>CM074723.1:172528035-172857255 GCA_037306005.1 Rhinophrynus dorsalis
TGTATGTGTGTGTGTGTGTGTGTGTGTTTGTGTTTGTGTGTGCTCAGTTCAGTTTATCAACTGAGTATCATTTACAAGGACAAGTGTTTGACCTATATCATCATTGCAGTGAAATAGCTTATCCTCCATGCTGGCATTAAATAGGGCTTGTAGTTAAATGACATGCTGAGCTATAGTAGCCTAGATGAAAGGATTCCTTGTGAAACTATCTTCAGTGAAAGGTTATTTTGAATACTTAATAGCTGACATGAGCAATTGAGTGGATACATTCTCATATACGTAGTGTGGAAAGTAGCTGTCTACATGAGCTGAAACAGAGGTTATATATGTTCAATGAGGCTAAACTGCAGAGATGAATGGAAGTAATTTTGGAGGGAATCAACTGCAACATAGGAGTCATTTAAAAATTCCTATTGGTTTAAATGGGCTTTTAACCATTTGAGTGCCAGAGGGGTAACACTGTGTACCACTCTGGCACTCAATTGTTAACAATTTGAAAGACAGAGAAATCCCCAAAGGATTGCTTCACAATGAGCATTCAAAGGGTTAAAAGCTCCATTTACATCAATGGAAATTTGGGGAATTTTATTTATGTGCTATGTTGCAGCTGGCTTGCCCCTGAATAACTCCAGTTTTTTTAGTTCAAGAGCCTAACAGTTTTTGCAGACTTTGATTGTTATAGCAACAGATAGGACATACAATATAATTGAGCCTAAATGATTATAGTACCAGATGAAGAGTAGATAATGGAGATCAGCCCTTCTTTATATTCCTAACATTTGCTGTTGTGTGATTGCTAATTACCTATTAGTAAGAACCATGCGTGGGTGAAACTGGGAATCTATATCTCATGAACAGCTACCAGAATTGATCTCTGTGTCAGTGTTCTTTTCAAGGAAAATAAGAAATTCAATTTTAAATGCCATTTGCTTGCTACGTATCTCTATAGAAGGCAGCTTTATAGGAGGCAGTTTTGTTTGAGAAATAAAATAAACCATTTGGGGCCTGGTGCAGTAGTATAGATTGTGGATCAAGCCAACTTTACCACAGTGAACACATACAATTTACCTTTGATTTAAATGGGGCTTTTAACTCCTTGAATGCTAGCGAGGTCTCCAATGCATGGCTAATTATGATGATATCTAGAATGTCTCCATAAAATAAAATTGTTAATTGATTGAAATGAGACTTTTAGTCCATTCAGTGCTAGAGAAATCTCCAACGCATTGAAGCTACTTACTCTGCCATATTGTTAAAGTGGAACTGTGTGCAACATCACTTTACACTGTAGCACTAATGTAAGCATTTACTAAGGGAAAAGTATCGCATTTACATGAGTCACTCATAAAAAAACCTTTCAAATTCTGTTAATCTTGCTAGGCCTAGTTATCAAAAAGACAGTATGTTTTAAACAATTCAACATCCTAAACGCCATGGAATATGTATACTCTAGGAATAAGTGACTCTTATTTGGTTTAACAGATTAACTTACTTTGAAAGGTGCCCTTTATACAGCAGTCCGTTATATCTATCTACATATTTTATACATAGAAATCCCCCAATCTGTGCACTCCCTAGTAACACTAAGCCTCTGGCCTGGGTGCTAATCCATCTGATTATGAAATAGAGAATCCAAAAGTAGAAATACACTTACAGGTCTTTCTCAAGGTGAAAAATGTGCTGGTTTATTCCATCGATGTTTCGGCCCCAACTTGAGCCTTTATCAAGCTGCTTTACATATTTTATACAAATAGATTTTATAATTCTAGCTTCCATTGTGTCGTTTTGTCAGTTGACGTCTACCTCTTCACAGCATACAATATACTTCAATGGGTCTGAATGACTCATAACAGTCACTAGTCTTCATCCAGTTTTAACCTGAAACAATTAGCAGCAGACTACAAATGAGATCAAAAATAACAACAATAGTAATTAGATCTGACTGCTGTTTGAAGGATATTTACCTAGGTAAACCCTTCTGTTAAACAAATTAAGTGTAATAATTCTAGTGTATAGTTCAACTTTAAGGTTTAAGAATGTTTTGAGGATTTTCTATCAGACTGATAAATCCCAGCAAACACCTACTGATGTGAAACTGGCAACCAATAGATTAAACAATGCTGAAATCAATCCATGCAAACCTTTTCAATAGGCAGTACCTTCTAGGACAAAACTGAGAAAATGTATATAGGTTAAAAGCACAGTAGCACTTTAAAGAAAGATAAAATAGAAGCATGCGTTTCTTTTTGGACTCACATCTCTCCCTCACTTTCATTAATCTCTCTCTCTCTCTCTCTCTCTCTCTATATATATATATATATATATATATATATATATATATATATACACTAGCAATATGTGACGGCGTTGCCCGTCATTGTAGTAGGGTATGTGTTATGTAGCATTTTTTGTTTGAAATGTTGTAGGTGGCATGTTGAAGGTATATTGTAAGAATTTTTTGTGTTTGTTTGTTTTGTACATTACATTTAGCTGTATTGACTGATGATGTTTTTTTGTGTACTGTGTGACGCAGAAAGAATCATATTGCACACATACATAGACACACACAGATACAGTGACATATACAGACATTGATCATACCTACACACGTACATACATGCGTACACACACACACACATACAGATATTATTACGGTCCTGTAAGTGCCAGAGGGGTAGGCAAGGCATTGCTCATTGTGTTGCTTAATCCTCTGGCACTGAAAGGGTTAACCAGTCGTCCCAGTATGTAGCGAGAGTCATGGAGTCCACAGTCCCTGAAGTGGACTCTGTACATGCACACTCAGAAGCTGCCAGACAACCGCCGTCCCGGCTCCCTGGCCAGGAAGACACCTCCTGCCCCAGGCCTCGGCCAAGACCGTTACTAGAGACGCAGCCCGGGCACCGAGAGCGGGAACTGAGGAGGGATGGTGTGTGTTGTTGGAGCAGCTATAGTGCGGCATGTATATTTTTTGTGCCAGGGTACTTACACAATGCAGGTGTGTGACAGCGGGCAGAGAGCAGCGGTGAAGAAGCTTGTGTGTAAGAGTGTGTACTACAGAGTGGCCCCAGCATGGTCTGTCTCCAGCCCCTCAGCCATGGGTAATAGCCGCATCCAGCTGCTGCTTGTAGAGAGCTCCTTGAAGGGCCGCATGACCAGGCTGTTGCGGGGTGGAGTGTTGTGCTTCATGAAGGGGGAACATGAAGGATTTGGTACTGGGCCTGCCTGCCTCCAAGCTACATGAAGCAGCTGGGCTTCCTGCAGCAGAAGCACATTGTGCACCAGGAGCCGAAAGCGTTGTTGTGTTGTGGATACCAGAAATGAAGGTACACTGGAGCCGATCCCGCCCTCTATTTGTTGGATCAGCTCATTGTGTGCCTCAGGTTGGGGACTCTGTGTGTGTGTGGCTTGTGTGTGTGTGTGTGTGTGTGTGTGTGGTTTGTGTGTGAGTCTGTGGTGTAGGAGCAAGTGGCAGCCATTTTGTTTTTTCAGTCACTTGGATAGTGGTGGGCGGGCTGGATAGTGGGGCAGGCCAACTCCCTGAATGATTTAAATCTCTCCTCCATTGAATCACCCAATGGGAACAGTAACTCCTTACTTAAGCTGAGGTAACATAGCAATATAACACACAGTGGCTCTTCAGTTGAGGCAACGTAGCAATATGCTGAGGGATCAAATAGAAAGTGGTGTTTGAGGCTTTCCCTCTGTAACATACGGCAAAGCATCTCTCTCCCTTTAAAGAGAAAGGGCGGGAATCAGGAAGCAGGAAGTGGAGGAGTGACAGTTGAAAACAGACAGTGAGGTGACTGAAGAGATGAAAAGAGTTAACCCTTTGAGTGCCAGAGGGGTACGCAACACATTGCAAAGCAATGTGTTGCGTACCCCTCTGGCACTGAAAGGGTTAAATAAAAGAGTTGCTATTAAGTTTATCCCTGAGTTTCTTACACCCTCGTACTGAAACAGAGTGTATGGAGAGTTACAATTATCTGTGGGAGGTGAAACAGTGTGTATGGAGGGTTACAATTATTTGTGGGAGGTGACACAGAGTGTATGGAGGGTTACAATTATCTGTGGGATGTGAAACAGCGTGTTTGTGGGGTCATGATCCTGAGTGAGAGTGTGTGTGGACCAGGAGAAGTTACTGATATCCCCTACTTCAGGAGAGAGTGGCAGCTATATATTTTTTTTTGTCAGTTGGATAGTGGTGGGAGGAGGGATGAAGGGGGTGGGCCAACTCACTGTATGATAAACATGCCCCCATTGAATCACCCAATGGGAGCAGTAATGTCCCCATTGAATCACCCAATGGGAGTTATGTCTCCTAATGAGACATAAATTATGTAATGAGGCATTCTGTTCAATGTGTGTTTGTTTTCTGAGGAGACATAAATTATGTTCTGTGTGTGAGGTACCATAAATTATGCAATGAGGCTTATTCTTATATATATATATATATATATATATATATATATATATATATATATATATATATATACACACACACACACACACACACACATACATACACATAAAATTGTGTTGCCATAGCAAACAAAACTTGTTGGCTCTTCATTGTCAAACTCTCTACTGATGTCAGCTACTGGAATCCCACGAAGCCCTCTTAGCTCATCTCTTCTATCTATACTGGGTTTGCCCTTGATCTTCACTGGGAGATTTAATGGATAACAATGGGCAGAAGCAAGAAGAAACCAGCTAAATTTAGAGGCTGTAGAGAATTTCAGATAATGGTGGAAATAACAAAAGATAACCGTATATTTTTAAGATGTTTGGTGTCAGGAATAAGTTCCTAGGTGCTGCATAAATTAAGAAAAGTACTTTCTTTTTCCTATTGCCTAAGAGGACACGCCCATTTTCATTACAAGAAGTGAGGCACACAGACAGAATAAGCCCTTTCAGCCATGTTAATGATGACAATCACATTTTTAAACCAGATTACAAATTAAACTGGCACTTTTAAGGAAAATAATATTATGAGACTTATGACAAGTGTTCCAACTCTTAAGAGGATTACCAGATATCCATGAATATTTATTTTAAATCAACATTAATTTGCTCAATATGTTATGGATTTATAATTACATTTATGTAAGTATAGATGGTATCTTTACACAATGCAAGTATTGCTGCCTTAAATTACCAAGAGCTCTTTGCACACACATGCAGTAATTATCTTATGTACCAAAGCATTTGCCATCTCCTAGAGTAGTGATTTTCAACTCCAGTCCCCAAGGCACACCAACAGTTCAGATTTTCGGGCTATCGCTAATTAACCATAGGCATAATAACTGAGTGGCGGAATACTCATCTGTGATCAAGTAGGTATATTCTGAAAATCTGACCTGTTTGTATGCACTAATTAACTCTTTGATTACATTGTAGTTGATAAGTGTTTTCATCTGGTGTTATCTAACAGATTTTCATTAAAATCTACAGGGATATTTATAATAATATCAAAGTATTTTACTAGGAAGGATACATTGAGATTAGCTCTCATTTTTAAGTATGTCCTGGGGGTATAGATATTATTACCCAATTTAATGGTACTTGTAATGGATCCTACCTGTTACTTGAACCCTTGTCTGGCCCTAAAACTATTTATCCAAAGACTGTGGACATTTTGCCCTGGTTGTGCACTAAAAAAGACTTTTGATAGACTCTATGTGAATGGGGCTAATGTACAAAACTGCCCTGCGTTAGACTGCTGGCTTGCCTCCAAGGGAAGGGGCAGTGAGGGGTTAATTCTTTGAATGTGTAATGAAGTCCCTCAAGCCATTGTATTGTGTATTGTAAGATGTATTGAGACCCCCTGCTGTGTGTTAATCCATTCACGCCCCTCAGTCTGTGAGTCACCTGTTGTATAACCTGAAACTCTGTTGTCAGTCCTTTGTATTATCTGTTGTGAGTTGATTACCTCTGTGAATGCTCCCATTGTGTCAGCCCTTACCATTTGCTGCTGAATTGTTTTATATCTGCCCCTCAAGTCTTTGTTCAATCAAACCCTTTTGTATCTGAAATGTAATCATGTCTGAGTCATTGTATCTGTTAAGAACATCTGTTGGTGGCCTTTGTCTGATGTATTATGATTGGATCACACCCTTTTGTATCTGGTTTCACCCATCAGTGTATAAATATCTGTGGTTTGTGTCAATAAAATGAGTTATGTTTGGAGTGAACAAGGAGTCCTGGAGTCTTGTATTGCTTATGATCTAAAGTGTCCACTCTGATACCCATCTGTGCCAAGTATCCTGAATCGTCGACTGCCTGCTGCCAGTTTCCTGCGACCTACCTTCGTGGACTGTCAGGCGGCGACGTGGACTCTTCCATGCTTCCTTACTTCCAGCGATCCTGTGACTGTTTCCAGTGACCGTCCATACTTCAACCGGTGCATCCGATGACGCTTATCTGGCGTCAAGAGGGAGAGACCCAGGAACGGCGGCGGAAGGCGACACGGTCCCTTCTCAGCTTCCGTTTCAGTACTCATTTTATTTACCTCAGAAGAATGAAAGGCTGAGTCGGCCTTGCCGGGACTAGAACCTGTGACCTTGCAGTTTCAACAGATTCTACAGCTGGTGCCTTAACCAGAGAAATTTTGCAGTACACCAACTGCTCTTTAGGGCAATGGTAACTAAAAACTGTTCTCAAGCCCCCTTCCCTGGTCTGCAGATTTTCAGGACCTCCTCACATGAGCACAGGTAAATCAGTCAGTGGTTCAATCAAACTGAAGGATTAGCCTGAGTTAATGACATTTACTTGTATGTAATGGAGAATATCCTAACAACATGCACTGTTGAGGTAAATTTTAGGACAGGTTTGAGCAGTCCTGCCCTAGGGGGCAAAAATGTACTTACCATTGATTTAATTGGGGATTTAACTCCTTGTGAAGCAATGAGTTGGAAACTTCTCTAGAACTGAAGGGATTAAAAGCCCAGTTTAAATCAACTGGAATTTTGGGAGCTGTTTTTCTCCTACTGTTCGATCCAATTCCCACTCGTTTAACTGTTGTTAGGGCAGAAATGGATACTGAACTGTACACATATTGTGAGTCTGTCGGAATCCAGTTGCCTTACCAACAGGAACCATTGGCACGATGCAGAAAACACGCGCAATTGTTATTTCCTGTGTGAAAACTACTAGGGAATAGGTTTGCACATGATTTTGTTGAATTGCGCATGAAAATTCAAGAGCAGCGAATGGCTGCGTATATTTATTTTTTTTGTGGCCGTGGCTAAGATTAACAAATCTGTGTGAGTGGAATAGCGAATGCGCCTAATGCAAGAACTGCTATTGCAAATTAATTTATACGTCTGTGTACTGTTGTCGTAAAATAGAATTTTTCATGCGCAATTCAAGAAGCGTTCGGTATTTAGCTTCCTGGATTAGAACATGTGCAAAATCTATCTGCGCACAAAAATGCCTTCATCTGATGGGAACGTTACTTGAATCGTGCCACATGAGGAGCATTGGGACACAGAACTAAACTTGTGGTCCAATGTTCGGTGTGTGTTTTTTGTTCCCAAAACTCACCAGAAATAGCATGAGAAATGGGAACATCAAAGGAAAACTCTTGGTATTTGACAGTGTTAAACACAGAGTGTGAGCTCAAAAACACAGTCCCCCTCCCAAACACTAACCTTACACTACCCCTAACATCAACAATAAAGTAAAACAATACTAGCAATAATACTATAATTTTACCCATACCCCATAGCTATAACTCTTACCTATCATCCACTGTAAGTCTTCTTCTGTAATCTACTGTCTTCTGTCCTCTTGATCTGTGATCTTCTTTCTTTTCATGTTCCTTTTTTATATCTTTCTTCAAAAAGAAGAAATAAAAATAAGTTTTAAAAGAAGTTTAATTTAGTTATGCCCCTGAAGTTATACGTGCAATAAATGTACTCTGTCTCTTCCGCTGCTGCTGCCGGTGGTAGAAAAGCTTAGGGACCCATATAAATACATCCATGGGTCACTTAGCATGTTTCTACCCAATGCATTGAATTGAATCACAAATTCAACATCTATTTTATTGCTTCCAATGACTGCAAATTTAGCACCCAACGTGTTTTTTTTCCTTCCGTAGTTTGTGACAGCACAGGTGATTGCATACCTGACTGTGATGTAAAACTGCCGACTACTGTTTTATCAGTGTTTATTGGATTGAGTCCCTATGGTGCAGTTGGTTTCTTGCAGGATTATCTTTTTTCTTTTCTATTTTTTACTTAATCAGCCTTTTTGGGTTTAGCTCTTTAAGCTATTTTTTCTGATTCCTATTGATTTGAAGTATATTTTCATACAATCAAATTTCAGCCTTTTGCAGTATAATGAATAATGTGCAAATTGTATATTCAGATTTGCAGTGTCCTACTACTGTTAGCAACAAACTCAAACAATTGAAAGTTAAAGTGGAACTTTCACCTTGTATAAAGGCACCTTCCAATAATTAAGCATATGGTGACTAGCTTCATGATAGTTCTATTAGATCTCAGAAGTGCCCGATTCTTAAGTAATCCTTAATCTTTGGAGACTGAAGGCCAGGTTAGAGCTGTCTGTGCACCTGTGCCATCAGTCCCTCCCTCCCTTCAACAAAAATATCTGCTTAGTACTCCCCAACAAGAGAGGGACAAAGTGGACAGGTTCATTTTTCCTACAACATATTCTACTGGCAGTTCGATCATTCGCAGAAAATTACATCAATACTGGAACACTGTTTCCTGTGATGAAACTCTACCAGATTGTTTTCGTAATAAACCCCTTCAATGCCACAGACAAGATAAGAATTTAAAGGATTTATTGGTCCAAACTGATCCGGAGCACTGTTATAAGAAAACATCAGGAACCTGTCTGACTACTAAAAAAAATGGGATGTTACAAATGTCCAAATTGCACTACTTGCAGGAGCTTGCTTTCTGGAGAAAAATGCATTAACCCTTTGAGTGTCAGAGGGGTACACAACGCATTGCTCTGCAATGTGTTGTGTACCCCTCTGGCACTCAAAGGGTTAACCCACTCACAGGTGAAGAATTTCCCATAAAACATAGACTAACATGCACTAGCACGTATGTTATTTATTTTATCATCTGCCCTTGCAAGAAACTTTATATAGGACTTACTACTTGCTCTTACAGAGAAAGAATGGCTAATCATAGAGCCAGCATAGTGAAAGCAATCGCGGACAAGAAGAGCGACAAACCAGTTGCTAGACATTGGGTTGAGCTAAAACATGCCCCATCAGTTTTAAAATGTATGCTTATTGATCACATTCTTCCTCTAAGGTGTGGGGGCAACAGAAAGAAGTTGCTACATCAGCTAGAGAGCAGATGGATATTCAAACTTCAGACCATTGCACCTAAAGGTCTTAATGAAAAACTATCATTACATAGTTTCCTCTAAAGATTGATTTCCACCATAAAATTGACTCAGGATGAACCAGACATTTGATACGGTCTATCTTTTGGTCCCTGGGTATTACAATATGTGTGGAGAAGGATCAGATCAGAGGAACATACTGACCTGACTTAGGTTGAATCAGACATTTGATATGATCTATCTTTTGGTCTTTGAGAACTACAACATCTGTGGAGAATGATCAGATGTGAGGAACATATTGGACAATATGAACTTCTGTGGTTTGTGATATATATAACACAACAATGGCTCTCTCTGCCCCAACCAAATAAGATTTTTGACCATCAATTGATATGGGTTTTGGAGTCCGTTAGAATCCTGATATCAGTTTTGATTTGGACAGATATTTATCCAGGAATGTTTTGAGGATTGAAAGTTCCCAATTCTATAAGAAGTGGGGTACTGGGATAAAGTGGAGTTTATTCAATTTGTGGCTAATTATTTATATATTTCTTATATATTGTTTCATTTACTTTTGATCCTTTTTTTATCACATTTTCTGCTTGCTAAGCTTGTGGGGCTTGTTTATGATTATAGCATCTGATTGTTGCAATTGATACAAGAATATTATGCATTTAATAGATATTCTTTGTAAGTTTTTGTAAACTTTTGTTTGTTAGAGAGGTATGGTTCTCACTCTGTTGTCAGACGACACACATGTGGAACGCCGTATCATCTTAGTATGGGATGGTGACACCCCTTGTGTGCTAGTCACATCTTGGAGTAGAGGACAATATATGTTTTTGACTGATCATTTTTTTGATCCTCAGGAGAGGCGGGAATTGAACTTATTACCTGTATTTCTAGCTGTAGCCCCAGTTATTGATTTAATCTGATGGGCTTAGACTTAATTAAAGTTCGTTTTCTATGAGTATTTAACTCCCTTTGTGATTACTGGCCACGGGAATACTGATAAACATACATTTATACCATTTTGAATTTTTCACACTATCAGAGGATCCTCCATTTAGGATGTCTACATAGTTTTTTGTAATTGTCCTAGTCGGTAGTTACATGACAGGCCCACAATGGGAGTCTTTGTTTTATTTTTTTATATCTTTATTGGTTTAGGGTGTGCTACATTTAGAATCCAGCAGAGTTCTTCCCTTGTTACATACTTTATCAATCTATAATTAGATCCTATATCGTTATGCTATGTACTGAATACGGACACCAGAGGGAGTGTTGCGATGTCATGAAGTATGAAGTTGATCGTTAATACACGTTACAGGGAGATGTTCTCTCTTTGACCATTTGGATGCAGGGGAACACGTGGCTCATTGCTTTGCGTGGCGTTACGGGGCCGTTTGGAGCTCGGAGGGTTAAATATTATTCTTTGGCTTTGCAGCGCACTTTCTTGAGGATCTGTATTATTAGGTAAGTGAGTCTCTACTTCTAGATTGATTTATGCGACAGAACAGATTACTTTGATACTGTTTGTAGGATGAGCGTATTAGGTTATAGTTCCCTATACTGATATATACCTTCTTTCTAATATAGATGTGATTGCGACTACAGGTTAGTTTTAAGCCTTATATATGCAATTCAGTATAAGCTCTTTAATTCAGATGCATTTACACATTTAACGAATATAAGTTGAATATTTCTTTACTTTTTCTAATATATTGACCTTTGCCTTTGACCTAGGGTTGTTTTTCTAGACACTGTAATATTGCTTGTTGTTTCTTTTCATGCTTCAATTTTTTATTTTTATTTTCATAATTTGTTTTTCTTTTATTCAAAAAATAATTTAGTGTTCATCACACTATGAAATATTGATATGGACATAATTTTGTAATTCTATGTTTCACTGTGACCAATGACGTCACTAAGATGCCATTTTGGGGGTATTTAAGGGTACTTTTCACACTATTTTGCAAGCTATCATGACAAAGGCCCAAAGTGGGGCCGAAACGTTGGTAATAAATATTGCATAATTTTTTCATCAATTGGAAGTCCTGTGAGTGCGGTTCTTGAACTACAAAAACTGTATGTATTTTCCATGGGATCAGGCACCCAGGCTATTGTTTATGTCTATTGGAGAGTGCACAGATTTTCTTATCTATCTGTCTATGTATCTATGTATCTATGTATCTATGTATCTATCTATCTATGGCACCCAGGCTATTGTTTCTGTCTATTGGAGCGTGCACAGATTTTCTTATCTATCTGTCTATCTATCTATCTATCTATCTATCTATCTATCTATCTATCTATCTATCTATCTATCCATACATATATATATATATATATATATACAGCAGGTGTAGGTGGGCACTCCGATAACCAAAGTAATATACAAAATGCCCGGGTGCTTCCCAATCATTTAATAGCAAACAAACTGTAGTCAAAAAAATGACTGAACAGAAAGGAGCACTCCAGGGACTTCAAAAAATAAAATTGCTAGTTTATTAGTTCATCTTATCGTCAACGTTTCGGCCCTCACCGGGGCCTTCCTCAAGACAAAAAACAAACGTTCAAAATGGCCATTTATAGAGTGAAACACGTCAAATGCAAAGCGTGAAGGTCGACCCTAAAGGTCAGCCGTGACGTTAGAAATGACCTTTCAACTTAACCTAAGTTACAACCTTTGGGCGAAATTAACCCTCGGGCCGCTTCTCATATTAAAACACAAAACAAATAAAACACAAAAATGCAAGACTTCGTGTATATGAAACAAACAGTGCAATAATGACATAAACCCGCAACCGCCTTTTGTCCGATGGTAGTGTATATGAAAAAGTAATAAATATTAAATAAACTTCTAGATTGCAAAATACTAGAGCTAAATAACAGTTACACTTGCATAAAACAGCTGATACAGATTGAATGAAAGATTATAGTACCTATTGTCCTTCTTGAATACAGAGAGCAAAAAACGTTGATCCATCTTCCGGTGGAGTTGGTAACGATACCCGGTCCTTAAGGATACACAGTGACAATAGAACAAGCTTCATACCTCCATCCGTACCGATTTCCAGCCAATTAAATGGAATAGGTGTGCAATCCCTGGCTCTACGTCTACTGTTATTCCAAACAAGTTTAGACAGAGTCCACACATAGGGTAATGGTCCGTGTCTCATCACTTTCATAGTGATGGACCGCACACTCCGATCTTATAACAAGCAAACCTTTAATTCCAACCCCTGGCTCTACGGATGCTACACTAAGTCAATTTGTAGTTTACATCATTTCATGTCCTTGCGGTCTATTATATGTGGGCAAAACAACCACTACATTTAACTATAATCTTTCATTCAATCTGTATCAGCTGTTTTATGCAAGTGTAACTGTTATTTAGCTCTAGTATTTTGCAATCTAGAAGTTTATTTAATATTTATTACTTTTTCATATACACTACCATCGGACAAAAGGCGGTTGCGGGTTTATGTCATTATTGCACTGTTTGTTTCATATACACGAAGTCTTGCATTTTTGTGTTTTATTTGTTTTGTGTTTTAATATGAGAAGCGGCCCGAGGGTTAATTTCGCCCAAAGGTTGTAACTTAGGTTAAGTTGAAAGGTCATTTCTAACGTCACGGCTGACCTTTAGGGTCGACCTTCACGCTTTGCATTTGACGTGTTTCACTCTATAAATGGCCATTTTGAACGTTTGTTTTTTGTCTTGAGGAAGGCCCCGGTGAGGGCCGAAACGTTGACGATAAGATGAACTAATAAACTAGCAATTTTATTTTTTGAAGTCCCTGGAGTGCTCCTTTCTGTTCAGTCATTTTTTTGACTACAGTTTGTTTGCTATTAAATGATTGGGAAGCACCCGGGCATTTTGTATATTACTTTGGTTATCGGAGTGCCCACCTACACCTGCTGTATATTTGGATACTAGACTCTGCTGTCCTGCATCCTGTGGTTGCACCTGAACACATTTTGCTATTATATCTATTCAAGACCATTATAAAGTGGACCTTCCCTTTTTGAAGCAACCGTTCAAGACCAATGGAGGAATTTGTCACATTAGCAAGGGGTAAAGATTCTGAAGCTTCCATTTACAAAATCGATCAGTCTAAAATTGATGAGATTCTTTTCAAAGATAATTTTTCTACAACATATGGACAATCTACCCCGTCTGAATTATACTTTCAAATCCTCAAACATAAAAAACGTGAAGTTGATCTTCTCCTACACGGAATAACCTTATCTGAATATCATAGGGATAAAAGAATTCCCAGAGGATTTCGCATTAGAAACGTCCCTACCATTGGACGTATGAATGCTGCCTTCTGTCGTAAATGGATTGGTATTCTAAACCAATGTTCTTTGGATTTAATGGTACTGGTAGTGGAGGAGATTAACCAAGAATTGGCAGAGGTAAGAAAAACCATTGCTGATTTTGACATTAAACATAAAGATACTTTAGTCAATGATAAAGATAATGATTGGCTAAAAAAACTTGACAGTCAGGTTGAGACATACAAGAGTAAGCTCGCTAAATATAAAAGAGATAAATTTAACAAAGTGGTTAGTGACTATCAAGAACATAAAGTTTACAGATGGCTAACAGGAGCTGCTGAATATCCTCAAAGACCTCACTTTAGGAGACGACCGAGAACAAGACCACAGGTTCAGGGATTAACTGATAAAGAGGACACTTTTTCCTCCTCTCCTGATTCTGAGACTGAATTTAGCAGTACTGAAACTACTTTTTTGGGCGTAACAACCCGGTCACAAGAATCAAACAGAGGAGGAACAAGAGGACGTGGACACGGAGGAGGAGGGGGGGCAAAAACAAAAACAGAGATAGGTACAAAACCACCCCTTCCCAAGACTTAATTTACAATCTGTCCTCACATACATTATCTCATGGTGAATATAGTCTGTTACAAAAAGGATTATCTTTTGTTCCAACAACAGTTTACTCTAAATTTGACTGGCAGATTGATGCCTATAAATTTAATCGTTCTTTGCGCCTTAACCCCTTCAGTGCCAGAGGCTCGGGCCATTTTCTGAACCCTGCAGGCCAGACACTTTTTCAACATTTTTGCTATCCTTCCGTTTAGGCTTGATTTCCTCTGGGGATTTTTAGTTAAATATGGAAAACTATATATTGTTTTTTTCAGAACGAATTGTGCTTTCTCGTGATACCTTACATGAAGAGAATTTTACATCGTGCAAAAAGCTATGATGTCATAATGACAAAAAAAAGTGAAAATTTACTCATTTTGCTAAAATCACATACTATGTATCAAAAACATTTACCTTGATTGAAAAAGTTTCAATTATTTGAAAAAGCCCAGAGTCCCCTGAGTAAAAAAATACCAAATTTGAATAGTTTTACCCAAGTCCAAGGCTAGCGTAGAGCCCTAATCACCAGCAGCGCAAAATGACATTTTCAACTTTACAAACTAAAATGCACATTCTAGGGTTTTTGTGGTAAAACTACCCTAAAACAGTGGAATAACTATATAAAACTATATATTTCTGAAAAGTAGACAACCTGCCGCATCTAATGAGGGGTAACTTGCCTTCTTGCCCCAAGCCTGTGGTACCCAAATGCTTCCAGAAAGTGGCACTATAGGAAAAAAATGGCATTTTCTTACATTTCTGCCCCTTCAACTGTACTGAAATCTGTGAAAACCATGGAATTTACAACTGTATTCATTAGCTAGTGCTCTTGGGAGAAAAATTACACCCCATTGGTTTGGGTTCACCTACCACAGGGGATGCTAGAAGTGCAAAAAGACACCTACTACAACCTCTAAATTTTCTAACATTTTCTCAAACATTACTTGTCTATACAAAAATGGTTATAACAACTAGAGAATTAAAGAAAGGCTACACAAACCATACCATTTTGGAAAGAAGACAACCTGCCGCATCTAATGAGGGGTAAATTGCCTTCTTACCCCAAGCCTGTTGTGCCCAAATGCTTCCAGAAGGTGGCACTATAGAAAAAAAATGGCATTTTCTTACATTTCTGCCACTTCAACAGTACTGAAATCTGGGAAAAACATGGAATTTACAACTATATTGATTAGCTAGTGCTCTTGGGAGAAAAATGACACCCCATTGGTATGGGTTCACCTACCACAGGGGATGCTAGAAGTGCAAAAAGACACCTACTACAACCTCTAAATTTTCTAACATTTTTTCAAACATTACTTGTCTATACAAAAATGGTTATAACAACTAGAGAAGTAAAGAAAGGCTACACAAACCATACCATTTTGGAAAGAAGACAACCTGCCGCATCTAATAAGGGGTGAATTGCCTTCTTACCCCAAGCCTGTTGTGCCCAAATGCTTCCACAAGGTGGCACTATAGGAAAAAAATGGCATTTTCATTTTCATTTTCTTACATTTCTGCCCCTTCATCTGTATGGAAATCTGTGAAAACCATGGAATTTCCAACTGTATTCATTAGCTAGTGCTCTTAGGAGAAAAATGACACCTCATTGGAATGAGTTCCCCTACCTTAGTGGGCGCTACAAGTACCAAACTACACCTATTGCAACCACTAATTTTTCTAACATTTTCTCAAACATTACTTGTCTGTAGAAAAATGGTTATAACAACTAGAGAAGTGAAGAAAGGCTACACAAACCATACCATTTTTGAAAGAAGACAACCTGCCGCATCTAATGAGGGGTGAATTGCCTTCTTACCCCAAGCCTGTTGTGCCCAAATGCTTCCAGAAGGTGGCACTATAGGAAAAAAATGGCATTTTCTGCCCCTTCATCTGTATGGAAATCTGTGAAAACCATGGAATTTCCAACTGTATTCATTAGCTAGTGCTCTTAGGAGAAAAATGACACCCATTGGAATGAATCGACATACCTTAGGGGTGCCAGAAAAGCATAACTACACCTACCTGTTTGCTTCTTCGAAAATGGCTGCTTGTACTAAAATGTTCATAACTGTTAGAGACATGATGGAAAGGTATAAAAGGTATACCATTTTGGAAAGTAGACATTCTCCCGCATCAAATGAGGGGTCACTTGCCTTTCTACCCCTGGGATGAAGTGCACAAATATTTCCAAAAGGTGGCGCTATGGGAATAAATACATGTTTTTTTTACATTTCCACCACTTCAAAGATACTAAAATCTTTGAAAACCATAACATTTCCTGCTGTATTCAGTACCTGCTACCAACATGAGAAAAATGGTAGCCCATTTGTGTGGCTTAACATACAATATGTTGGTGCTAGGAACACGTACGTAAACCTGACACTTTTGTTTCTTAAATTATCTGCTTGCACTAAAATGGTTATAACCATAATAGATATGCAGGAAAGGTAGAAAACAATGCCATTTTGGAAAGAAAACAACCTGACGCATCTAATGAGGGGTCACTTGCCTTCATACCCAAAGGCTGGCATGCACAAATGCTTCCAGGAGGTGGCACTAATGAAAAAAAAAGGCATTTTCTTACATTTCTGCCCCTTCAAATGTATGGAGCTCTGTGAAAACCATGGAATTTTCAACTGCATTTGTTAGCTAAAGCTCTTAGGAGTCAAACGACACCCCATTGGTATGAGCTGAACTATCTTAGGGAGTGCTAGAAGTAGAAAACTACACCTACTACAAACTGATGTTTCTAACATTTTCTCAAACCTGACTTGCCTCTATGAAAATGGCTATAACACCTTCAGAAGTGAAGAAAAGGTAGATAAACTATACCATTTTGGAAAGACGACAACATGCCGCATCTAATGAGGGGTCACTTGCCTTTTTACCCCTAAGTTAGTTGGCACAACTATTTCCAGAATGTGGTGCTACAGGAAAAAAACCAAACATTTGTTTTACACATCAGTCACTTCAAAGATACTAAAATGGTTCAATGGCGTGGGATTTCCTAGGAGGACTTCTTGCCAGCCTAAGAAAAATGGTACCCCACTGCTGTGGGTTGACATACCAATTTACACTACAGGAGCGTAGCTACCAGTGAAACAGGAATGGGAAAGCAAACAGTGTATGTGTGATTTTATGGCTAACAAATGAAAGAAGCTAGGGCGTCAGCCAGTGTACTCGCGGACCTGTGACTACCAGTGTAACAGTGTGGGAGGGTGAGGGATTAGGCAGTGTGTGTGGGTATGAGCAGAGGAGGAAGGATGGTGGAGATGGTGGGGCAGTGTCTGAGAGTGTGTATGGGAGATCTGTGACTACCAGTGTGCACTGTATGTCCCCCTCATACAAAGTTTGATTCCCAGCCTGAATCTAGTGCATACTGGTACCAATAGGCAGTGGAAACAGGCTGGGGGTCAGGCTGGGGAACGGGACTGCCAGTTGGCTGTGGAACCAGGCAGGGGAATACGGTACGTGTGTGTGTGGGGGGGGGAATCGGAGGCATTTTTTGTGCATGCCACAAGGGTGCCCAATGCACTGCAAAGCAATGCGTTGGACCCTCTGTTGCATACAAAGAGGTTTTTTTTTTTAATTATTATTTTGTATTCATACCTCGTTGGGGAGGCGGTGTCAGGAACATTCCTGGTGTCCCCCATCCAGGTCTAAAAACAGAATAATAAAAAAAAAAAAAGTGTGTGTGTGTGTGTGTTACAGGGGGTCCAACGTATTGCAAAGCACTGCGTTGGACCCCCCCTGTGGCACGTGCATTTTTTGGGGCTTTTCCCCCAATATTTTTGTGTAGACCTCGTTGGGGGCATCAGAACCCATACAATGAGGTCTAAATAAAAAATAAAAGGGGAAAAAAAATAATCCTTTGGGTGCCACAGGGGTGTCCAATGGATTGCAAAGCAATGCATTGGGCCCCTGTAGCACACAAAGGGTTAATTTTTTTATCGATACTTTGTATTCAGATGGCCACCAAACAAGCTCTGATCACAAAGTAATGATAAAAAGTCCTGTGTGTGTGCCACAGGAAGGGGGTCTTCATTGAACCCCTATCCCAGTGGCACACACAGGGTTAAATTTATTTATTTTTTTTATTATATACCTGATTGAGGGGCATCAGGACCCCCTGATCCCTCCCCAATGAGGTCTTCGTAAAAAAAAATATATATGTCCACAAACGGAGTGACCCTGTGAGTGCCACAAGGGTCTCCAGCGCATTGCAAAGCAATGCATTGGATCCTTGTGGCACTCAGAGGGTTAATTTTTTTTTACTATCATTACTTGGTAATCAGAGCTTGTTGGGGGGCCATCAGGACCTGATGACCCCCCCAACAATCTCTGATAACAAAGTAATGATAAAAGCCCTGTGTGTGCCGCAGAAGGGGGGCTGCATTGCCCCCCCCCCGTGGCACACACAGGGTTCATTTTTTATTTTTTTTTACTTTTTTTTTATTATAGACCTCATTGAGGGGTATACAAACCCCCCTGATCCCCCCCAATGAGGTCTTACCAAAAAAAAAAAAAGTTATTAAAAAAAGTTTCCCTGTGAGTGCCACCGGGGTCTCCAGCGCATTGCAAAGCAATGCATTGGACCCTTGTGGCACTCGGAGGGTTAATTTTTTTTTTATCATTACTTTGTAATCAGAGCTTGTTGGGGGGCCATCAGGAGCAATCCTGATGGCCCCCCAACAATCTCTGGTTACAAAATAATGATAAAAGCCCTGTGTGTGCCACAGGAGGGGGGGGGTGCATTGGACCCCCACCTGTGGCACACACAGGGTTAAATTTTTTTTTTCTTTTTTTCCAATTATAGACCTCATTGAGGGGCATCAGGATCCCCCCTGATCCCCCCAATGAGGTCTTTAAAAAAAAAAAAAAAAACCCCCAAAGAATTGACCCTGTGAGTGCAACAGGGGTCTCCAGCACATTGCAAAGCAATGTGCTGGGACCCTGTGGCACTCACAGGGTTACTTTAACGTAATTTTATTTATTTATTTTTTTTTAATATGCTTTTCAGACCTCGTGGGGGACATCAGGACTCCTCCTGGTGTCCCCCCAGTCATTGATCTCCCAGCCGATAGGCTGGGAGATCAATGATGCGACCGCAGGAGAGCAAGAGCTCTCCTGCCCTTCACTCCTACCACCGGTAGGAGTGAACAGGATCGGGGAAACTTCCCTAACGTCATCGGTGACCATGTCACCGATGACGTTTGGAGGATTCCCCCGGTCCCGCCCACTCCTACCCGGAAGTTCGGGTAGGAGAGGGGGGGAAGGAGAAACTCCGTTTCTCCTTTTTCTTTATTGATCTCCCAGCCCGATCGGCTGGGAGATCAATAACTGGGGAGGCATGAGGAGTGATCCTCATGCCTCCCCATGAGTGCCAGGGGCTTTTTTTTTTTTAATGCGGCCACTGCATGCCGGTTATACCGGCTCATGCAGTGACCGCATTTCTCTCTTACGCCGTACGAGCGTGGCACAGCAGGTACAGCTGTGTCCACTCGTATGGCGTAAGTAGCTGGCACTCTAGGGGTTAAAGAGTTTTTTAAGAACGATATATCCATGACTGAACACACGACAATGTATAAATCTTAGTCACTTTTTGACCCACCGACTTTGAACCCTTCTATTAAAACATTTCAGAGGATGGTTGAACATGACATTAAAATGGCACCCACATATAATAGGAGACAGTATTCCAATCTTTCTAAAATTGAACGTGATGCTATCAAGACTTTGTCCAACGATAAAAATATTGTCATTAGATCTGCAGACAAAGGGGGTGCAATAGTCATTCTTAACTACTCTGATTACAGACAAGAAATTTTGTCACAACTTTCTGACAGTGATACCTATCAGGCATTAATATCAGATACAACGATTAGATTCAAACAAGAAATTGACAAATGGATTGAACTAGGTGAATCTTCAGGCTGGCTTAGCAGTAAGTTAGCCTCTTCCCTTAGAACTGAGCATCCAATTAGACCTATTTTATACACTTTACCAAAGATTCATAAATCCCTGGTCAATCCTCCAGGTAGGCCAATAATCTCAGCAATAGGATCTTTATTACATCCTCTAGGTCAATACATTGATTCTTTATTACAGCCTTGTGTTCAAGCTTTACCATTTTACTTGAAAGATACTACTACCTTTTTGAACAGACTGGAGACCCTAGAGTTACATAATGAACATCTGATTTTGGGGACTATGGATGTGAGGTCACTATACACTATTATTCCACATACAGACGGTATTTTGGCAGTGCGTGACCTCATAACTAATAATTCCTTATACCATGGACCACCAGTGGAATTTTTGTTGATGTTACTTGAACTGTGCCTTTGTAAGAATTTTTTCAAATTTGAAGATCAATTTTATTTACAGAAGACTGGGACAGCTATGGGGGCATGTATGGCCCCCTCATATGCAAACATATATATGCATCAATATGAAAAAGATTTTTTACAGATACATCAATTATTTCAGGAACATACCGTTATGTACACTAGATATATTGACGATATGTTCATTTTGTGGAAAGGCACAGTTTCAGAACTTGAGACTTTGGTCAATGATTTAAACACTCAACATCAACATGTTTTTCTTACTCTCAATCATAGTCAAACACAGATTCCATTCCTCGACGTGTTAGTACAATATACAGAAGGACAGTTAGAAACAACGCTTTATAAAAAACCGACAGACAGGAATAATCTCCTCCACGCCAGTAGCCACCATCCTCCACATCTGAAAGATTCGCTACCTAAGTCTCAAATGCTTAGACTCAGGAGAATTGTCAGTCAAGATGACACACTGTGTTGTGAATTGGATGCTATGGGCAATAGATTTTTAGAGAGAGGTTACAAGAAATCACTCATAGAGGAATACAAACGAGACACTTTAAATATCAAACGCAAGGAATGCCTTGCTAAACAATCTAAGTCACAGTCTGAAAGAATGAGGTTTCATACCACATACAGCACTTCGTGTGACATTCTGAAAAAGAGTATACAAAGATATTGGCCATTAATATCTACGGATATTCAACTCAATCATATACCTAAAGATAATCCAATGTTTTGTTATAAAAGAGGAAAAAACCTTAAAGATCTTCTAGTTAAGACGGATCCCAGCCAGTGTTATGCGAAATCTAAGTTGGAACTTAAAAAAGGCTGTTTTAAATGTGTTTCATGTGTTACTTGTAACTACATGATGACGGGTACCTATTTCAGTCATCCACATAAGGGTCACAAGATTTATATAAGACATCATTTGAATTGCTCAAGTCAATTTGTAGTTTACATCATTTCATGTCCTTGTGGTCTATTATATGTGGGCAAAACAACCACTACATTTAAGGAACGAATGGGCAATCATCGTGCAGCTATAAAAGCTGCGATAGAATCCACAAAAAACCCTTTGAAACAACTACAGTCTAAGATTAAAGACCAACCAGTGGCTTTACACTTTGCTGAAGCAAAACATCCTCTTCCTACCTTAAGATATATGGTGATCGACTGTATACCTCCATTGCCCAGAGGTGGAGATAGATCTAAACTACTACTGCAGAAAGAAGCTAAATGGATCCACTATTTAGATACAGTGACCCCTAAAGGATTAAACGACAGGTTGTCATTACATTGTTTTCTATGAACTTGTGATTTCTTAACTTTGCATCTTCCTCCTGCAGCACAACCTTATGGAACTTTTATATTTTTTTTCTTGGACAACTAATTTAGCTTGCTGTTTTGACTTTTTCTGTGATATTTAGCATACATAATATTTACTCTTGTCTTTCACTTCATTGTACTTGTCATTTTGATTTTTACAGTGGTTTTTCTTTCCTCTGCTAGTTTTTTGTCCGATGGTAGTTTATTTTAACTTAAATTAAAAATCTTGTTTGCAAGTTAACTTTTGTCTTTTAGATTGCAGCATTTTTATCTGTGCCTGTTTAGTGGGGCGACCCGCTTGGTACTCTAGGTGATGTGTCATAACGCAACAACGATGCACAAAGGTTTTCCCTTATTGTTGTAAATGTTTCATTGCATTCTGCTGATCAATGTTGATTGAATAGTGTTTTGCTACAAATTGAGTCAATCGTGTCCTTTATCGCTGTGCTACATCGTGACATTATGGTTAATCCTTGTGTTGGTTAACTTACATATAATACTATGAAGCCCCAGATGTTTGATTGTGACACAATAAGCGGGCTACACCATCTGATCATAAGATCCACCAATATACCCTGTAATAGACTCCGGGATGTCTACTTAGTGTAGCACCCGTAGAGCCAGGGATTGGAATTAAAGGTTTGCTTGTTATAAGATCGGAGTGTGCGGTCCAATCACTATGAAAGTGATGAGACACGGACCATTACCCTATGTGTGGACTCTGTCTAAACTTGTTTGGAATAACAGTAGACGTAGAGCCAGGGATTGCACACCTATTCCATTTAATTGGCTGGAAATCGGTACGGATGGAGGTATGGAAGCTTGTTCTATTGTCACTGTGTATCCTTAAGGACCGGGTATCGTTACCAACTCCACCGGAAGATGGATCAACGTTTTTGCTCTCTGTATTCAAGAAGGACAATAGGTACTATAATCTTTCATTCAATCTGTATCAGCTGTTTTATGCAAGTGTAACTGTTATTTAGCTCTAGTATTTTGCAATCTAGAAGTTTATTTAATATTTATTACTTTTTCATATACACTACCATCGGACAGAAGGCGGTTGCGGGTTTATGTCATTATTGCACTGTTTGTTTCATATACACGAAGTCTTGCATTTTTGTGTTTTATTTGTTTTGTGTTTTAATATGAGAAGTGGCCCGAGGGTTAATTTCGCCCAAAGGTTGTAACTTAGGTTAAGTTGAAAGGTCATTTCTAACGTCACGGCTGACCTTTAGGGTCGACCTTCACGCTTTGCATTTGACGTGTTTCACTCTATAAATGGCCATTTGAACGTTTGTTTTTTGTCTTGAGGAAGGCCCCGGTGAGGGCCGAAACGTTGACGATAAGATGAACTAATAAACTAGCAATTTTATTTTTTGAAGTCCCTGGAGTGCTCCTTTCTGTTCAGTCATTTTTTTGACTACAGTTTGTTTGCTATATATATATATATATATATATATATATATATATATATATATAAATATATATATATATATATATATATATATATATCATCATCTTCTTCTTCAGCTGTTGTCCATCCACTGCAGGATGAAGGCCTCCTCAGCAAGCCTCCATCAAATTCAGTCCTGTGCCTTTATTTATTTAGTTCTTGTATGAGTTCCTCTATGCATAAAACCATACTCATAGATCGAATGTTAGCCCTTTTAGTGACAGAAGGGTACACAATGCATTGCAAAGCAATGAGTTGCATACCCCTCTATCGCTCAAAGGGTTAAACATTCTAATGTCTAAAGACCAAAGGCAGTCTGATAGGGGGTGATTCATAGCACCCTCTACCATTGATCTGCTCTTCCAGATGCCGTAGAAATAGCTCACAAACCTCTGCGGACTGAGGGCTATTGTTTTTGTTGTAAAGCCATGTTGAGTAAATGGATCATAATCTGCCATGCTGGTCCAGAGCGGTTTGGCAGAATTTGGATTTATTTAGTCTGGTGTCTTAGCTTTGATCTGTCCACTTTGGGTGACCCTGCCAGGAGCATATGCTTCTGATGGCATAGTTCTCTGCTTCATTGACACATACAAATACTCCAAGGGTGATCAAAAATTATTCTACTTAAACTTTTTTGCATTAAATTACAGTTTCTAATATGTCACCAGGTGGCGTTGTTCATATCTCTTACTCTTTACAGCTGTAGTCAATGACTCAAATTCTCCCATATAATGCAATACAAAGAAAATTAACTTTGTAAACAAGTTAGCATTCTTGCAAAAAGGTTTATTAAGAAAAATAAGCTTGAGCTGTAATAACTATTAAATGGCAAATCTCCCAGCTGTGGGAGCACCTTGTTTTAATCAGCAGAAAAAGCACTATAAGATATATTTTTTCATAAAAATGCTTATTGCTTTTTTAAATTGAAATTGAACAGGAAGAAACCTCAAGAAGAAGTTCTTATCATTTAGCTGTTTATTATAAACATCATTCCCTTAATTTATTATAACTTATGTTATACTTGGTATATTCTGGAAGTTCCACCATCCTCAGTGATTATGTTTATACTTGATTTGGCATCAGTTTCATCCCTCAAACTGGTCTACATTCCATGACATGTACTACTGTATACGGATGAGAGGGTCCATCCAGACTAATGGTGATTGCATACACACAGAAATATAGTATTGTTCAACCAAGGTGACTGAGACTGTTCCATGCAAGTTTCTACTTCCTCATTACTATTGTTTTGTCTTATCAGGGAGGTGGCAAATCCAACTAAATAGTTGTTGAATGCATTAGCTATTGATATTGTTTCATTGCCTAGTTAGAGGGGGTAGGTTGTAGATATTTTTAGTTACCTTCCAAAATGTGTCTGGTTTAATCATTCTTCAAATATGTAATATGTTACTGTTCAAGTTGTCAGTAAAATATTGAACTTTGGCTCGGGTTGTTTGCTTTGTGCAGGTATTCCACAATTGTCTTTATGCAGTTTGATCATAAGTGGAGTCAGTCCTTAAAGCATCTCTGAAATGGTATAACTCAAGTAGGTCAGCACAGACCCAGGATAGATGGGCCCCCCATTACCCTGACCTTCAGCAGTGGGGCATGCATACTTTTTCATCATAATTATGAGTTAGATTTTATACTAAAGAAAAATAAATCTCATAGAAATGTTGGCTTCGCACATTAATGAGTGCAGTTCAAACGTAACGTAATTTTATTTATTTATTTTTTTTTAATATGCTTTTCAGACCTCGTGGGGGACATCAGGACTCCTCCTGGTGTCCCCCCAGTCATTGATCTCCCAGCCGATAGGCTGGGAGATCAATGATGCGACCGCAGGAGAGCAAGAGCTCTCCTGCCCTTCACTCCTACCACCGGTAGGAGTGAACAGGATCGGGGAAACTTCCCTAACGTCATCGGTGACCATGTCACCGATGACGTTTGGAGGATTCCCCCGGTCCCGCCCACTCCTACCCGGAAGTTCGGGTAGGAGAGGGGGGGAAGGAGAAACTCCGTTTCTCCTTTTTCTTTATTGATCTCCCAGCCCGATCGGCTGGGAGATCAATAACTGGGGAGGCATGAGGAGTGATCCTCATGCCTCCCCATGAGTGCCAGGGGCTTTTTTTTTTTTAATGCGGCCACTGCATGCCGGTTATACCGGCTCATGCAGTGACCGCATTTCTCTCTTACGCCGTACGAGCGTGGCACAGCAGGTACAGCTGTGTCCACTCGTATGGCGTAAGTAGCTGGCACTCTAGGGGTTAAAGAGTTTTTTAAGAACGATATATCCATGACTGAACACACGACAATGTATAAATCTTAGTCACTTTTTGACCCACCGACTTTGAACCCTTCTATTAAAACATTTCAGAGGATGGTTGAACATGACATTAAAATGGCACCCACATATAATAGGAGACAGTATTCCAATCTTTCTAAAATTGAACGTGATGCTATCAAGACTTTGTCCAACGATAAAAATATTGTCATTAGATCTGCAGACAAAGGGGGTGCAATAGTCATTCTTAACTACTCTGATTACAGACAAGAAATTTTGTCACAACTTTCTGACAGTGATACCTATCAGGCATTAATATCAGATACAACGATTAGATTCAAACAAGAAATTGACAAATGGATTGAACTAGGTGAATCTTCAGGCTGGCTTAGCAGTAAGTTAGCCTCTTCCCTTAGAACTGAGCATCCAATTAGACCTATTTTATACACTTTACCAAAGATTCATAAATCCCTGGTCAATCCTCCAGGTAGGCCAATAATCTCAGCAATAGGATCTTTATTACATCCTCTAGGTCAATACATTGATTCTTTATTACAGCCTTGTGTTCAAGCTTTACCATTTTACTTGAAAGATACTACTACCTTTTTGAACAGACTGGAGACCCTAGAGTTACATAATGAACATCTGATTTTGGGGACTATGGATGTGAGGTCACTATACACTATTATTCCACATACAGACGGTATTTTGGCAGTGCGTGACCTCATAACTAATAATTCCTTATACCATGGACCACCAGTGGAATTTTTGTTGATGTTACTTGAACTGTGCCTTTGTAAGAATTTTTTCAAATTTGAAGATCAATTTTATTTACAGAAGACTGGGACAGCTATGGGGGCATGTATGGCCCCCTCATATGCAAACATATATATGCATCAATATGAAAAAGATTTTTTACAGATACATCAATTATTTCAGGAACATACCGTTATGTACACTAGATATATTGACGATATGTTCATTTTGTGGAAAGGCACAGTTTCAGAACTTGAGACTTTGGTCAATGATTTAAACACTCAACATCAACATGTTTTTCTTACTCTCAATCATAGTCAAACACAGATTCCATTCCTCGACGTGTTAGTACAATATACAGAAGGACAGTTAGAAACAACGCTTTATAAAAAACCGACAGACAGGAATAATCTCCTCCACGCCAGTAGCCACCATCCTCCACATCTGAAAGATTCGCTACCTAAGTCTCAAATGCTTAGACTCAGGAGAATTGTCAGTCAAGATGACACACTGTGTTGTGAATTGGATGCTATGGGCAATAGATTTTTAGAGAGAGGTTACAAGAAATCACTCATAGAGGAATACAAACGAGACACTTTAAATATCAAACGCAAGGAATGCCTTGCTAAACAATCTAAGTCACAGTCTGAAAGAATGAGGTTTCATACCACATACAGCACTTCGTGTGACATTCTGAAAAAGAGTATACAAAGATATTGGCCATTAATATCTACGGATATTCAACTCAATCATATACCTAAAGATAATCCAATGTTTTGTTATAAAAGAGGAAAAAACCTTAAAGATCTTCTAGTTAAGACGGATCCCAGCCAGTGTTATGCGAAATCTAAGTTGGAACTTAAAAAAGGCTGTTTTAAATGTGTTTCATGTGTTACTTGTAACTACATGATGACGGGTACCTATTTCAGTCATCCACATAAGGGTCACAAGATTTATATAAGACATCATTTGAATTGCTCAAGTCAATTTGTAGTTTACATCATTTCATGTCCTTGTGGTCTATTATATGTGGGCAAAACAACCACTACATTTAAGGAACGAATGGGCAATCATCGTGCAGCTATAAAAGCTGCGATAGAATCCACAAAAAACCCTTTGAAACAACTACAGTCTAAGATTAAAGACCAACCAGTGGCTTTACACTTTGCTGAAGCAAAACATCCTCTTCCTACCTTAAGATATATGGTGATCGACTGTATACCTCCATTGCCCAGAGGTGGAGATAGATCTAAACTACTACTGCAGAAAGAAGCTAAATGGATCCACTATTTAGATACAGTGACCCCTAAAGGATTAAACGACAGGTTGTCATTACATTGTTTTCTATGAACTTGTGATTTCTTAACTTTGCATCTTCCTCCTGCAGCACAACCTTATGGAACTTTTATATTTTTTTTCTTGGACAACTAATTTAGCTTGCTGTTTTGACTTTTTCTGTGATATTTAGCATGACATAATATTTACTCTTGTCTTTCACTTCATTGTACTTGTCATTTTGATTTTTACAGTGGTTATTCTTTCCTCTGCTAGTTTTTTGTCCGATGGTAGTTTATTTAACTTAAATTAAAAATCTTTGTTTGCAAGTTAACTTTTGTCTTTTAGATTGCAGCATTTTATCTGTGCCTGTTTAGTGGGGCGACCCGCTTGGTACTCTAGGTGATGTGTCATAACGCAACAACGATGCACAAAGGTTTTCCCTTATTGTTGTAAATGTTTCATTGCATTCTGCTGATCAATGTTGATTGAATAGTGTTTTGCTACAAATTGAGTCAATCGTGTCCTTTATCGCTGTGCTACATCGTGACATTATGGTTAATCCTTGTGTTGGTTAACTTACATATAATACTATGAAGCCCCAGATGTTTGATTGTGACACAATAAGCGGCTACACCATCTGATCATAAGATCCACCAATATACCCTGTAATAGGACTCCGGGATGTCTACTTAGTGTAGCACCCGTAGAGCCAGGGATTGGAATTAAAGGTTTGCTTGTTATAAGATCGGAGTGTGCGGTCCATCACTATGAAAGTGATGAGACACGGACCATTACCCTATGTGTGGACTCTGTCTAAACTTGTTTGGAATAACAGTAGACGTAGAGCCAGGGATTGCACACCTATTCCATTTAATTGGCTGGAAATCGGTACGGATGGAGGTATGAAGCTTGTTCTATTGTCACTGTGTATCCTTAAGGACCGGGTATCGTTACCAACTCCACCGGAAGATGGATCAACGTTTTTTGCTCTCTGTATTCAAGAAGGACAATAGGTACTATAATCTTTCATTCAATCTGTATCAGCTGTTTTATGCAAGTGTAACTGTTATTTAGCTCTAGTATTTTGCAATCTAGAAGTTTATTTAATATTTATTACTTTTTCATATACACTACCATCGGACAGAAGGCGGTTGCGGGTTTATGTCATTATTGCACTGTTTGTTTCATATACACGAAGTCTTGCATTTTTGTGTTTTATTTGTTTTGTGTTTTAATATGAGAAGTGGCCCGAGGGTTAATTTCGCCCAAAGGTTGTAACTTAGGTTAAGTTGAAAGGTCATTTCTAACGTCACGGCTGACCTTTAGGGTCGACCTTCACGCTTTGCATTTGACGTGTTTCACTCTATAAATGGCCATTTTGAACGTTTGTTTTTTGTCTTGAGGAAGGCCCCGGTGAGGGCCGAAACGTTGACGATAAGATGAACTAATAAACTAGCAATTTTATTTTTTGAAGTCCCTGGAGTGCTCCTTTCTGTTCAGTCATTTTTTTGACTACAGTTTGTTTGCTATATATATATATATATATATATATATATATATATATATATATATATATATATATATATATATATATATATATATATATATATATCATCATCTTCTTCTTCAGCTGTTGTCCATCCACTGCAGGATGAAGGCCTCCTCAGCAAGCCTCCATCAAATTCAGTCCTGTGCCTTTATTTATTTAGTTCTTGTATGAGTTCCTCTATGCATAAAACCATACTCATAGATCGAATGTTAGCCCTTTTAGTGACAGAAGGGTACACAATGCATTGCAAAGCAATGAGTTGCATACCCCTCTATCGCTCAAAGGGTTAAACATTCTAATGTCTAAAGACCAAAGGCAGTCTGATAGGGGGTGATTCATAGCACCCTCTACCATTGATCTGCTCTTCCAGATGCCGTAGAAATAGCTCACAAACCTCTGCGGACTGAGGGCTATTGTTTTTGTTGTAAAGCCATGTTGAGTAAATGGATCATAATCTGCCATGCTGGTCCAGAGCGGTTTGGCAGAATTTGGATTTATTTAGTCTGGTGTCTTAGCTTTGATCTGTCCACTTTGGGTGACCCTGCCAGGAGCATATGCTTCTGATGGCATAGTTCTCTGCTTCATTGACACATACAAATACTCCAAGGGTGATCAAAAATTATTCTACTTAAACTTTTTTGCATTAAATTACAGTTTCTAATATGTCACCAGGTGGCGTTGTTCATATCTCTTACTCTTTACAGCTGTAGTCAATGACTCAAATTCTCCCATATAATGCAATACAAAGAAAATTAACTTTGTAAACAAGTTAGCATTCTTGCAAAAAGGTTTATTAAGAAAAATAAGCTTGAGCTGTAATAACTATTAAATGGCAAATCTCCCAGCTGTGGGAGCACCTTGTTTTAATCAGCAGAAAAAGCACTATAAGATATATTTTTTCATAAAAATGCTTATTGCTTTTTTAAATTGAAATTGAACAGGAAGAAACCTCAAGAAGAAGTTCTTATCATTTAGCTGTTTATTATAAACATCATTCCCTTAATTTATTATAACTTATGTTATACTTGGTATATTCTGGAAGTTCCACCATCCTCAGTGATTATGTTTATACTTGATTTGGCATCAGTTTCATCCCTCAAACTGGTCTACATTCCATGACATGTACTACTGTATACGGATGAGAGGGTCCATCCAGACTAATGGTGATTGCATACACACAGAAATATAGTATTGTTCAACCAAGGTGACTGAGACTGTTCCATGCAAGTTTCTACTTCCTCATTACTATTGTTTTGTCTTATCAGGGAGGTGGCAAATCCAACTAAATAGTTGTTGAATGCATTAGCTATTGATATTGTTTCATTGCCTAGTTAGAGGGGGTAGGTTGTAGATATTTTTAGTTACCTTCCAAAATGTGTCTGGTTTAATCATTCTTCAAATATGTAATATGTTACTGTTCAAGTTGTCAGTAAAATATTGAACTTTGGCTCGGGTTGTTTGCTTTGTGCAGGTATTCCACAATTGTCTTTATGCAGTTTGATCATAAGTGGAGTCAGTCCTTAAAGCATCTCTGAAATGGTATAACTCAAGTAGGTCAGCACAGACCCAGGATAGATGGGCCCCCCATTACCCTGACCTTCAGCAGTGGGGCATGCATACTTTTTCATCATAATTATGAGTTAGATTTTATACTAAAGAAAAATAAATCTCATAGAAATGTTGGCTTCGCACATTAATGAGTGCAGTTCAAAAGGTTTAGAAACTGGATGTTTTTTGGAAGTTTCATAGGACTTTGTAACAAGAGTTTTTTGCAGTTAAAGATTACAGTTTTATCCAATTGCTTTTCAATGCTGTTTGTAGTGCTGAAGCCTGAGATGATCTTCTCATCTCCCCCAGTGAACAGTGATCTGTTCCACATCACCAGCAGTTCAACAACCCTGCATGCTAAAGAGGAAATTCCCCTTCCCATTTCATCACTACATCTTAGTGCATATGGCCATGTATGTCTCTATCTCCAAGGCAATGTGGTCATCAAACATTGCCATATCATCCCACCCTAGTGTAGGTTCTCCCAGATAACCTAAGCCCCTCCCTTAGAAACTATTAATATAATGCTGAATAAATTGCCATCTACAGATAATACTAATTACAAGGTTTATGTTAAAATCAGTGCTGTATTTCATGAGCCATTAGTGATTATAAGTTTGTAACCCATTTCAGATTCACAATCAAATTCTCACAAAATGTGTACATTTTGAAAAGGGGCACTTCTCCATGTTCTGATTTTTGCACTTTAGGAAATGACTGTTTTGCTCTAGGGATTTTCCCATTGTAAACACCTATTTTATCAATCCCAGGGTACACTAAATGCCTTAAAATGGGCAATGTACTAATGCACTAAGGGAAACTGTTTCAGTTATAGAGCAAACCACCTGCTCCATAGGGAACTAAAACTTCACAAATGTTCATTGATATAAGTGGCCTTTTATACCCCTGGACTCTAGAAAGGTTTCTAACACATTGATCTGAAAAACTTCTCTAGCATTCAAGAGATTAGAAGCCTAATTTAAATAATGGAATTTGGGGATTTGTTTTGTCCCTTATAGTTCAGTTTCTTTTCTCTAGAATATTGTCCAGTACTTCTCTGTACATTAACCTAACAGCTTAGATTATTTTTTCTATTTAACATTGATAATCAGAAAACGATGATATAATGATATGGTCCAAGCATCTTTTTAAGATTGTAAGCATTTTCCCATTAATGTTGTAAAGTCCTTCTAAAACATTTAATACTTATATTTAATACTTTTCTGGAAGATTTTACATTTGGTATCCTGACAGAATGATGCAAAGGTACAACCTTGCCAGAGATGCTTAAAAGACCCGGGTGATTACTGGATATGCCGTTGCTAATGATTTCCCTTTCTTGATGTCATACAATTCAATAGGTTTAATGTAAGGTCACCTCCATTTCTTAGAATTGTTATTACAAACCAAGATCCTATCTTTTCTTTTCTTAGCATTGAGATGTTCAGTGGGTTTAAATTAGTATATTCAATTCTCTAAATGTTAATCATTCAAGACCTCTCAGAACATCTATACAAATCTAGTTTCAAATTTAAAAACGTCTGCATCAAAATAACCAATATTTATTCTAAGTGAACATGACATTTTAAATGCTTGAATGATGCATTGTGTATCCTTCCTGTGCTTTCTATGACTCCATGTTGTTGTTGCTGTTTCATAGATGTGGATACTCACTGAGAACAAACAAAAACACAGCATTTGCTTTTTTTTGGCTAGTCGCTACTCAGAAATATCACAGTTTAGGGTATTTCCCTAACTGTGAAAGGTAATCCAGACAAGGACCTCTTGCTCTCAGTAACTAGGAAATGTATCCTAATCTTACTGATGAGGATTAAACAAGGCCAAAAGTTAATCTTGCTTTAGCTGGTATTCCAGTACAGAGGGAAATTTCCTGACACTTTAGAAATGGGCTTCCCTGTAGGACAGGGCCCTTCTGATATACATAGAAATGTTTCTTCTGTTATGGCACTAGAGAGCTAAAATGTATTTCTTCTGATTGGTGAATAGCCATATAATGAAAAATCTGCTCCTGTTTATTATCAGTGAGACCCTCATGTATTTTGGCTTTGTTGTTGGCATTTACATAGAAATTTCAGATGCTTTCCTGTGAAAAAAAAAAACATGAGGTGATATTAGTGAGGAAACTGGCCAATTTGTGGAGTCCATGTGGGTAGAAATCGAGACTAAATGTGGTGTGAAAGGTAAAAAAAAGTTGTTGGTGGGCATATCCTACAAACCACCAAATATTGATGACAATGATGAGGCCCAACTGCTATTGCAAATGAGGAAAGCTGCCCAGTTTGGGCATACTATAATTATGAGAGATTTTAATTATCCAGATATCAACTGGAAAAATGAGACCTGTCAGAGTGCTAAGGGTAGCAGGTTTTTGAACACACTTCATGAAAGCTACATGTCACAAATGGTGGAAGCGCCGACAAGAAATAACAATGTATTGGACCTAGTGATCACTAATAACACAGAAATGGTATCCAATATTAAGATAAGAGAACATTTGTGAAACAGTGATCACAACATGGTTACATTTGAGATCAGTCTGGCAAAGCAAAAATGTATAGGTTCAACCAAAACTCTTAATTTTAAAAAAGCTAACTTCAAATTGTTAAGGGCTTCAATGCAATACATAGACTGGGATATTTTTTTTAAAGGCAAAAATACTGAGGGAAAAATGGTCAGAATTCAAATTTAGGTTGCAGAAATGTACCCAACAGTATATACCAATGGGGAACAAATGCAAAAGAAGTAAGTCACAGCCAATGTGGTTAACTGCACATGTAAAGAAGGAAATGGCAAGGAAAAAAAACGCATTCAAATTATTTAAGTATGAAGGAACTGAACAATCTTTCTTAAAATACAGGGAGTGCAACAAAGATTGCAAAAAGACAATTAGGGTAGCAAAAATAGATAATGAAACTCTAATTGCAAGGAAAAGCAAGACTAATCCAAAAAAGTTTTTCAAATATATAAATAGCAAAAAACTTAAGAGGGAGTGTATTGGACCATTCAAAAATTAGATGGGTGAGTTGGTTAGTGAGGATAAGGAAAAGGCCGATGTTTTAAACACTTTCTTTGCATCAGTATATACAAGGGAGCAAGGAATGGTAGAAGAGCCTCCGCAAGTAACAAATAAAACAATACAATTAATAGATATTGGGTTAACTCAAGGAGATGTCATGGGAAGACTGAACAAAATTAAGACCGACAAAGCACTGGGTCCTGATGGTATACCGCCAAGGGTTCTTCAGTGCAGTGTTAGCAAAACCCCTATATTTACTCTTTAAAGATTCTATTACCACAGGCTCAGTGCCACAGGATTGGCGAAGAGCTAACATTGTGCCTCTATTTAAGAAGGGAACTAAAACAGAACCTGGGAATTATAGACCAGTGAGTTTGACCTCTGTAGTGGGAAAACTGTTAGAAGGGATAATAAGGGACTATATTCAGGATTACAACACAAAAAATAAAATCATTAGCACTAATCAACATGGTTTTATTAAGAATAGATCATGCCAAACTAATCTTTTCAGCTTCTATGAGGAGGTAAGCAGCAACCTAGACAATGGCAAGGCAGTAGATGTAGTATATCTAGACTTTGCAAAGGCATTTGATACAGTGCCACGCAGAAGGCTGGTGTATAAAATAAGGAAATTGGGGCTAGGAGATAACCTTTGCAATTGGATACAAAACTGGCTGAAGGACAGGGAACAGTGTGTGGAGAGTGGAGTACCTCAGGGTTCAGTATTGGGTCCGCTGCTTTTTAACATGTTTTTAAATGACCTGGAAATAGATATAGAAAGCAAAATATCAATATTTGCAGATGATACTAAATTATGCAAAGTCATTAATTCAGAAGAGGATATTTTCTCTCTACAGAGGGACTTACATACAATGTCAGATTGGGCAAACATGTGGAATATGAAGTTTAATGTGGGGAAGTGTAAAGTCATGCATTTTGGAGGAAACAATCCCAAGGCTACTTATAAACTTAATGGAATAATTTTAGGTGACTCATTGCTAGAAAAAGACCTGGGTATCCTTGTCAGCTACAAACTTGGAAACAGTGACCAGTGTCAAACAGCAGTAGAAAAGGCAAACAAAGTCCTGTCTTGCATAAAAAGAGGTATCGAAGCAAGAGTGGATAACATTATTTTGCCATTATACAAATCATTGGTAAGACCTCACCTTGAGTATGCAGTGCAATTTTGGGCACCAGTTCTGAAAAAGGATATACTAGAACTAGAGAGGGTACAGCGGAGAGCAACAAAATTAATTAAGGGAATGGAGGACTTGACATATGAGGAACGACTAAACAAACTTGGTTTATTTACTCTAGAGAAAAGACGACTAAGAGGAGACCTTATCACATTGTACAAGTATATGAGAGGTCAATACAAGGATCTCTGCGGTGAGCTATTTATTCCAAGGCCTGATCAGGTGACCAGGGGACACCCCTTGAGATTAGAGGAAAGGAGGTTTAAACTTCAGCAGAGGAAGGGTTTTTTTACGGTAAGGTCTGTTAAATTGTGGAATTCATTGCCCAAGGAGGTGGTTATGGCAGATACAATGGATACATTTAAGAGAATATTAGACACATTTCTTTCAAAAGGGAACATACAGAGTTATACTGTTTATCAGTAGGCTGATCACAAAGGTCTGATAAAGACTAATTTAATTGGTAGCAGGAAAGCTATAAAATTCTCAGTTACTGAGGTATGAGGCGAAGGTTGAACTTGATGGACGTGTATCTTTTTTCAACCTAATTTAGTATGTTACTATGTTACCTTACATCACATGTAACATTTTTCAACAAAGCCTGTTTTTTTACACATACCTTTGGTATGTGGATTACCCCTACCACCATGGAGAAAATCTACCTGGAATGCAAAAAAACAATTTTTATGGACATTTTAATAAAGAGAATGATAAAAAATGCAAATTCATAAAGTAGTGAGTGCACAAATATACATGCACTTTTGTGAAAAAAATAAATCCATGATAGCTTTGCATTCTTTTCAAACCATTTCAATTAGAAAAACCATTACAAGTACTCCAAATGTAAAATTGCAGAAAACACATCTGTGGTTAAAGTAAAAGAGTGTCTAAAATATACGGATCCTTTATTCATTAACATGTTTAAATGAACTGTTAAAATTATAATGAACATCTCAGAAACTGAATACTCCAAGAGTATGTTGAAGAATTTACTTGTTTAATTGTTCATAAAGCTATACAACAACCATGTGACTCCTTTTCCACATCCATTTTCACTACTAGTGCTACACAGTAGTTAAGAGCTGAGTTTATTAGTGCTTATAGAGCTTCTATACAATATGGATAGTATGAAGTACAGCTAGTTCTATTGCTAATCTCTGTTGGTTTAAACATCAGACGCACATGGTCTGGTAGGGATTGATGCGAGTTGTATTCTGTAAGCTGCTGGAGGGTTTCCCAATGCCCATCATCCCAGCCTTGTCCCATGTATGCCGTAGAACCACATATGCCTTGCCCCACTGCACTGGTAGCCATAGAACCACACATACTGACTAGGGATGGGCAAAACTTGTTGCCATGTTCCTGCAAGAAATTCCGCAAAAACCACGCTGTTTTCCTCTTTCTCATCGGAAAATCCACCTTAAAACTACTGATTAAAATTTTCGTATTTTCCGCCCATTGGCCAAAATATTTTGCCATTTTTTCTATGGCTAGAAACTTTCCGCCCACTGATTTACATGGGTTTTTGCCTTTTCGTTATAAAAACTTGATGTATTTGCGGAAATCAAACACAATAGAAGCAGCTACAGAGCGAGGTAGATGTGCTGTGTTGTTCTGATGTGATATTTTTCCAAAATTGAGGCAGGAGAGGCTCATAGTGACTCCTATCATTATGAGCAGGTTGAAAAATAATAAATGGAGGAGCTGGAAGGACCATTATGTGTCCACTGAGTTCTGAGAAGGAGGAAGAAGTGAGCACTAATGAACCAAAGCTGTCCAGTCCCCCTAAATTACCCTATGGGATCTTGGGGAATTTAATGGGAAGGAATGGAGAAAAAGGAAGAGAGGGAGAAAAGGGAATGGGAAGGGAAGGAGAAAAGGGTAGTACTAGTGAGAGCATGACAGTTCAGCTGCCTGTGCCTGCTACTAGATGTGCTGCCTCTGCTGCCACCATTGCTGCCCCTGTTGAAACCAGTGATGTGCCTGCCAGTGCTGAACCTGCTGCCACCAATACTGTGCCTGCTGTCAGATGTGCTGCCCCTGTTGCCAGTGCCACCAGTGCTGTGCCTGCTGCCAGTGTTGAAGCTACTGCCACCAGTGTTGAAGCTGCTGTCATCAGTGCTGAAGCTGCTAGTGTCTTGTAATACTCAGGAGGGGGGGAAGGAGAAGATGATGCCAAGTGTGACAGCAGGGGACCCTAAGTCAGACTTGCCCTCCCTAAGAACTCCCGCCAGCGCTAGTACTACTACTAAGAAGGTCCAGCAGCTTGTTACTGTTAGGAATGAAGGAGGGGGTAGTCAATATCCTCATATTACTAGTGACTGTGAGGAGGAAGACTCTTCAGCTGAACCTGATGTGCATGGTTTTAGTAGTAGTAGTAGTAGTAGTAGTAGTAGTAGTAGTAGTAGTAGTAGTAACAGTGATGGTGAAGCAGTCAGTGGGACTAGTTTTAGGGGAGTGGTAGGGGAAGAATTTGAGAGCTTCTAGACTCATGGTCAAGGAAGCTCACACCATTCTTCTGGCTCTGGGAGTCTCCTTCCCTTCACTACAGTGTCCACGTTGAACATGATCCTTAAGACACCAGAAATGGTGTTGGGGGAGATCAGGTTCAGAATTAATACCACTGCCAGCAGGAGCACAGATCAGCTGCCTGTGCCTGTTGCTTCTGCTGCTAGTGCTAGTCTGCCTTCTTCTTCAGGCCAAAAGGAAATGCCAAGTGTGACATTAGGGGACCCTCTGTCACATTGCTCGTCTCCTCCTCCAAACAGCAGTGAGATGTCTGTAACAGAGCAGCAGCATGTAGGGACTAGCGGTGGTGGTGGTGGTGGTGGGGTTGGAGAAGCTGGGGTGGAAGAGACATTGATGGTCTTTTTATTATAAACTGAGAAGGAATGGGAGACAGGGATGAGAATTGGCATCACCACCACCACCAGCAGTATGCTTTTGGAATTTGCGGAATTTGCAACTGCTCTAATTCCTGCTGCTGCTGAGATGCAAGGGCAGCAGGGTGCTGAGGAGCAGGCTAGTGCTCCACAGACCACAGTGGACACAGTTGGAATAGGGTCAACAAGTGATGCAGGACTAGGACAGGTTCCTCTTGCCAGCAGCAGCAATACTCCTGGTCCTGAGGCAGTAGCAGCAACATCGGCAACATCATCCTCTGCCCGAAACAGTGAAGGGGAATGTGGAGGACAAGAACAAAGAGGCCATTCTTCTCCACCTGTTCCCTCCCCTCTGAAGTCATGGGTGTGGGGCTATTTTTCTCTTGAGGCAGGCACAGTGCAGTCATTATCACCAACGGCACTGTGCAAAATTTGTGACAAGTCAGTGAGAAGGGGAAAGGAGGGAACACACCTTTGCACAACCTTCCTGATATCACACATAAAACACAGACACCATGACATTTATGTCAAACATGTTAAAACCAAACACCCTTTACAGAAATCTAACACCACTGTTATTGTACCCCCTGACTCTCTAGAAAGGCAACAAGAGGCAAGGTGGAGATCAAAGAGGAGGAAGAATAAAGAAACCCAGACAGACACTAGATGTTCCATGACGAGCAAAACAACTAGCTCACCATCAACATCACCTTCTTCCTCTAGGCTAACAACCACATCTTCTGCCAGCCCACCTTGTTCATCGTTACCTCCCCCGCCGAATGATAGCCACTCTGTTGATGTTAGAATATGGCAGTTCTTCTCTACCCATTGCACACTGTGTGGTGCACTGATCACACATGCCAGTGTGGTCGAGTAGAATCGATACCAGGTCATCAAGCGGCATCTGAGGAGATTCTATCCCGCACAATATGCTACGATGGTGGCAGGGAGGGTTCATCATTACTATTAAATTGTCAGCAAGTTGTCATATGTCTTTAGCAGGGTCTGAACAAGGGGTATAGTGACAGCAGCAGTACTTGGGTTCTGCTGTCATGGTGTTTGGATACAGTTGTGCCCCAAGATATTATTTACCACACACACACTGTGCACATTGCAGTTGCTGATGAGAGCCACAGTTCCTGCTCTGAAGGGAAAAAATTCTATTCTAATAACAACACACCCATGCTTTTGGAGGAGGGGCAGGTAGAGAAGAATTATTGGCCAACTTCTTTTCTCCACATAGACTGGGGACTACTTATTGTGCTGCTACTGCCTCAGACGCATCACCAGATATAGTCGTGGCAAGTGGAACCTTCATCATTCATCACCCATGTTACTGCTATTGTTGTTGATCCCATTCCCTTTCAGCTGCCTAACCATCCTGCTGCTTGCAGCAGCAGCAGCAAGAACAGTAGTTGCAAATTCCACAGTTATGGACTCAGACTCAGGAGGAGGACATTTGACATTGGCCAGTGGTCACTGGCAACATGACCTGTTGGCACTAGGCCAGTAGGGCTTTTTTTTCTCAGGGCTTGTTGTAAGAAAATAAATAAATAAAAAGCATAGTCCTATAAAAAAAACAATTTTGGGGGGTTTGTTTCTAACAAGCCTAAGTCCTACAAAGCAATGTTTCCTCAGGGCTTGGGCCTCTAACAATAAATCTAACAAATCATCCTCTACAAAATACTCTTTCAAGTCAAGTGGCAGCTTATGTCAGGGGGTTCCTGTCTATCACTTTACATACAAATTCCTTATTTTATTTTGATTTATTTTTTATTAACTGTCCCCCCAATAGCAGTCAAGAAACCCACCCAAAACAAATCCCTGTTCAACTGATTCATTCCTCAGACTCCACCCACCAACACAGGCACCCTCCTCAGACCCCTTTTATACCATGTCTTATGGATTGTTGTTTTTTTCTTTTATTTAAGATTTCTTTTTTATTAACTGCCCCCCAATCCCAGTGAACAACCCCCCAAAAAATCATCCCCTGTTCAACTGATTCTTTCCCCACACCCCACCAACACAGGCACCCTCATACAGCTTTTATACTATGCCTTTGGGAAATAAAATAACATATGTTATGTGTTGTGTGTAACTTCAATGTTCCCTTTAATTTCAAAGGAATGAGCTAGGCAAAAAAATTGGGAAAAAGTAACAAATCGGCACTTTTCGCAGGAAATTATTCATGAAGTGGAAAGTGCCATAGAAACACACATTTGAGTTGCATAAATGCAGGAATTCTTCTTGGACATAGGCAGAAAAGTTCACAAGCGAAATTTAATGGGGTTAGTGAAAAGGAGGACATTTTGCAGAATTTCAATATGCAAGAAATATCGCAGGATACTAGGGACAGTCAAATCTTTTCACAAAATTTCCAGCAAAAAAAAATCTGACTATATATATATACTGTATAGCTATATATATATATATATATATATATATATATATCCGATGGAAAAACTGCACTCACAGGTCTTTTAAGGTGAGAACAAAGAGCTGATTTATTAAATCGAAGTTTCGGCCCAAACAGTGGTCTTTCTCAAGATTTACAGGAAGCAATTTGAACAACCTTTAAATACCCTTACATAGTGAACACCTTGGCGCCCCATGACTTCATGTGGTCAAAGGTGAGAAGGACAGGTGAAAGGTGACAAGGAGAAGGAAAAAGAACAAACACCTAATAAAAAACATATATACATAATAAGTGAAATGTGAAATAAACTGTACAAATATACACCTAAAACCGATGTATCATGGAGTTGAAACCGTTATATCAACAATGTTCTATATTGTCATCGCAGAGCACAAGCAGTGTAGAACCCAAGTAAAAAACTTGTCTAGGTTCCATGTATATTATTGACTGGTATATTGTAAGGAAAATCAAGAATGCTCATATATATAAATAACTAAGGATAATATGTGACATCGGCATAGAAACATGTCACTAGCCGTCATCATTCTAGGTTAAAGAACAATATCGATACATAGAAAGAAAACTGTATAAGTCAATATGGAAACAACTAAATATACCACATGGATACAACAATACGAGTCAATAAGGAAATAAGAAAATAAAGAAATATGATGATACTATTCTTTTGTTGCTTTCAATTACTTTCCATTTAGATAATAATAAATCATGTTGTGTAAATCCACTTGTCCTCTGATGTTGAGGTTGAGAGGCTACAAGAAAGAAGATCTTGATTTACAACATCAGAGGACAAGTGGATTTACACATGATTTATTATTAACTAAATGGAATATAATTGAAAGCAACAAAAGAATATTTCCAATGAAATACAATACCCTCATTCCACAAATCTGCCAACATGTAGAGAGACACTGGGACATTTTGGCAAGTTATCAATCATTACCAGACTGTTTCAGACAGAATCCGATGATTAGCTACAGAAAGGGTGCCAGACTTATTAGTCAAAAGTGACCCCACACACTGCTATAATCAAAAAAGTACCACATGGCTAACGCAAACCAAACTAGGGTGCTACAGATGCCCTAAATGCACTACTTATCAGAGTTTATTAACAGTACCTACTTTCACGGACCCACTCACAGGTAGAACCTACCAGATTAATCACAGACTTACATGTCCCAGCACATTTGTCATTTATGTGATAATCTGCCCTTGCCCAAAACTATATGTGGGGCTCACTTCCTGTGGATTCAGGGAGAGAATGGCTAATCACAGAGCCACTATTTGCAAAACCTTGGCAGAAAAATTCACAGACAAGCCGGTTGTCAAACATTGGCTGGATAATGACCACAGTTTATCAATATTGCGTTGCATGCTGATCGATCACATTCCGGTTCTACCATGCTGAGGAGACAGGATTAAAAAAACTACAACAGAGAGAGACAAGCTGGATTTAAAAACTTAAATCAATATCACCATATGGCATGAACGAGAAATTAGTATATTCTTGCTTCTACTAAAAAGAAACGGTTACATCTATGATCCTGAGATTTACAACCACTTTATGTACAATACAGTATATGGCGCTGCAAGCTACAGTTGATATAATACACCAATCTGTGGGGTGCAACATTGGATTTATTATTGCCTGAGGGTAACACTATCGAATCATCTAAGGATTATGAAAAATGAGGATCATCCCTGTGCTGCAAGCTACAGCTATTGGAACATTATGGTCTGTGGGGCACAATATTGGATCCTGGAATTATATAATCTATATGAACATTAAGATCGTCAGCTGGCACTAAAAGGTATAAGACCTATAGGTGTGGGGTTGGAAAACCCGACAACTATTTAGGACTCTCTTGACTGACCAAAAAAATGTTGATTCTTGTTCGTGTTCAAGTGTTTATGCACTGAAGGATGCAAGTATATAATTACCTATTGATGCAGATAGTATGTTACCATGAATGTAAGATCCCAGCTATATGACTGTATGCCTAATGGACTACTAATATTGGGATATAAATACTAGATGTTTGCTACAATTATGACAATATCAATATCAATATAATATTATTAACCATTTATGACTAATCTACATCTGAGTTATGGTGGACTACATTCTATTATTGAACACTATTTGGTAGTATACACATATACTACTTATCTTTTGGAACTTCGATTGTCATACCGCTGCCTTAATATACGGACATTTGCCATCTTTTATGCTCTGTAATACCAGGCTTTAGTCTATTAGCAATGTATGGTACCCTCTATGTTTTGTTATGTATGATACATCTAATTATACTGCACAGACAGACCCAATTGCAGAGGATGGTGAGGCAAGAGGGACACCACTATATGATGCTACATGTGCCTCAAGGTCCCTCTCTGAATCAGGGTGCCATTCATATGATATGCAATTGTAAATGCATTGCCTTATTGCATTATTAAGAAATAGGGGGTGTTCCCTTAGTGGTTCGCTTAGGCGGCTGTGTTTCTTATTATGTTTCATGACGCCAGTGTGTAGATATTGACATCATATTTCTTTATTTTCTATATTTCCTTATTGAGTCATATTGTTGTATCCATGTGGTATATTTAGTTGTTTCCATATTGATTTAAACACAATAGAAGAGAGAGATCGCTACTTAATGCCTAACTGCATCTAAAGAGAACTCCTTCCCCAATATGTGAACCACTCACCACGGCTACGGTCGTTGCGGATCTGAGCTACCCCCACAGTCCTGGCCACAGACTTCAGCAAACAAGAAGACACCGGAGGAGGCGCTTCGTTTCCTTGCACATCTATTATTTGTAGTCCATCAACAACCCGTTGATTTATGGAATGATGTTCTTAACATGGAAGAATAAAATTGAGTTTTACTGAATAAGGGTTGAATTTTTTGGCTGGGGAAGCATGGCGGTTCCGTTGTAGCACCTCCTCTGGTGTCTTTCCATATTGATTTATACAGTTTTCTCTTTATGTATCGATATTGTACTATAACCTGGAATGATGACGGCTAGTGACATGTCTCTATTTATACCGATGTCACATATTATCCTTCGTTATTTATAGGTATGAGCATTCTTTATTTTCCTTACAATATACCAGTCAATAATATACATAGAACCTACACAGTTTTTTTTACTTGGGTTCTACACCACTTGTGCTCTGTGATGCGATGACAAAATACTGGATGATGGTATGTTTCATTTTTGTTTTTAATGCTTGCTGAAATATAAGTTAAGTAATTTGTTGGAACTTAAGTTGTTGAGGAGATGGTGTAATTACCATGGTTGCAGGGGTCGCAACAGGTCCCACTGCTGAACTATGGTGCATTAGGCGTACAATGTGGAGGTGGGTGGACATTGTGGAAGTGGACACAATGTAGAAGTGGACAATGTGGGGCATTTCAGAGTGGAGTGGAGGTGGATACAATGGGGAATGTGAAAGTGGACAATGGGGGCAATGTGGAGATGGCCAATGGGGCCAATGTGGAGATGGCCAATGGGTGTTAATGTGGAGATGGTCAATGGGGGCTAATATGGAGATGACTAATGGGGACAATGTGGAGGTGGTCAATGGAGTCTAATGTGGAGATGGCCAGTGGGGACAATGTGGAGGTGGCTAATGTGGAGATGGACAATAGGTGCAATATGGAGGTGGACAATGGGGACAATGTGGAGGTGGACAATGGGGACAATGTGGAGGTGGACAATGGGGGTAATGTGGAGGTGGACAATGGGGGAAGTGTGGAGGGGTAGAATGGGAGAAATGTGGTCGGTGGCTCCATGTCAATTTTCGCACCAGGGCCCGGTGGGTTCTAGTTACGCCTCTGGGAGATGGGGATGATGGAAGCTGTAATTCCCAACAACTGGTACATGTTCTTTTGTCATACAACAGTTGTCCTACTTTTGTGTTCATATGTTTATATGTAAAGCTCAAAGCAAAAGAGTAGTTTGTAACAAACCAACAGAAACACAGAGGACAAGTACAATTCCCTTTGATTTTAATGGGATATTTCATCCCTTCCATACCAGAGAGGTCTCCAGTGTGTTGAAAAACATGTGTTGAAATCTTTCTAGCATTGAATAGGTTGAATCAATGGGGGGGGGGTTTGAAATTTTTATTTTTTCCCTATGATACTGTTGGTTTACCCCAGAATTGTTCCTCTTTTCATTTGTGCATATGTCCCTAAGTGACAGGCTATACGGTGCTCTCTCTTTTCATGCTCAGGAATGTGTGTCTTATTTCTACTGATTAATGCCAGTTATTGCACACATCACACACATATTACCTCTTAGATCCAAAGCAATTCTACATAAAAAACCAAAGGTCATCCAATGACAACCTGCAGAAGGCACATTAAATATTATATACTAGCAGACTTGGCATGGTCTTGTCTGTGCAGTAACAAAAATAAAACAGAACACACAGAGACCGAAACACACAGAGACATGGCTAATTCAGCAACCCAAGCAGTCACATATAGGAATCAGTGCTCCATTAACCAGCTCATATTCCAGTTTTGTCGAATTGCCTCTTCAACCCTTTCTCCACTGTGTTGTATAGAGTAAAGAATAGACTGATATGGAGGAAGGCAGAGAATCAAAGCATTGAATGGATGGGAGGGAGAATCGAAGAGTCATATGGAATGGGGGGGGTAGAAATGTCAAATGGATGTGAGGTGGAGTTGAAGCATTGAATGAATGGAAGGGGAAGTCAAAGCATCAGATGAGGGAGTTGAATTGTCAAATGGGTGGGAGGGGGAGTCCAACTTCCCCTCCAATTCAAATGGATGGGAGGCCAAAAGGTAAAAGAAGGTTGTGAATGGGAGGGAAGGTGTGGACACAGGAGAAGGTGAGTGGAGGTGATGAGGTGAAGGGGAGGGGAGGCAAATATGTGAGGCAGGGAGAACACAATACAAAGCGGTGATGAACGGAGTAAGTTCATAAATGGAGGGACAACATACAGAAGAGAAAGTAACCAATGGAAGGGAGGGCATGTAGAGCTTGTGATTCGGAAATGGATGTGAAACTCATTGCAGAGATTTTGACACGCTTGGTATGTTTGAAACTGGTGGTAAGGAGGAGATTAGCATATCTCCTCCTTACTGCCCCCCGGCATGTGGCAGGCATGGCAGCAGATTTCTCTGTCACGTGATGATCTGCTCGTTACGTGAATCAAATAAATTATTTTCTACTTTCTTGGTGTATAAGATATTTAACACTTGCTGGAGAGGTCTTCAACACATTAGGAGATATGTGTTAATACTCTAAACTAGGAATGGAATAGATATTATAGTGATCCTCCTGCCTAAAATGTGTTCTGAAATTCACATAAAATTGCTTTATTTTATGTGCATGGTATAGGTATAATATTGGGGCTTGCTCACAATAATCTTAATGTGTACATGTCAATGTGCACTAAATAGAAAATTCTCGTACATACAATAAACATCAGGCATATGATTTCTGTATACTAAAATCCAAATGAGGAAAGCTAGCTGCAATACTGAATTTGTACATTCCCTCCATTGTGAAGTAATATCCTTCACTCTGTTATCTCTCCAGTACGTGATATCTCTCTATCAGCCAAGCAGTTAAATACACATTTTAATTTTTAAGTGTTTATTTCCCTTTACCCAAATTGAATTAAAGGGATAGTAATACTTCATTTTAACTTTATTTTATTTTGTAGGCATTAAAAAAACATGAAGAATGATATGTCTTATCTCTGAAACCTTTATGGTTTAAGAGATATTCACAAACAAAGTATCCCCCCCCTGTTCAACCAGATCAGAAGGGAGATGCCCAGGTAGACTGAAGAGAGGGACAATCTTCAATTAAGATAAGGGAAAAAGCTGAAAAACTTGTCAAGTGGGGAAGGGCTTTCATTGTTTTCATACAAAGAAAATTGTCCCCTTCTGTTATCTGTCCTGTCATACAACCAGACTCACATTTGAGAAGAGATGGCTTACACTAGGAAAAAGGGGCGGGGAGGGGAACTTTGCTTGTGAATATCTCATAAACCATAAAGGTTTGAGAGATAAGACTTATATCATTCTTCATGTTTTTTTAATGCCTACAAAATAAAATAAAGTTAAAACAAAGTATTACTATCCCTTTAAGGAACTTCAAGATCATATTAAACATATGTGACTTTTTCCTATCAGCATCCTCCATTATTATTATTCAGGGTTTGCTTTTTATAAATAAGTCAAACAGACTTCAGATAATAAATATGTCTATGATAAAACTGGAAACTATATTTCTATGATAGATTTTGACATCATTTTAAGAAGTTCCCTGGAGAAAAGGATGAACATTGACTTCAATTAGGCATTCATAGATGTAGGATTAACATGTAGCTTTAACATTTACATCTGGAGCATTGAAAGTGAGATAAAAACAGCATATTTGAAAATGAAGTCAAAATGTCTCATGAGAGCATTGGATGAATTAGAAGACTTATAATACATTGTAACATTTTGTAGAAGATCCATGGCATCTAAGGCTGAATTCAAAGCCCTGAGTGCTACATGTATTTATGCTCATATGATAAACTTGCCAGTGACATCACTAGGACAGATATATATCTAGGGAAATTGTGGCTTCATTTTGACAGATATAATGGAGAAAAGGATGAACACTAACTTCAGTTAGACTTTCATTTATGTGGAAGCAACATATAGCTTTTATAGCTTTGACTTACACATCTAAAGCTATCAACATAAGATAAACAAATTAGATTTAGGATTAGAATATAAAGTCAAAATATCTAATGAGAGCCTTAGATGTGTGGCAGTTGGAAGCATTATTATTATTTGAAACAGTATGCAGAAGGCCTGTAGTATCTAGAGAACATTTCATTAATTTATATCAATATATATAAAAGTCCAAATGTATGTTTGTCCGATGCAGTCATGTGCAGTAGAGACTGCCTGGACACACACAAAGCTGGGAGGTATATATGTAGAGACAATCCCCTTGCCTAGAAAGGGAAAAACACTAAAGGTGGCTGGGTTGGAGGTGTTTTTTAAAGCGTTTCCCTAAATCTAAAGCATTATTGAGTCATTACTCAGTACTGCTTTAGACTTGAGAAAGGGAGTTTATATCGAAAGCTTGTCAATCCAAAATTCTGTTAGTCCAATAAAAAAAGGCATTATAAGATACTAATTTTGTTTGTTAGTTTACATCTGCATGACTGGACTATTACATATATATATGATATATATAGAGAGAGAAAGAGCGAGAGAGAGAGAAACTTTAAGTTACTGTATTAGCTTTAATAAGTATGCAACATTTATGGACATACTAAAACATAAAAGAGCATCAATTTATTACAACACAAAACATCATAAGTGAATATGGAAAAGGAAAGGATGCTAGATTTGAGCCATCGTACATTGAAACAAAATATGCAGGGTTTATATGAATCCTAATACTTTTATAAACTTTATAAAATATTTTCCTCTCATCATGGTACAAGCCATGTAAGAAAGCAAAAACACATAGGGAGAGACTCACTAAGCAGTGATAAAGTTGACTTCTCCATTGATATCTCTTCTCAATTCCTGTGTTATTCTACGGAGCTTATGCACTAAGATTTCTTCAACTCTGGAAATCTTAGTGAATATGCTCCATAGAATAACATAGGAACTGGAGAAGTGATATCACTGAATAAGTTATCGCCACTTTATCACCTCTTTATCACCGCTTAAGGAAATCTCCCCCATAGAGGCTTTGTGTTATACTAAGAAAAACAGAAGCAATTCTGGACAAACCTACTGCACCAAAGTTTATAAATAAAAGAAACTCCCAATTTCCATTAGCTTAAATGCATTGGAATATATTTAGATTCAAGGCATTACTGTCCCATTTAAGTCCATGGAACTTTTTTATTTGTCCCCTTTGGTGCAGTTGGCTTGCCTCAGAATTATTTCAGTTTCTTAGTAAATCCACCTCATAGCTGTAAAATTATAGGCCTGAATTTGTGTTGACACAAAGTGACTAAGTATTACTACAGATGGAAAAACTTATTACTGATTTCATCTCCACATTTTTCCTCAAATTATATGTTTTCAGTAAAATCAAAGTGTTTAGACAGAAACAAGTTCTGTTGGAGATATGGATCTAGAGACTCTTTGCTCAATATCCTAGCAGAAGCCTCTGTCAAAAGTCTTTCAACAATCCCCCAAGATCTGACCTTACTCATGCTGCTTTATAAGTGCCTCATGGGGGAAACATTATTAATTAATCTTGTTTTACCAAAAAAATGTGCACAAAGCAGAGACAGAGGTTGTCAGTATAGCTGTTGATTTTTTGATAAAATACCACATTTGGTATAGGTAAGAGAGAAAAGTGTGATGTTACAAGTATGAGTAGGCACAAATAGGACAGATTCCACTTTTATGAAAATCCCAACATGCTGTCTGACAAAGCAAGCATGACTAGACAACAAATCTATGTAGTGTTACCTTGAACTATCTACAGCACATAAAACATTTGCAATTCAGAAGTGGGAAACTAAGGGTAGTAAGCACAAAATAACTGGTGTAATTTAAAAGCAGAATTCCAAATTCCAGCTGATTAAAATGTGCAGTCTAATAAACCCCATTTAAAATTATGGACATTCTGAAAAATGTTGTTTCCTATGGTGCAGTTGATTTGCCCCAGATTTTATCAACACCATGCACACATGGCTCATGATTTTTGAAAATGTATTTGTTTGTCTATTTGATTATTTCCTAACAATGGCACCAATGTTCCCTTTAAGAAGTAGGCCACTGAATGTTTGCTGTTTGTCCATGTTTTCTCTTTGTTTAATATGTTCTGATGTACATCCAGTAAAATCTATAAATATATATTGTTATTATTGTGTATTAATAATTTACTTTTGCTAAAAGTATTCTGTTTTTGTTTCTCTTTTTTTATTAGAAAAAAAGTATCATTTTATTGTTCTATCTCAAGCATCATTTACACCATATTTATGTTTTGGGTTATATTCTCAGTATATAGTGTGAATTTTCGCTACAGCATAGCATTCTGGTAACTGTCAGGTTATTATGTTTCTCCAGAGGAACATTTCATTTGTCAAGCATTAAATGTCAATGCCTTTGTATAAGTAAATGACCTTGAAATATTCTTTAATATAACATTGCCATGTTAGATCTGCTTAAGAGAAGCTCTTTGCAATATTAGACATTTTAACAAACAGTGAATGCAGCACACATTATTAGTCTTTCAATTTATACTAGTATAGACCACAATATTCTTTAAATACACAGAATGTGGAGTATAAAACCTCTCTCTAGCAGCCATTAACAAAGTAAGATTGTTTATGTATGTGAAAAAATTTTTTAAAACACTCAGGCTAATACTTGACTTGGGTTGGCTATCCCTGTTGCATTGGATGCAGTAAATTAAGCTATTAAGCTGAGATTTGTCATACAATGATGAGAACTAGTATTGCCTCTTGCTGTGCCTAATATATATGTACAGTACATTGTGAATATAATTCTGCTCAGTTATGTATAGACTAGTGTATTACATTGCATCTTGGACTTGGTCGGTTTCTCACGTTGTAGTAGTGGTCTTGTCCCACTACCTAGCATCTTGGGCTTGATCACTTTCTCCTTGCTGGCCGTTCGTTCAGACAGTCTCTACTGAGCCTGTGTTTGAGCAGTCTCTACTGCGCATGGCCGCATCAGACAAACATACATCTGGTCTTTTATATTATAAGATGAGTATGGACGCCAACTTTGACAGTTTGTTTTTTACTGGAAGTATAGAAATATGTTATAATTAATCATGCTTTTTCACTGAAAAGGGTGATGTCCTTTATAGAACTGGAATAATTCTGGCATAAACAAGTACACCGCAGGGCAGAAATTAAAATTTCTAAGATTTCAATTGATTTAAATGCGAAAAATAATTACTTAAATGCTAGAGAGGTATCCAATGCACTGCAAATCAGTGCTAATGCAACTCAAGTCTATCAGTTTCTGCCTGACTGCCTGTTACATTTAGAACCAAATTCAAGATCCTGGTTCTAACCTGCAACCAGGTACTAAACAACACTAACTCTCTCTATATTTCTATCTTTGTCTCAAGACACTACCCAACCATTCCCTCTGCTCTGGCTAAGACATACAACTCTCCATTAATTATCACCACTCACTCCCATCCACAGGTCTTTTCTAGGGCTGCTCCCTTGGCCCCACCCTATGGATCTCTTTCTCAGTTGTTCTCAATCCCATTTTGCTCTAGACGCCCCTAACATTTTGTAGGTAACTTGTGAAAAGCATAATAAACAATACAACATACATACATATGTATTTCACAATCTGAATCACATAATCACAAATCAAATTATAAGCTAGCAGGGCCCTTCTAGACTTCTGTTTCCACTGCCTTTTAATGTTTAATATAAATATCCCTTTTATATTTTACCCCATTAAGCATTGTCCTACTATATTTTTTAACCATTTACAGTTCTGTGGTATCTGTTGGTGGGTCCAAAAGGGGGGAGGGATAGAATGACTTGATCACTCTTCATCTTGATCTTCCTTTAGCACTCAGATAATCAGTGGAAATGGTGGAAACACATATGCCAGAGAAAAGTCACAATGATAGAGGATACTTCTTGGTACAGAACAGACACATTTTCCTGTTTTAATTATAAGCCATGAAATCCATTGATGGAAGTGTCATGTTCTGCCCCTTTTTCTTTGCTTTTTTGATTCCTTGTCTTGTTTTTCTTTTGTTTTCCCTTGTTATCTGGATCCTGTAGCCTCTATGCTTCTGGGCAATGCGCGATCAAAGTATTCCAAGTCATGACCCTTAGTTTCCATTCTTGTTCCTGAGTGTTATCTTGTGTATTGACCTGACTATTCCTGTGACTTTCCTCCTGTTCTGCTATCTGATACCATGCTCATCTGATATCCTGTTACCGACTTCTGGAGGGCTTTTTGCTCCAAACTCTGAATACATCTTCAGCATTCATCTGCATGCTTCCTGCAGGTGAATGGGCAAACCTAGAGGTTGAACCAAAATTTAGAGCACTTCCTCCATTGCTACTGCTCTCATCAGCAAGATACTTGGTGCCAACTATTACCACTGGCCGAGTTTTATTAAAATTCCCTCCTCCGGTCATCCCTGAAGTGTTCTCCCTTTTTTAGGCTCTTGGGTAGGACACTCCGGCTCTTTTCCACGGTGTCTGAGGTTCGCTCTGCGGAGATGCATAGTTGTAATATGGCATACAATTGGCAAGCCAGCCACCTAACTCTTCTGTCATCGCAAATGCTGCAGAAATTGGCAGCCAATCACCATCACTCCTTGACACCTGGAATCACTCCTGGGGATCTAATATGGCTTTCTGCCAAAAATACTGAGCTTCATCATCCTTTTGACAGATTGGGTCCTCAGTTTCTAGGACCATGCAAGGTTGAAACCTATTTCTCCCTTGTCTCTTACCGTTTGATCCTTCCCTGGATGTTGAAAGTGCATTTCATGTGTTCCTACTAAAGCCCTGTGTGTCAGTTCATGTCTCACACCCCTACCCAACTCCTCCTCCACCAGCTTCCATGGATGAGTCTGAATACTTAATCATTAATGACACTGGACTGTTTTTCCATGGTTCTTTACAGTGCCTTGTTAATTAGAAGGTCTATGGCCCAGAGGAACGTTCTTGGGTGGTGGCTAGGACGTCCATTCCACCTCTTTGGTTTGCCAGTTCCATGGTTCCTTCCTGGCTAAACCATCTTTGGACTCCTGGAGGTAGTCCCTTGGGGGGTGATAGTGTCATGTTCTGTCCCTTTTACTTTGCTTTTTGCAATTTTTTGTCTGGTTTTCCTTTTGTTTGCCTTTGTTTTCTAGATTCTGGTTCCCTGACATGTCTTGTGGATGCTATGAGCATTTATAGATCCTCTTTGGTTTTGGCGGGGGGGCACAATCAAAGTGTTACAGGTAGTGACCCTGAGTTTCCTGTCTTTTTCCTGAGTGTTATCTTGTGTATTGACCTGGTTCTTCCTGTGACTTCCCTCCTTTTTCTGTGGTACCGTGCTCACTGATTTCTATTACCGACTTTGGCTCTTTTGTTTCGACGATGCCTCCATCTGCTGCCTTGCATTGCGTTGCCTGACCAGTCCTGATCTGGATTGTATGACATCCTGTTTGTCTTGACCCTATTGGGCTTCTATCACCTCGACCATCAAACAATCATAGACCACCTCGAACACCAGTCAGACTTCGACTATCCTGTTCTCTGTCTCCCAGTCAAGCTTGAGGCCTCTATGTTCCTGTACAACAACTACAAGTATACTTCAGGTGGGTCATTTGTTCCGTATCCTCTTCTACCTCAGTCGGACTTTGACTATCCTGTTCTCTGTCTCCCAGTCAAGCTCCAAGCCTCTATGTTCCTGTACAACAACTACAAGTATACTTCAGGTGGGTCATTTGTTCCGTATTCTCTTCTACTTCAGTGGGTAGCTGCTGTTATCTGGGTTGTCATCGGGGGTGCGGTCTGGCTCCTCCGGTCAGCACTGATCTGGCCTTATATCCAGCAAAACATGGTAAAACATTAGTATACTAAATTGAATTTACTATTTAATGATTTATATCACTTTTATTAAAATACATTCCTGAATCTTTATTTGTAACTTCACATCCACAGTTGATAGTGAATAGCACACTCCTTGATTATTTTCGGGGTATGAAAAGTATGGCATCTACAGGAAAGGAAAATATATTTTCTCCCTTCCAAAAGAGACTGTCAATAATTAAACAGACCTGCCATTCATAAGTGCTTGATTGATACTGATCAATAGTGAACTTCATTAATTTTGCGGTGAGTAAATCTGTAGAATGGTAGATTTGTTCATAAATTTTTTTCTTCTAGGCATTTAAGACATCATTAACCTGTCACAGAGGTTAAGATATAATGATTTTTTTTAAATTAATAATGTAGGATTATGGACGATGCTCTATTTACCTATGATATTGAATTATGTCAGAACGATTACATTATTTGGTTATAGCTATATGTATGACAAGTTTGCTGACAAAAAAATAGGTATACTGAACTTACAGAACTGTTTTGTTTATGCCTTAATACACACATGGGCCCCAACGCAAACAAGTACACCATGGTATGGACATTATAATGAGGGGAGCCTGGACAATAATACAAGAATATAAAAAAATATCTCTAAAATGTGTAATATAGATAAGGTGGTATTGTGTTAGCCATAGAAAAAGCAGAAGACTGGTAGAGCAGAAGTGATGCCTTTATTAGCTAAGTAGCTCTAGAATGCAAGTTTACAGATCTCTTCTTCAGGTATCTTTAGAATGAAGGATGAATACTCAACTTACAGAAATGTTTTGCTTAAGCCTTATTACACATGTGGGCCCCAACACATACTGGTACAGCATGGTATGGACATTAATAAACACAGGTTTATTAAAGTAGAACTACCACTTCTTACAAACATGGCCCCAAATAATTACCCATATGGCGAATAGCTGCTCAGTAGCGATTGTCGCCAGAATCATTACCGTGTTAATGATAATTATACACTGCTCCTGGACTGACAGGCACAGACATCTTTCCATTGCGACATCTGCACACCAGCGCTGTCAGTCCCAGCCTGCTCTAGGAGGAGTTGCTAGGAGCTGTTCGGCTCCAAAAGGGACTGACAGTGCAGGCATGCAGACGTCACTATTGAAAGATGTCTGCACAGTTTCCTGTCTGTCAGTCCGGGAGCAGTGTATAGTTCTCATAAACACAGTAAGAATTCTGGCAACTAGCTCTACTGAGCAGCTAGCCACCAGATGTGTAATTATTTGGTCCATGTTTGTAAGAGGGGGTAGTTCCACTCTAATGCGACAACGTTTCAAAAGGGAACCGACTGGTGCAAGGCAGACTCAGGATGACAGCACCAACACTGGAGCTGTAGCCAGAACTGCAGAACACTGGAGCAGGCAGGACCCAATCAGTAGATGGATACAGCAACTGAGGATGACTGGTGCAGGGCAGACTCAGGATGACAGCAGCAACACTGGAAATGTAGCCAGAACTGCAGAACACTTGAGCAGGCAGGACTCAGTCAGTAGATGGATACAGCGACTGAGGAAGACTGGTGAGAGGCTGACTCAGAATGACAGCAACAACACTGGAGATGTAGCCAGAACTGCAGAACACTGGAGCAGGCAGGACTCAGTCAGTAGATGGATACACCAGCTGAGGATGACTGGTGCCGGGCAGACTCAAGATGACAGCAGCAACACTGGAGATGTAGCCAGAACTACAGAACACTGGAGCAGGCAGGACTCAGTCAGTAGATCGATACAGAAACTGAGGATGACTGGTGAGAGGCCGACTCAGGATGACAGCAGCAACACTGGAGATGTAGCCAGAACTGCAGAACACTGGAGCAGGCAGGACCCAGTCAGTAGATGGATACAGCGACTGAGGAAGACTGGTGAGAGGCTGACTCAGAATGACAGCAACAACACTGGAGATGTAGCCAGAACTGCAGAACACTGCAGCAGGCAGGACTCAGTCAGTAGATGGATACACCAACTGAGGATGACTGGTGCCGGGCAGACTCAAGATGACAGCAGCAACACTGGAGATGTAGACAGAACTACAGAACACTGGAGCAGGCAGGACTCAGTCAGCAGATCGATACAGCAACTGAGGATGACTGGTGAGAGGCCGACTCAGGATGACAGCAGCAACACTGGAGATGTAGCCAGAACTGCAGAACACTGGAGCAGGCAGGACCCAGTCAGTAGATGGATACAGCAACTGAGGATGACTGGTGCAGGGCAGACTCAGGATGACAGCAGCAACACTGGAGATGTAGACAGAACTGCAGAACACTTGAGCAGGCAGGACTCAGTCAGTAGATGGATACAGAGACTGAGGAAGACTGGTGAGAGGCTGACTCAGAATTACAGCAACAACACTGGAGATGTAGCCAGAACTGCAGAACACTGGAGCAGGCAGGACTCAGTCAGTAGATGGATACACCAACTGAGGATGACTGGTGCCGGGCAGACTCAAGATGACAGCAGCAACACTGGAGACGTAGCCAGAACGACAGAACACTGGAGCAGGCAGGACTCAGTCAGTAGATCGATACAGCAACTGAGGATGACTGGTGTGGGGCAGACTCAGGATGACAGCAACATGGATGATTGTAGATGTCTGAAGTCCTTTTTGTTTTTCTAATCTGCATCGAACCAAAGAGCAAGGTAACCCAGCTTTGGCAAGTTGACTTTTAAAAAAGGCATTTGCTCCATAAGCTGGGGGGGTCAGTTGAGAGCGCTGGGGGCTAAGTATATTTCCAGTAATGGAGAATATCCACTCACTCTGGACAGTGGTTGGGGGGCAAGAAAGCAACTCCTGGGCTACCAGGGATTATATAGGCTACACAGCCCTCTTGTTATCCCAGAAAGTCAAGGGATTTGTATTTGGGGTCAAAGAAGGTTCCGCAAGGTGAGCCCTAACCTCAAACTCAGCACTTTTTCTATTAATGGGGAGCTGTTTGTTTTGTCTGAAGCATAATCTGTCCATTGTCTCAGCATAAAAAGCAGCAGCTGCTCCACCAGAACAAGATGAAGTGCTACAGGTGTCACGGTTTGTTATGACTCTCAGACACAGAGTTAGGTAAAAACATAACTTTTATTGAAAAGTTAAAGGAAACCCTATTGGGTAGCATACACATACAATATATATATAGAGCGGTTTACATAGTAGCATAGTACTGATATATGGAATGAGATACAGGCTCTACCAGCCCTGCCAATACCGGGTAAGGCAACCTTGGTTGGCACAAGATGGTAACAGGTTCTACCGGCCTTACCAATATACCGGGCAGGGCAGCCTAGAGGCTAGTGCAATGAAGAAGAGGCTCTACCGGCTTTGCCAATATACCGGGCAAAGCAGCCTGGAGACAGATACCATGACTTGAGAAGGCTCTACCGACCCTGCCAATATACCGGGCAAGGCAGCCAAGAAACTGGGACTGCGAGAAATGAGGCTTTACCAACCTTGCCAATATACCGGGCAAGGCAGCCCAGAAACTGAGACTGCGAGTAATGAGGCTTTACCGCCTTGCCAATACCGGGTAAGGCAACCCAAGGAGGAAGGGAGCGATCAGGTTCTACCGGCCTTACCAATACCGGGCAAGGCAGCCTAGACTGCTGACAATGGTGGCAGCACAGGTGGCTGAGGTGACTAGCCAGGGGGAGACACCAGTCACCTAAGATGACAAGCAAGGCCCACTGGATATACAGAATGGTTAGACTACCAGCCACACATGAATGGAACAAATGCAAGCAGCGTACCACAGTCTCAACCGGTACTGAGATTGAGCAATTAGCTACCGGTATAAACAGGGAGTGAACCAGTACCCGCGTACTGGAGAAAACCTTCAGTCTGTCAGGCTGTCTAGGACTGAACAGCGTCCGATAAGTGGAGCGAACCAGCACCCGCATACTGAAGAAAGCCTTCAATCTGTCAGGCTGTCTAGGACTGAACAGCCTCTGATTAGTGGAGCAAACCAGTACCCGCGTACTGGAGTAAGCAGAGACTCTACTGGTGCAACAGCAGCTGGTTACAGTGGACCGAACCAGTACCCGCTTACTGGAGTAAGCAGAGACTCTACCGGTGCAGCAGCAGCCAGTTACAGTAGAGCGAACAAGTACCCGCGTACTGGAGTAAGCAGAGACTCTACCAGTGCAGGAGCAGCCGGTTACAGTGGAGCGAACCAGTACCCGCGTACTGGATTAAGCAGAGACTCTACCGGTGCAGCAGCAACCGGTTAAAGTGGAGTGAACCAGTACCCGCGTACTGGAGTAAGCAGTACTCTGCCGGTGCATCAGCAGCCGGTTACAATGGATCGAACCAGTACCCGCGTACTGGAGTAGGCAAAGACTCTACCGGTGCAGCAGCAACCGGTTACAGTGGAGTGAACCAGTACCCGCGTACTGGAGTAAGTAGTAACTCTACCGGTGCATCAGTAGCCGGTTACAATGGAGCAAACCAGTACCCGTGTACTGGGAAACCAACAGGTGAATGAAAATGTCACCCAGTCCACAGGATGAGACAGAAACCCGGTAGATGATACAGCAGGAACCCAGCCGAGGATGAAGAGGTACAGCTCTACAGATGGTCAACCGGATCTGGAACGGTAGCAGGAAACAGCAACAGGTACAGCAACTCCAACCGGATCAGGAACGGATGCAGGAACCAGGCGACTAGGAAGCAGGAACTGGATGACCACAGGCAAGCAGGAACAGCGACAAGGCCCATGAAGCTCAGAACTAAATAGGTAATGCAGGGCAGGCTGAAGGCAAGCAGCTCATGGAGAGCCCCCTACAGGTAACTGACATGTAAAGGCAGCAATTACGGGCACTGTGATAACAGGTGCTGCTACTAATAGGTCCCGGAAGACCACCACACTCCTCCAGCTCATCTTTGGAATCCTCTCCCACCTCCTGTGACTGCATTCTAGTTTTTCTTTGCCTCTCACACACCCTCACTATCAATTGTTCCCTCCAGGCAGTAAGGGAATTGGAACGACGTGCCATCTTGCCTTTGATTCGAGGACCACAAATTGTAGCAATCATTAACTTGGAACAATTGTCCGTGTGCTCTTCCATGTGCCAAGTCAGTTCCTTCTTCAGCCTCGTTAGAAGGGCAGCAACATTGGGAAGTATATTACCCTCAGCACCAGGCAAGCGTTCCCTATGGAAAAAGAAATCATCCAATTTTAAGGAGAGGTGCATGAAGAGGGGAATGACTTCTGCCAGGCTAGCTTTCTGTTTGCTCAAAAGTTCTGTCAAAGCACGGAAAGGTGTAAGGACTATCACTACCTGTTCCATCAGGGCCCAGTCAGCCCTTCTCAGTGTTCTGTTATTGCCAATGAAATGGTGAAATGACATTGCATGAATGGCCTTTTCCTGCTCCAGGGTACGCTCTAGCATATCTAAGGTGGAGTTCCACCTGGTCCCAACATCTTGTTTTAAGGCGGTGCTCTGGGAGGTCTGCCTTTTTCTGTTCCTCCCTGCGTATTTGGCTATCTTTGACTCTCCGATGGAAGTGGCCAGAAATTTGTCGGCATGACTCCAGAAGTGCTGACAACCCTCCAGTGTTACTGCCATCCTCAAGAGCAGCCTTCACTACTAGATGCAGAACATGAGCTGAGCAGCGCACACCCACAAATATGCCATCCTGGAGAGCCTTGATCGTGTTATCTGCACCATCAGTAACCACAAACCCCATTTGCGCATGTGTGCCTGCCTGCTCCCCTAGCCACTGCGCCACCATGTTCTGCAGTGCTTTGCGAATGTTATCTGAAGTGTGCTGCTGATCCATTACCTCAGCATGGAGGAGGAAAGAGCAGGGCCCTGCCTGCTTGGCTACTGCACCTGAACTTGTTGTTGCTATCAATGTGTCTTGTAACACATTGGGCTGCCACCAATGTGCCGTCAATGACAGGAAGCCATGCTGGCCACTCGGAGCACTCCATAAGTCAGTGGTAAAGTGTACTTACTGTCCAGCAGCCTTTCCTAGCAGGTCCTTCAAAAGATCAAAACACGACTGTTACAGTGAGGGCACTATAGTTCTACTAAATGTGGTGCGGGATGGAATTTTTTTCAGGATGCGACAGCCTCCATAAGTTTATGGAAGGGCTCCCCGTCCACCAAATTAGAAGTTGCACCCCCAACGGCTATGAGCTGTGCAATGAGGCGTGTAATTTTCCTGGACTGCTGTCTGCACATCCCCTTGGAATGAAATTCACCAAAATCTTCCAGTGTGGCCTGTATTGACTTTGGGATGGGCTGTGACTGTCTGCTGCTTTTACTAGGACCAGATGTGGCATGATTTCCCTGCCCTTTCTCCTGCCTACAGGTGTTGAGTGTGACACTGGTAAATGTAGTACTGCCATCATGTTCTGCACTCATCAACACTGACTTGTGGTAGTGGTTCAGGTGTTGGTTCATCCCAGAGGTGGATAGATGACCCAACACCCTCCCACGGCTGACTTACCTGCCACACAATTTAGTCGGCCATCTCCAAGTGTCACAAAATGGTCCCAAGCTTTGGAGCAACAGATGACTATGGAAGGTGATGAAGAAGAAACTGAGGTGACACTTTCTTCATCTTCACATGCTGGAGCAACCTCACTATGCTTTTTTTTCTACTTACCTTTACAGGGGTACTAGCAGACCCAGATATGGCAGAAGGGATGTTGGGACTGGGATTGGAGGAGGATTGAGTAACACTGGTGGCAGAGACACTAGCAGCTACTACCTGCCTGGGAGACTCATTTGGAACTGGAGAGGCAGGTGGTGAGTTTTCATCAATAGTAGACAGAATTGTAGCTGGAGAAACAGGAGGAGAAACAGGAGGAGTACTATGGGCAGCAGTGGGAAAAATGAAGCTCAGGAGAATAATCAAGCTCAGTGGAAAAATCAAGCTTAGCAGGCCTTGGTCACTCATATTCTTCTTCTGCCTCTTTTAGGTTTGAACAGGAAGAAAAATCATCAGCAGCAGATTTTGGGGAGAGCTGATGAATTCCCTCTTCTGTCTGGTGGCTACCGGGAAATGGTAAACTATCTCCCTCAATAACCTTTTTTGGAGAAGATATGCTCTCAGTGTCAGTGACAGTGGTGGCAGGAGAAATTTTATCAAAATACTCCAATAATTCAAGTTTGGGCTGCTTACACGGACATTCGCTGTAAAACTCCCGCGTTGATACTGCCCGCAATTTCCCACCAGTAGTGTTCATGTTCAACATGCTAGGTGTCCCCAGGTTTATAGAACTGGCTGTAGCGGAGGTGGTGACGGAACTGGTAGTTGCAATAGTCATTGTGCAGGTGGTTCTCGGGGCATCATCACGAAACAGCTGATGAGAGATGGGTGACGGCCACTTCGTGGTCTTAGAGGAGGAACTGGACCTCTCTACTCTGCTAGTGGAGGTAGAACGACCTGCCGTTCCCTTCTTTCTAGTTTTTGGTTTGTACTGCTGCTGATTCTGACTAGTACTACTCAAAGTACTCTTCTTTCCCCACCTGCTGCTGCTAGCTTTGCTTGAAAACAACTGCACTGTGGTGGTGTTGGTGGTTGCTGGGTTCACTGCAGCTGGTACCAGGATGAGGAACATCAGGTTGTTCACTAGGACTCAAATCCATTACAGATAGGTAGGTAGTGAACTATTATAGTTTTACAACTTTAAAACCTGCCCACACGACAACTGTGATACTGCCAGTGTGATTCTGAAAATTATTCAAACAAATAACTTGTAATTTCTATATTTTTAATGAAACCAACACAGGTGACTCTCCCTTACAGTGGCGAAAAGGCACACTGCCTGACTTACAACTGTGACACTGGCAGTGTGACTCTGAATATTATTCAAACAAATAACTTGTAGTTTCTATATTTTTAATAAAGCCAACACAGGTGACTCTCCCTTGTGGTGGCTAAAAGGCACGCTGCCTTCCTATACAACTGTGACACTGGCAGTGTGACTCTGAAAATTATTCAAACAAATAACTTGTAGTTTCTATATTTTTAATAAAACCAACACAGGTGACTCTCTCTTGCGGTGGCGAAAAGGCACCATGTCTGCCTATATAACTGTCAGACTGGTTGATGTGACACTCTGAAAATTATTCGAGGAAAACCCTAATATTTTTTATATTTTGCACAGGAACAAAGATGACTTTCCCTTGCAGTGCCAATAACTGGCATTAATGCTGGCTGCCTGCCTATGCCTAGCCTAATGTTACCTGCCTGCCTACACAACAACTGGACACTCTCTATTCTCTTCTTCTCTCTCTGAGCTCCAACAACGCAATGAAGAAATGCAGGCTGTCTGTCTGGGTGACTGTGTCATTAGTCCAACCCCCATCATGAAACAATGAAGGTTATTGGAATACAGACAAAGAGGGAAAGTAGTGCATGAATCGAAGAATGGAATTGGAATAGAGACATGGAGGGAGTGCAAAAAAGATCCAACTCCAAACAGTCCTGGTCCGAAAGTAGTGAAACTTTCAGAAATTTGTCGAATGTCGAAAGTTTCGAAAGTTTAGACGACTTTCGGACCAGGGCTGCTCTGAGTCGGATCTTTTTTTGTCGAACAATCTTTGCGTGTGGGATGGTCTGAATGTCTCTGAATGATCCCATTTTCGACTAATTCCGAATTTCTCTGAATCAATTTGCACAAGTCTAGCTCATACAGAGGAGGCAGACAAGCAGCTTATGGATGAAAGATACTACAGCAAACTACAAGAAGATCCAAAATCTGACTACACAACAAAGCTTAAAAAATCATGAAAGGGCTCTCTTCTAATACTAGAATCTAACTGGAGGCCTTCATTCCAGAAAACCCAAAGGTGCGATGCTTCTATATGCTTCCTAAAATATACAAGGAAGGAAAATCTGGAAAATATACATGGCTTGGTAGAGATTATTCTGAAAATATTGGTCAAAAAAGTTACAGTTGCATATAGGACACAATCAATCCCTTAAACAAACTGTCTTTGACCCCATTCCAAGGCAAACCATTCTTACCACTGTGGATATAGAATCCCTGTACACACCGTTCCACACAAATATTGCATTGCAGCCTGCAAAGCATTGCTAGAGAAAGAGGGTTTACCCACAGAACCTTTAACCTAGCCAATATGCTTTTTACTAACCCATAATTATTTCACATGTCAGCAAGAACTATCCATTCAAAGTATGGGACGTACCATGGGAACGAGAATGATGCTACAATATGTCAACCTATTCATGGCAAAATTGGAGGATGAGCTCTTGTCCACATGCCAAATAAAGTCTCTGTTCTACTCCCACTACATAGATATTATCCTAATCATTTGGAACCAGTGAAGATGAACTTTTGTAATTTCACAAAAATTCCAATGCTTTAAATGTGACCATTAACCTCACACAAATTAACTTTCTTGATACCACAAACAGCATTAAAAAACAACTCCATCTGGATACCTCTGTACTGAAAACTAATATCCTATTTATCTCAAGAATTCTATTTTCTATCCCAGACACACAAAAAAATTCAATGTTTACAGCCAGGCACTAACGTATAATCACATATGCTCTGAGACTTCAGAACGCAATAAACATCTTAAAAATCTCAGGAAAGATCTTATCAGTCACAGATATAATGCCAAGGTCACAGACATTCATATTCAAAGAGCCACTGGTGTACCCAGAAGAAATCTCCTGGAATACTAACTACCACAGGAGGAGAACAGTGTCAGTAGTCAACTACAGCACCCAGCTTTGAGTACTGTTTAAAATCTCATAAGAGTGCCAAAACAATATTACATACCAATGGCAAAATTAAAAAGAATACTCCCAAAACCTCTGCTCCTCCAACCAGAAACAACTGGTGGTAATGAGCTCCCTTAAGAATGAAACAGAAAATGGTACTTCTCCATGTCTACAAAGGAAATGCGGAAATTCTGCACACATATGTATCACAGATAAGGTACCCATACCACGTTTCAAACCAAAACCAAAATCTAATGTCTCCGTCATTATATGTGTGAAACATCTGAACACAGAATTCATGTAAGTGAAACAGGACAATCTCTTAAAAAATTATTGACGTATCAAAGGTCCGGTGTGAACAACAAAAGAGACATTCCTAGTAGGTCAACATTTTTGCAAAATTGGCCACAGCATTAGAGATCTCAGAATGTCAGTCGTGAAGAGAAAATTTGCAGACACAGTGAGACAAATCTGGAAATATAAATTGCAATGGAATTTAAATATTAAAAGAGTGTTATTAAATGTGAGTGTTGTCTATTTTTAAATGTGTTTTATATGTGTTTCTTATCCTTAATTATACTAGAATGTAGATTATAATACATCTGTGGGCTACATTAAATCACAGGTGATAAATGCTTCATTGGAGTTTAGCTAAACAATTCTATTGAAGTTAATGAGGAAATTTGGAGATAAAACCACAAATAAGCCTTTCTCCTGCAACTTTATCCAGCCGAGTGTTGTAGTGTTAGCATACTGGCTTAAGAAGGTGCAGATGTAGCCCTACATCTATCGGTAACATTGTGTGTTAATTAAACAAAGACCCCATGCAAGTCAATGGAAGTTGTTTATAAAATTGAGATGATAGCCTCCTTTTTGACCTTACATATTCTGTGATTACCTAACATGTAAAGTCAAATTTCTTATACTTTTTGTTTTATATTCATCTATTTTTTACACTTTAATGTTCATGATAGGGAATCTTTGTCGCTAGAGCACTTTCTAGTCAGGCACTGTGAAAGCAAATATGTTTATAAAATGCTGAAGTCTCATTGCAGCACTGAATTTTCTGTAATATGTACTTTGTTTCTTTGGCTTTTTAACATTGTTGCACCCTCCCTGCTTTTCCAATCCCACATAATGATCTTTCTGGAAACAAATTCAGCAAATTACCTGTCAGTGACATTGGGCCATATGTTCAAAGGGACAAAAAAAAATGTTGTATGAACAACAAAAATAAGTAATTGTATGCATGAACAACATATTTTCTGTAGCGCATACGACAATAAACCAGTTATGTCCATTGTGTATGACACAACTCCAGAATTGCCGGTCAAATGGGCAGGGAAAGGGCGTGGCCAACTATTCTCCAGTGTCATATAGAGGAAAAGAAAAAATGTCTTGCAAAAGAGAAAATTTGTATGTTAAGAAAAAAGTGGAGGGAATGTGAAGTTCTGAATGTGAGAATTTTTGTCTTTAGATAAGACATTTTTGTCGTTAGTTAAGTCATTTTTGTCGTTAATACATTTTTTGTCTTTAGTTAAGATATTTTTTGTCTTTAGCTAAGATATTTTTGTCATTAGTTAAGACATTTTTTGTCTTTAGTTAAGATTTTTTTTTGTTAGTTAAGACATTTTTGTCTTTAGTTAAGACATTTTTGTCTTTACATACAACAATTTCAGTCAGGACAAAAGACATATTTCCAGTCACAACCGACACTCTGAAAATATTAATTAGCCCAACGACACCGTACTTTGAAAAGTTGTTACAAACGACAAAAGTTATTTCACTACTTTTTTGAACATATGGCCCTAAGTTTCCCTGTGGCAGAGCAAGGATTAACAGCTCACTGAGCTTCCTTTACCTGTCAGTGACATAGTAGCATAAAGGTATAGGTGAAGATGAAGATGAATAAAAAAAAATAAAAAGAAGGTTGACTGTCACTGCCATGATAGCTTCATATGTAATTAGTCTTTTACCATCATCCTCATTGAGTGGAGGCTTTGCATCTGTGAAAGATAAACAAGAAAACACTGTTACAGTTTATCTTAGTATTACATTAGATGTTGCAAGATAACTGAAATCCAGAAGATAATTGAGTTTTATGCATCGCCAATAAAAATAATTTACACTGGTCAACCATACAAAGCATGCTTTATCGATCATGAAAAGCTAATTGTGATTGATTAAGGATAAAAATATAGATTGCTTGATAAAAAACCCCAAAAATAATGTATAAAAACAATAGAAATTAAAAGGTTATGTTAAAATTTTCACTCAAATGAATGTGACGCTTGTTGGCTGATCATGTCATTTTTATGTAAATTAGTAATAGCAACATCACGTACCACCCACCCCTTTTCCCACCAGCTTTGTTCCTTTTTCACATTTTAGTAATGTATATTCAACTTGATAATGGCCTATACGTAGGTTGAAATGTTGACCATTAAACATTGCTCCTGTGTGAAACATCTTTCTTTTTTTATATAGACATGTACAGACAGACAGACAGACTTACAGGCAGACAGGCAGGCAGACAAACATAAACAGATTTCACACATTGTATGTATGAACGACATATTTTCTATAGAGTATATGACAAAAAACTAGTAATGTCTGTTGTGTGCGACACAACTCCAGAACTCATGGGCAAAGGGGCGTGGCAAGGGTGTGGCTAAACTATTCTCTAGTGTCGTATAGAGGAAAAGAAAATTTGTCGTAACTAATGACAAAAAAAGTCTTGCAAAAGACAAAATTAAGAAAAAAGTGGAGGGAATGAGAATTTTTGTCTTTAGTTAAGACATTTTTGTCATTAGTAAAGACATTTTTTAACACATTTATGTCGTTAGTTAACACATTTTTTTGTCGTTACATACAACAATTTCAGTCAGGACAAATGACATATTTCTGATCACAATTGACACTCTCTGAAAATATTAATGATCCCGACAAAACTGTACTTTGAAAAGTTGTTACAAATGACAAAAGCTATTTTGCTACTTTTTGAACATATGGCCCTATGTGTCCCTGTGGCAGAGCAAGGATTAACAGCTCACTGAGCTTCCTTTACCTGCACTGTAAAAATGAATCATGTTACTTTGTCACACCTATCTGCAGCATATAGACAGTCAATACTAATGAGCATGTGCTGAAATGAAAGTATTTAAAACACAGAAAGGGAAAGCCAGAGACATTGCAGCTTTTTTTGCTGCATGTGAGGAAAGAACTACCAAGATGTGTTATTATTACCGACTGGAGAAACTTAAAATGACCACCTATAACATCTAAAAAGGAAGGTTAGGGTACTGTATAGAACTAAGCACAAATATCCACAATCTTTCACTGAGGACATCTAAAACTACGGCTTATTGTCCATGCAATGCGTAGTAAAGCGATATAGAGGATTTTAGCTTAAATATCAAGCTCAAAATGTGCATTTCAAAGTGTTACTGTGCATATTTTTATCTAAATGTACCTCACATTAACAGATATCCTAATGGGACTTTTTCTTTCTCAGTATTTCAGTTATTGATCTTTTCTGTGAGCATTTAATTTACTCTTTTAATTTTACATTTTATGAGATTAAAGGGATAGTAATGTTTAGATATTAAGGCAAGGTTGTTTCTTCAATATACTTTTTTTATAAAGTGTACCTTTGTAACTGTCCTTAATGTTGTAGTCGTCATTTTATTTTATTTTAAAGTGTCCCACCTCCCAACCCTTTTCCATACATCCAGCTGATTTTCCTTAGAGCAACAAGATGGACAGCCTTGTGTCTAACATTAGAAAAACCTGCCCTTTCATCAAGGGGGAAGGGTTTTCCTTATGCTGATAGACACAAGACTGTCCCTCATTGTGACCTGTCCATTCAAGTGACCAGATTTCAGATCTGAGGGAAGGCAGTGTGACATATGGAAAAGGGAGGGAGATGACATCTGCTGATGCACACAAACAGTTTGTCTGTACAAGGAATCTAAAAGCTTGTGAATCTGTTAAAGATTAACCCCTTAAGGATGATGGAGCTTTCTTTTATTTTTCCTGTCTGAATCAGGGCTCCCTGAATGGCGTGCAGCCACGCGGGGAGCCCTGAAATCCATGACGGTCCTGGCATTTCAATGGTCCTTATAGCATGTCGGACCCATGAAGTGCCAGGACTGTCATAGGTCCTTAAGGGGTTAAGGTTTGAATGGCATTACTTTATTGAATCTACAAATATATTATTCTGATCTAATAGATATTAAAGAGTGTCTGATGCTACTTTAAACCTTTGAGTGCCAGAGGGGTAGGCAACGCATTTCAAAGCAATGCTTTGCGTACCCTTCTGACACTCCCAAGGGTTAAAACAAATTTGAACCAGAAAATATTGTGAAAAACTGACTTTGCTCCACAAACTAATGTATAAGCTAAGATATTTAATTGTACAGTAAATACCAATAGTATTTTTACATTGGAATTAATTTCTGAAAATATTATGCAAAGAAAACAATTGAGTCTTCTTGTAAAACAAGGAATAGAAATGCAAATCAACCAATATTATTATCATTTCTCTGCTGCCTACTCTAGATTTTGCATGTTAATTCACTAAATGTGCAGCACCTGGTACATAAATATTTATCATTGTTTTGCATTATTTGTACACAGCAAACTAATACATTCGGATGATATCCAAACAACATAGAATATACCTTCCAGAACAGAATCTAATCTCTCTCAGTACATAGGTGATGCAGTGGAAATCAAATCCATGTTTGCATTTTACAATCAAGGGAATTAACAAATTAAATGTAGAATAGGGAGTTAGTATAGTAGGGAAGGAACACATGAATAATAAAAGGAATAAAATGCAGGGAATTGGAAAAGGAAACATAGGAAGGAAGGAGACATTTTTAGAAGTAGGAAACTGTTTCACACTACTGACTAAAGAAATGTTTCATTTGACTTTCATTGCTCCTTTCAAGGATTGTACTCCAAGATCACTTTCAGCTTTCTGAGTGGCATTTATGAAGAAAATGTACTTGGCGTCTGTACTTGACATCCTTTTCATAAATACACAAAACCACTGATTTTGTTTTAAAGGCATCCTGTAACTGAATCTTCTCTGAAAGACATATGTCTCCTAGCAATTACCTGCAGTATTCAAATTAGGCAATAGGAATTAGAAATAAATCAAATGAAGTCTGCTGGACTGTAAACTTTGTCCACAGAAGACTAGTATGCCATCACTTAACATACATATCTACACCTGATTTATATCATATCTGTAATTTCATTATATGATGACCTGATCCTTCGCAATAAGGTTTCTGTAGTAAGATGGCAAATCATCTGCACTATAAGGAACATATAGCAATTACCAAATTGTCCAGTGATTTTGTGTGCAAGAGAGATTTTCAACACATTGCACAAAAGGGTCTAAAATCCTTTTAAAGGGATAGGAATGCTTAAAATGTAAAAAAAAATATGTTGTAGGGTTTATCTCCCTGAGTAAAACAAGAGTATTATGGTCCCGGGACCAGAGCTGTCCATAGGACAGCGCCACTGTACAATTTCAGGCCACTGTGATATTGCACCTAAAAAAAATTCAACTTTGAAAATTAATAACTTTTGAATGAAACACCTTTCAGCAGTGGGAGTACTCTTGTTTTACTCAGGAGGATAAACCCTACAACATATTTTTTTTTTACATTTTAAGTATTACTATCCCTTTAAATCAATGGTGATTTTTATTTGTCCCCAGAAATACTCCACTTCATAGTGCATCAGCCTTTGTGTGTTCATCACCAAATATATATTAATATGTTATAAGTAAAGTATTTTATCACACCTACAATTTATACTTCATATTTCTTAAAATTTCACAAGTATGTTTTTCTGCATTCATGTTTTATGCCTTTAAATAAAACCTTCCTTTGTTGCACATAGAAAATTGAATCCTGAAAATGTAATTGCCTCTTTGATTTGCTATTTCTTTTAACACAGTATATCAGATAATAAAACATAATTGTCTGCTAGAACAGTTTATAGGATCATTTACATTTTGAATAAAATGAATGAATGACTGAGTGTTTGTGTTGTGTTTTTCAATTACGATACATGTTAAATCATTGAACGCTGCACTGGAAAAACATACTAATGTGTCTATTTATTAAGGTATAGGGAAAGTAGGGTATTGGTTATGCTGCTATTTACATGCAGTCAATGAGAAATGCTTTATTTCTCTAGCAAGAGTATGCTAATGAGGAAAACACATAACAAATTTGTTAAAGTAGGCCTTTCCCCTCCCAAACTATACATACATTTTTCAGGAATGTGCATGTTTTACTAATCATAATTTTATAAGGTGCCAGCAAATTCTGCAGCATTTTACAATTAGAGAAATAAATGCAAACATGTCACACTTAATGAATGTTCACAAGTAATAGCTAACAAGGCTACACCTGTAAAACTAAGAGCCTTAGGAGCAATTGAATGCTAAAGTGATCTCCAGCACATTAATATATACAATGTTGTATACCTCTATCAGTTCAAGGGTTGAAAGCCCAATATAAAGCAATAGAAATGTGTATTTCCTCCCTGAGGTGAACTCGTTTTGCCCCAGAGTTTCCCTCTGATAAAAATTCTAATGATAACTCAAAGCCACCAAATATTTAGGATATATTTTACCACTTACATTTTTTTTGGTAGAACTCTTCCTTAATCTTTAAGAACCAGAGGGATATCCAACACATTGCAAAGCAATAGGTAATTTACAGTAGGTTTGATCAATTCAGAAAAGATCTGTAGTTGAGATATATTACTGCGTCTTAGAGGCTCTCAAAATGGGCTCTTAAGAACTGCAAATTTCCCTGAAGAAGTACATATAATTTCATGGATCAAATTGACTTAATAATAAAGTTGTGAATATTTCTCCAGTGTTCTAAAATCTCAAAGTCTTATGTTATTCTATTGAGCCAATGCCAAGATGTCTCCGATTAGAGATTTCTTATACCATTGGCTTTATTAATAAAACAGGAATTGAAGAGTTTCAAACACTGGAGAAGACATCTCCACATATCATGCCTTAGTGCATCTCCCCCTTTGTTTTAATGATGTAGATGTAAGTTACTTATACCAACTAGCATTCAGACACATACTTTGTAAAACCCTTGATTGCTAGAGAAGTTGGTAATGCACTGTGAATTTATCATAATAATAATAATAATAATAATTAAGGGGAATGTCAATAAAGTAAAATGATAAAAAGTGCAGATAAAAATGGGGTCCCACAATCTAACAAATATATATTAAAAACAAATACAAAGATATAAATATCTCAAATAATAAATAGTATTACTATGTGGATAGACAGATTAGATAGATAGATAGATAGATAGATAGATAGATAGATAGATAGATAGATAGTGTTGTATATTAATAACGGATAACATTCACAAAACAAACAGTAGGTAATGCGCTCACAAACAATGTGCAAATAACAATCTTTTGCGCTGAGCTTGCCTAACAAATACTTATGTACAAATCTTTTTTCAGCGACAAAATGGCAGCTTTCTGCAGTATTAACTGTATGGGCATTTCTGGATGTGCCATTCCACCCCACTTTAGTATATACTAAGTATGAACTGGGTGCATTAGAAATCAGTACAAAATCAGAAAATGGTTACAAATATTTTGGTTCCATATAGGATGATTGTCCTATTTTTATTATTATTATGATGATTATTATATGTCAGTAATATTTACAATCTAGAGTGAGGTAGGTGTAAGTGCTATGGGGCGTAAGTACCTATTGCCACATGAACTGACGGTCAGAGGTTTGGAGATAGAAGTGCTTTTTAATATACTTTTTAAAGACATGTAGCGGGTATGTTTATGATAAAAATGGTCTGTGTAAACAATGAGGTCCTGATTGGCTTGTAGCTGGGAAAGTGATGTAGAAATGGAACAAGAGTGTGTAGAGGTCACAGAGGCTTTTGATCCGAATATGTTCTTAATAGTTATGGGGCATTTGATAAGCTTTCCTGAAAGTAGAACTTTCGGCAAGTATCTGAATATTTGAAAGTTAGGGAGAGTCTGATCTCCCTGAAATCAACAAAACAAACAAACACCCTGTTCTGAATGTATTACTCTGCATAATTTAGTGTTATCTGCAGTTATTGAAATTTTAAAAACAGTGGGCCAAGCACTGAACCCTGTTACTCTACTCTTAACTTTAACTGTATTGAAGAATTTTCCATTTACAACAAACTGTTCCCTATCCTTCAAACAGTTTTGTTTCCAATTGCAAAGGTTATCGCCTAGCCACAGTTTCCTTATTTTATACACCTGCCTCCTGTATTGCCCAGAAAAACCATACAATCAAACCTAGGTAAAATACTATATACCCTGCTTTATTATTATCTAGGTTGCTACTTACTTCTTCATAGAAGCACAAAATATTAATTTGGGAAGATCTGTTCCTCATAAAACTATGTTGATTCCTATCTTGTGGCACGAAGCCTGTGGTGCGTATTTAAAGAGTAAAAGTGTGGTCTTGCTAACATTGCACTGAGTGCCTGAATAACCCTTTGGCGTTCATCATCAGGACCAGGAGCATTGTCAGTCTTAATTTTGTCCAGTCTTCCCTTGACCTCTTCTTATAATGGTGTGGTTTTATTTGTTACTTGTTGAGGTTCTTCTACCATTTCTTGTTCCTTGATATACACCAAAGTAAGAAAGTGTTCGGAACATCAATCTTTTCCTTATCCTCCCTAATCAACTCACCCATCTAATTTTGGAAAATGTCTAATGTACTTCCTCTTACATTTTTGCTATTTATGTATTTGAAAAACTTTTTGGATAAGTCTTGCTCTCCCTTTTTTAACTCATTTTCTAGTTTTTCCAACCTAATTGCTTTTTTTACAGTCTTTGTTGCACACCTTGTATTTCAAGAAAACTTTTTTGTTCTCTCAGACTTAAATATTTAAAATACCCTTTTTCATTGCCATTTCATTCTTTATATTTGTATTTTAATATATAGGTTGTGATCTACTTCTTTTGTATTTTTCCCTAAGTGTATATACTGTTGAATACATTTCTGTAGCCGAAATTTATATTGTGACCATTTCCCTCAATATTCTTTCCATTAAATAACGTATTCCAGTCTATGTGTTCCATTGATGCTGCTAACATCTTGAAATTAGACTTTTTAAAATTAGTTTTACGCCAGTCTTTTGGCACCAAGCCTGTGGTGAGTATTTAAAGAGTAAAAAGTGTGGTCTTGCTAGCATTGCACTGAGCTCCTGCATAACCCTTTGATGTGCATCATCAGGACCAGGAGTTTTGTCAGTCTTAATATTGTCCAATCTTCCCTTGACCTCTTCAGAACATCAATCTTTTCCTTATCCTCCCTAATCAACTCACCCATCACATTTTGGAAAAGGTCTAATGTACTTCCTCTTACGTTTTTGCTATTTATGTATTTGAAAAACTTTTTGGATAAATCTTTCTCTCCCTTGCAACTCATTTTCTATTTTTGCCAACCTAACTGCTTTTTTTGCAGTCTTTGTTGCACAACTTGTATTTCAAGAAAACATTTTTGTTCCCTCAGACTTAAATATTTAAAATACTTTTTTTCATTGCCATTTCTTTCTTTATATTTGTATTTAACCATACAGGTTGTGATCTACTTCTTTTGTATTTGTTCCCCAAATATATATACTGTTGAATACCACTGTTGATCACTGGTTACCAAATGTTATTTCTTGTAGGCACTTTCACCATGTGTAACAAGTAGCTATCCCTAAGGTCTCATTTCTAGGGGTGGGTGAAAAGTTAGAAAAATTTTACTCATGTCTTTTTTGCGAAACACGGACAGTTTTTCACTCTTTTCCCAAAAGATTTCTCCTAATTTTCCTTATTTTGCCAATTCCAACAACTTTTTCACCTAAGTTTCCTATGATACAATATTTCACACCACAATATTACTTCTTCTGAGGGCTGTAGTGGAGAAATAAGTACCTGAAAGTCAAAATTGTGAATCCTACAGCAACATTTTGCTTGAAAATTTTGTTAGCATGCACAGTGCCTTTGTCCTTTGCCCACAACACTAACTTCCTGCTTAAGTGACACTGGCAACTATTGATGATGATGTCAAGAGATAAAAAAAGTACAACAAACAATGTGGCAGATGTGTATGGTAGTGGTGGTGGGGGACTGGTGTGGTATGATTGATGTGTGTATGTATAATGTATAGATTCCTACAGTAGTTTTTACCATGTATCATGTTTGTATCAAATGTAAGCTATCCTTCTTCTCAGATTACTGATACACATTACTTATTGGTCATAGCAGTGGTCTCAAGTTTGGTAGATGGTCGCAATCCTTTTTCATATTCCTCCTTCTCCTCCTCATCTGTGCTGCTGTTAATACATTAGGCCTGGCTTTCTCTGTCATGGATGGTTTCTGCTACCACATACTCAGATGGTATAAGATGATGGTTCATTTTTATGGTCGTTCACAAAGTAACCAGTGGCACTTAAAACCCTCTCAGACTCAACGCTTGCTGGACGGCAACTAAGGGTTTCCATTTAAACATGTGTCAATGCTGGCCACATACACTGCTTTCTTTGTCAGTAGTCCATGGGGTCATAGTTTCTGCTTAGAATGTAGCTATCCTGTAAGTATGCAGAAACCATCTTGCATGCAGTGGGACCACTCCTAGCAGCTACACTGTGTTTTTGTGTGTCAGTTACCAACCCATTCTAAGGAAGCTAGTCTCAAAGGTCTGTGCCACCACCACCACCAATGTTGGATTTCTGTCACCCCTTCTGAGACCCATGAATTGCCCTGTGTTCAGAATGGAACATTCTGGTTTATGATGTAGGTGCTTCTGCTGGTTGATGCTTCACTGCCTTCTTTTTTCACTATGCTGTCTAGACGTCTTTTGTGCCCTAACTTTCTCCCTCTCATCCACCACAATGCGACCCTCCACTCGATCAATAAGCATATCCCTGTATTCCATCACAGAATCCGATTCCTCAGAGAGATGCTGCTAATCATCACGACTCATTGTTGTGACAAACTGTTGATGGCCCTTTGGCAGAAATTCTGAAATTTTGTGTTTAAAGCAGGGTTCAAGAAAAGTGGCAACAATGTTTTTCTCATTAATTTTAATGGGGCAATGACCTTGGTCAAAGCCTGCTAATTTTCCCTTTGCCAGCTGGAGCATGTCTGTGTTGTCATTCTCAGCCATGCTCCTAGTTTTTTTCTGAAATAAAAATATCAGTAGTAGAATTTCACTAATTCTTGCAACTCACCAGCATGGTTGCCTCCTCAAAGGGTTTCGGCAGCTCACATACATCGCACATTTGTTGCCATTGCCCAGGGGACAAAGAGATTCCCTCCAAGGCTTTCCAATTTTGCATGGTATACCTGATAATGGCCCTATTTTGCTCGTACAAAGGTTCTAGCATGTACAGTGTGAAATTCCACCTGGTAGGGACCTCCATTTTCAGCTGGTGATGGGCAGGTTGTTACCATCGTGTATGTAATGTGTTGCATGTACTGTAGGAACAACTAAAAGGGGCACAGATTAGACTTGTGCACGACAAAAATTTTTGGTAAAATTCAATGTCGGACAATTTTTTTTTTTCATTTGTCAACTCTTCAATTCGGATCCGACCTATTCGACACAGAAGAAAGTCGGCGACAGTCCAAATTATTCGGCGACTTTAAAATACCTTTAAAAATACAATAAACAATGAAAATTAAATTAATGGAACCATTTCCAGGGTCTAAATGAAGATGGTGAAACAGGGAAAGGTGGGCATTTAGCCTTATGGTACTATGGATGAAGTAGATGAAGTATGGATGTAGCAATAAGGCACCCTGCCTGCCTACACAAAACACATACACAACTGTGAGTCTGGCTGATGTGTCACTCTGAAAATTACTCAAACAAATTCCTCATATTAATTTTAATGTGTAACACATAAACAAAGGTGACTCTCCCTTGCGGACATAATAAGGTACTAGGCCTGCCTATAGAACTTGGAGAATGGCTGATGTGTCACTCTGAAAATTATTCAAACAAATCCCTACTATTATTTTTAAAATTTTACACAGGAACAAAGGTGCCTATCCCTTGCGGAAGCAATAAGGTACTAGACCTGCCTATAGAACTGTGAGACTGGCTGAAGTGTCAATCTGAAAATTATTCAAACAAATTCCTACTATTATTTTTAAAGTTAAAGGGATAGTAATGTTTCATAATAAAAGTAGCTCTAATTAATCATCATAGTATTTGGACTTTGGAGAGTGTTATTTCAATTCTGTCAGAGTTGTAGTTCAAGAGTAATTCAGTGACAAAGTATCCCCCTCCCGTCCCTTTTACTGATGTAACACTGCTCAGACAGAGCAGAAGGGAGGTGCCCAGGTAGATTGCAGAGAGGGACAATCTTCAATTAAGATAAGGGAAAAACCTGAAAAACTTGTCAAGGGGGGCAGGGCTTTCATTTTTCTCATAGGAAGAAGAATGCCCCCTGCTGGTACCACCTTTCACATATAGAACAGAGAGAGAGAGACAGTGAGCGAGTGTGTGTTTGTGAGAAACTGTGTGTGTGAGAGTCTGTGTGTGTTTTTGAAAAACTGTCTGTATGAGACATTGTGAGTGTCTCTGTGAGAAACAGCCTGTGTGAGAGACTTGTGAATGTGTCTCCTTGGGAGACTACGTGTGTGTTTTTTGAATTAGAGAAAGTAGAAGGAAAACAGGAACTAAGTCACAGTGTAGTGTATATACCACTTTATTGTTATAGGGTTAGTAATGTGTTTATATAACAAAATGTAATATTGCAGCTATTACAAAAATAAACTAAACAATCCCAGTTCCATCTCTGAAACCTTATGGTTTGAGATATATACAATGCTAAAATCCTCCCCTCCCTCCCTTTTTACTGACGTCAGCTGTAAACTGGCAGCAGGAGATCCCGGTCCCTCGACCGGCAGAAAGCTGTTCAGCAGAGCCAAAATAGCCCAGCGTAAAAAGAAATACTTAAAGGGATAGTATTACTTCAAAATTACTATCCCTTATATTGTAGCCCTTAATAAACTGAGTTAAATGACACCAGCGGCATCTCTCAAACCTTTATGGTTTAAGAGATATCCACTTTCAAAGTTTCCTCTCCCCTGCTGTCAGCGTTCTGCTGCCAGCAGGAGAATCAGGTCTCTGAATCAAGAGGAGGCTCTTCAGCAGAGCCAATATCTTGTTATGGAAGGAAAAATGATTCATTGAAACCGTCTTCTACGTGTGCTTGGTAACCAAGCACACGTAGAAGACTGTTTCAGTGAATCATTTTCCCTTCCATAGCAAGATATTGGCTCTGTTTAAGAGCCTCCGCCTGTCCCGGGACCGGATTCCCCTGCTGGCAGCAGAACGCTGACAGCAGGGGAGAGGAAACTTTGAAAGTGGATATCTCTTAAACCATAAAGGTTTGAGAGATGCCGCTGGTGTCATTTAACTCAGTTTATTAAGGGCTACAATATGAGGGATAGTAATTTTGAAGTAATACTATCCCTTTAATTGGAACGGTCTACAAAGTGTGCATTCAAACCAGGCACACTTTGCATACCGTTCTAATGAAGTATTTCTTTTTACATTGCACTACTTTGTCTCTGCTGAAGAGCCGCCTCGAGTCGCCCAACACGAATCTCCGGCTGAGAAAAGGGGAGTGAGGTGGGAACTTTAGCATTGTATATAACCATAAAGGTTTGAGAGATAGGACTGGGATTGTTTCGTTTATTTTTGTAATTGCTTCAATATTACATTTTGTTATATAAAGACATTACTAACCTTTTAAATGTGAACAGCAGGGCAGGCAGTGCAACAGTCCACAACAGACCTCTCAAGTATTCAAGGGGTCAAACTCCCACATAAGTCAAAGGGATTGTAGTGAATTTGTATTTTTCTGCTTAGTACATCACCCTCAGTCATTCATTAAAGTTACCTTTAATCCTCCATTTTGCCCAATTTGAACGAATTCCCCAAATTCCAAATAATTTAAAATGGATTTTAATCACTTGAATGCCAGAGAGGTCCCCAATGCATTGCTCTGTAATACACCGATGACCTCTTTAGCATTCAAGGGGATAAAGGCCCCATTTCAATCAACTGGAATTTTTATTTGTCAGAGCAAAAGAAAAAAATGTGTACTATATACTGTATTCCCTTTAAGAACTGCAGACATATTAAAAACAATGTATCTTTATTACAAATGCATAATAAGTAAAAAAATATTTAACGTGTGACCAGAACGATGCCTGTTCCTGGAAAAGCTCAATACATGGGTGCAAGGATGTTACTAGATGCCAGCAGGTCTGATCAATGCTTTTCATGCAAACAGCACTTACTCATGATCATACCAGGTTTTGATATGAAGCTGATGGGGAAGCTTTGATACAGTATGACTGAATAAGGCAGACATGATACAGTATGACTGAATAAGGCAGACGTTTCTATAGAGGTATACACTTTTGCAAGCCATTTTGATCTCAAGTGGTCTAATTTGCTATGGTTAAGTAGCAGAACCCCTACTCGTACGAGTACTGCATGTGCTCGCCCGCCATGTTCGGGTCTCCTCCCCGCACGTTTCGCGGCTGCTGCGCAGCCAATAAACGTGCGGGGAGGCTCTGACATCAGTGTAATGCCAGCAGCCATGTTGGCTGCTGGCATTACACTGATTGGCTGGCCAGAACCCGTGATCGGGTGCTGTATAGCACCTGACCAGCGAGTTCGGCTCAGTCTTAGCCAGGGAGAGATGAGGATAGGAAGGGAAAATCAGTGTAGGGAGAAGAAAAGTGTTGGAACAACATATAAAGACCCAAAAGTCCTTTTTAGGACTGTTGTGTGTGGGGGCAGCAGTTGTATTTTGTTTGGGGGGGCACAGATTAAAAAAAAAACGTCACATATTCCGTTCACTGTGCCTAGCCGCAGATTAGCAGCACATTCTGTTTAGTGTGCAAAGTTGCAGATTAGCAGCACATTCTGTTTAGTGTGCAAAGTTGCAGATTAGCAGCACATTCTTTTTAGTGTGCAAAGTTGCAGATTAGCAGCACATTCTGTTTAGTGTGCAAAGTTGCAGATTAGCAGCACATTCTGTTTAGTGTGGAAAGTGTAAAAAATAAACGTCACATATTCCGTTCACTGTGCCTAGCCGCAGATTAGCAGCACATTCTGTTTAGTGTGCAAAGTTGCAGATTAGCAGCACATTCTGTTTAGTGTGCAAAGTTGCAGATTAGCAGCACATTCTGTTTAGTGTGCAAAGTTGCAGATTAGCAGCACATTCTGTTTAGTGTGCAAAGTGTAAAAAATAAACGTCACATATTCCGTTCACTGTGCCTAGCCGCAGATTAGCAGCACATTCTGTTTAGTGTGCAAAGTTGCATATTAGCAGCACATTCTGTTTAGTGTGGAAAGTGTAAAAAATAAACGTCACATATTCCTTTCACTGTGCCTAGCCGCAGATTAGCAGCACATTCTGTTTAGTGTGGAAAGTGCAAAAAATAAACGTCACATATTCCTTTCACTGTGCCTAGCCGCAGATTAGCAGCACATTCTGTTTAGTGTGCAAAGTGTAAAAAATAAACGTCACATATTCCGTTCACTGTGCCTAGCCGCAGATTAGCAGCACATTCTGTTTAGTGTGCAAAGTTGCAGATTAGCAGCACATTCTGTTTAGTGTGCAAAGTTTAAAAAATAAACGTCACATATTCCGTTCACTGTGCCTAACCGGAGATTAGCAGCACATTCTGTTTAGTGTGCAAAGTTGCAGATTAGCAGCACATTCTGTTTAGTGTGCAAAGTTTAAAAAATAAACGTCACATATTCCTTTCACTGTGCCTATCCGCAGATTAGCAGCACATTCTGTTTAGTGTGGAAAGTGTAAAAAATAAACGTCACATATTCCTTTCACTGTGCCTAGCCGCAGATTAGCAGCACATTCTGTTTAGTGTGCAAAGTTGCAGATTAGCAGCACATTCTGTTTAGTGTGCAAAGTTGCAGATTAGCAGCACATATTCCGTGTAATATGAAGAAGGCGGGTAAAAAGGGACGGGGAAGTGGACGTGATCCTGATAGTTCAGGGCGCGGGTCAGGACGCATAGAAACTGTGCCTGGTGCCAGAGCACAAGAAAGAGAGACATCCACCATACCTAGCTTCATGTCTCAGTTTACAGGGCGTCGCAGGACATCACTCTCGAGGTCAGACCACTGCGAACAGGTGGTCGGTTGGATTTCAGGTGATACTGCTTCCAGTCGGTTAAGCACCACCCTGTCTTCCACCAAGTCCACTCTCAGTAGCCAAGAGTCTGGTCAACATAATCCTCACCCTGATCATCCTTCCTCCCACCATAGAGGGTCTGGCCAAAGAAGTGATCCCACACTGGGATATAGTGAGGAGCTCGTCTCATCACCAATCCTTCATTTGACCCTCTCTCCAAGCACGCTTGCAGAGGAACATGACATCTTGTGCCCTGATTCACAACCTCTAGAGGGTACCCAATCACAAGAAGATGACAGAGGGGAACGGCATTTAAGGTCAAAGGAAGTGGATGATGATGATGAGACACAGTTGCCATCAAATCAACCACTATTACTGTCTCAAGACCTTGATGAGGAGGATGATACACAGTTGTCAATGACTGAGTATGTGGTGGGATCAAGAAATGAGGAGGATGATCAGAGTGAGGAAGTGGAGGAGGACTTGGTGGACGATGAGGTGACTGACCCCACCTGGGAAGGTGGAGAGCCGAGCGATGACAGAAGTCCTGAGGGTGAGCCATCTGCAGCACCGCAACAGGCTGGAAGAGGCAGTGGTGTGGCTAAAGAAAGAAGGCGGACCGCACCAAACCGGCCCGCAAATGTTCCACGGAGCACCCCCTTGCGTAAATCTCCCTTGCCAAGGGCTAGGTTTTCCGCGGTATGGCGTTTTTTTAAGGAAAGTGCGGACGACAAAAGAATTGTAGTTTGCAACCTGTGCCACACCAGAATGAGCCGAGGCATGAACACTAGCAACCTCACCACCACCAGCATGATCCGACACATGGCATCCAAGCACCGTAATAAGTGGGAGGAACGCCCGGATCGCCAATCTGTGTCTGCAGGCCACACCACTGCCTCCTCTTCCCCTGTTTTCAGTGCCGGCCAATCGCCTGTCGAAGGCGCAGGCCCGCATACCTCCCGCCCTGCACCTGTACCATCTGAAGCACCATCAGCGACCACATCCACTTCCCTGTCCCAGCGCAGTGTCCAAATGTCTTTACCCCAGGCATTTGAGCGCAAGCGAAAATACCCAGCCACCCACCCACAGGCCATAGCACTAACCTCACACCTTTCCAAATTACTGGCCATCGAAATGCTGCCATTTAGGCTTGTGGAGACTGAGTTCTTCCGCAGCCTGATGGCAGCAGCTGTCCCTCGGTACGCAGTCCCCAGCCGCCACTACTTTTCCCGGTGTGCCGTCCCCGCCTTACACCACCATGTGTCCCGTAACATCACCCGTGCCCTGACCAACGCAGTTACTGGGAAGGTCCACTTAACGACTGACACATGGACAAGTGCTTGTGGCCAGGGACGCTACATTTCCCTGACGGCACACTGGGTGAATGTCGTGGAGGCTGGGAGCGACTCGGACCCTGGGATGGCACAGGTGCTACCCACGCCGAGGATTGCGGGCCCTACCTCCATCAGGGTTTCTGCCAGCACCTACGTTATTGGCTCCTCCTCCTCCGTTTCCACCTCCGAATTCTCTGCGCGCAGCGCCACTCACCCATCAGCCGGTAGCTGGAAGCAGTGTAGCACTGCAGTGGGGAAGCGTCAACAGGCCGTGCTGAAGCTGATCAGCCTTGGGGACAAACAGCACACGGCCTCAGAGCTGTTGCAGGGGATTAGTCACCAGACCGAGCAGTGGCTCTCGCCACTCAACCTGCAACCAGGCATGGTTGTGTGTGATAATGGGCGTAACTTGGTGGCGGCTTTGGAGCTCGGCAAGCTCACACACGTACCATGCCTAGCGCATGTATTTAATTTAGTGGTTCAGCGATTTCTAAAAACCTACCCCAATTTGCATGATCTCTTGACCAAGGTGCGCCGCGTGTGTGCACATTTCCGTAAGTCATCAACAGCTTCAGCCGGCCTGTTGAAGCTGCAGCAGCGCTTACAATTGCCAGCTCACCGGCTGCTGTGTGACGTGAGCACGCGCTGGAACTCCACCTTCCACATGTTGGCCCGGCTTTGTGAGCAGCAGAGGGCAGTAGTGGAGTACCAGCTGTTACACGGTCGTCGCCTCTCTGTTCAACTTCCTCTAATCAGAAGTGAGGAGTGGGAATGGATGTCAGACCTCTGTGAGGTTTTACGCAATTTTGAGGAATCGACACAGATGGTGAGCGGCGATAACGCTATTATCAGTGTAACCATCCCACTTCTGTGTCTACTGAAACGCTCGCTGCTCACAATTAAAACCGACGCTTTGCATGTGGAAGAGGTGGAAATGCGGGAGGAAGAGCTTACACAAGGTGATAGCCAGAGCACCCTCACTTCGTCTTCTCAGCGACAATTGGAGGAGGCGGAGGAGGAGGAGGAGGAAGACACGGTTGCCTCCGCTACAGAGGGTAGCCATGGAACTTTAGTTCCATCTCTTCAGCGTGGGTGGGCAGAAGAGGAGGAAGAGGATGAGGAGATTGAGAGTCATCCTCCTGGTGAGGACAGCGAAATCTTGCCTGTTGGTACTCTGGCACACATGGCTGACTTTATGTTAGGCTGCCTTTCCCGTGACCCACGCGTTATACGCATTTTAGACAACACGGATTACTGGGTGTTCACCCTTCTGGACCCCCGCTACAAAGAGAATTTCTCATCTCTCATTCCTCCGGTGGAGAGGACAAGCAAAATGGTGCAATACCAGAAGGTTCTTGTCGAAAAATTGCTCCAAAATTTTCCATCTGACAATGCTGGCGGCAGAGTACGTGCTACCTTGGCCAACCGAGAAGGGGAGAAAAGGGGAGCACACAGCAGTTCCGACAAAGGCAGGGCAACACTCTCCAAGGCGTGGGACACCTTCATGACACCCCGCCAGCACCCTCACCCTGATGCGCAGCCTAGTGTCACAAGGAGGGAAAAGTTTTGGAAGATGGTGAAGGAGTACATAGCAGACCGTGTCAGCGTCCTCAATGATCCCTCTGTGCCTTACAACTACTGGGTGTCCAAGCTGGACACGTGGTATGAACTGGCACTCTACGCCTTGGAGGTGCTGGCCTGCCCTGCCGCCAGCGTTCTGTCTGAGCGGGTATTTAGTGCTGCTGGTGGCATCATAACAGATAAGCGTATCCGCCTTTCCACCGAAAATGCTGATAGGTTGACACTTATAAAAATGAACAAGGCCTGGATTTCCCCTGACTTCTCCACTCCACTGGAGGAAAGCCCCAGGTGAACATAAAGTGACTTTATATATGTTATTTACAATGATGGGAATACTCTGTATTCCCATTCACCCCTTCCACCCAAAAAACGGGTATATGGTTGACTCTCTTCCATATACCCTGTGATATAATTTTTATATAGGGCCAGCTCACCAGCGGGCCCTGTGATATAATTTTTATATAGGTCAGCTCACCAGCGGGCCCTGTTTGACAACTTTTTGTATAGGTCAGCTCACCAGCGGGCCTTCTTATATAATGTTTTATTGGGTCAGCTCTCTAGCGGGCCCTCTCATATAATGTTTTATAGCGTCAGCTCACTAGCGGGCCTTCACATATAATGTTTAGGATGGTCAGCTCCGCAGCAGACCCTCACCCATAATGTTTTAGATGGTCGGCTCAGCGCACGTTTCCCTCTTAATCATGGCCCCAGTTCAAAAAAATCGAGGAAATTTTTTGCAGAATTTGCCTCTGCGCACGTTTCCCTCTTAATCATGGCCCCAGTTCAGAAAAATCGAGGAAATTTTTTGCAGAATTTGCCTCTGCGCACGTTTCCCTCTTAATCATGGCCCCAGTTCCGAAAAATCGATGAAATTTTTTGCAGAATTTGCCTCTGTGCACGTTTCCCTCTTAATCATGGCCCCAGTTCCGAAAAATCTATGAAATTTTTTGCAGAATTTGCAGATGATATACAAGTAAATATACAGCAAATACTGTTTGGTAACAATTTTTCGCCTAAAGTCGTTTTTATCTTCCTTTTTGTGTGTTTTACGGTCAGTCTGTAAAAATGGCGTACTACGGGTGAAACATCGTTCCAAGCAGCGACGTTGGAGTCCAAGATGCATCCAGACATCCTCCCTATGCTGTCCCTGAACCATTTCTGTGGTGTTTCCATCATTTTCTGCCCTTTTCCTATGGACCAGGCACCCTCCCCTCATCAGAGCAGGGGGTGCCTGGTGTAATGCTCGAGTCCTCCCATTGACTTCAATGGGGCTCGGGTGCTCGGCCGAGCACTCGAGCCTCCGGGGGTGCTCGGCCAGAGCACCCGAACACCCGAGCATTGGGGTGCTCGATCATCACTAATTATAAGGCTTTTATTTTTTAGTATAACAATGATACTTAAACTGATGACAGTTGTTTTATTGAAAAGTTATAAGTGCCAGTGGGAAAGCTCAGTTGGTTAACGATCAAACCTCAGGGTCATAGATTCTAGTTCCAACAAGGTCAACTCAGCTTTTTACCCTACTGAGATAGATAAAATGAGAACCCTGGACATCCTTGAAAGATAAACAGTCCTTCCTGTTAAAATACTTTCACACACACACACAAAATCAACAGGGAGTGACAATATGATAACTTCCTGAAAGTTCAACCTGACAGCTTTCCTCAGCAGATTTTAACACATTATATGGAGAACTGTTGGTCAGGGACTCGCCTTTCCTTTTAAATGCAACTGGCAAACTAATTGAAATCTAACCACCAGAGGGCACTGTTAATGTAAGCAATCAATATTTTAAACTGTAATAATTTGTAATTCCCATTGATTTAAGTGGGACTTTTAACCTATTAAATGCTAGAGTGTTCCCTAAGATACCATTTTAGCATTCAATTGGTTAAAAGTTCCCTTTAAGTCAATGGGAAATTTTATTTGCCCTCAGTGTACAGCTCCCAGCACATATACATTAATATAAAAATCCTGTGACTATACCTGCAGGTAAATACGATCACTACAACTTCTTAAGGCATGTTTAGAATGAATGCTAAATACATAATACATGACAAGTTATACACTGATGAAAATTATTTTTAAGTTCAAATTGTACTAGAATTTAATTCCTTATCACCAAAATAGTAGGGTAGTGTGACATAAATTCTTTCTGTCTCTCTCTGTCTTAAGACTTCCCATCAGTACAGACACCATGAAACCTTTAATGCTGTGACCAATTTTGAAAAAATGTTGACACACTGGGGTGAATCTTTTGTAGGTCACACTGGATCTATGAGAATGTATCCATTTTCTAGAATGTGTCCTGTCTTATCTATTTTTAATCCTCTAGCTATGTGTTTAATTTGTGAATGACAATGAGCAGCATCTGGTGTGGGAACTGGCTGCATCCCTGTAATTCCGCAACTGGTTACAGTGAATAAGCATAAACAAGGATAACTGCATATTGCCTGCAGTATATGCTATATTTTCTGTTATATAGCCATTAGCTTTTCTCCCCCCTTTTCTCAATATGTCCTGCACACGTACCAAGGGTATAAAGTAAAGCGCTTCCTTTTATGTTGAACATGTTGAAGAATTTAATCCTTGCCATTAATCGATTGCTTTGATCATGTAAAATAGTATACATTCTTACTGCTCTCTCTCAGGCTGTTCTTTGGCATACATATCAACAAAACATTTTAGAACAGAATTTTCCACTCAAGCCTTCTCCACAGACTTCAACAGAGGTTGGGATTGCTGTCTTGTCCATGTTCTGGGTCTGAAGAAACAGCCATCAATGGTCTTGACAGCATTCCTAATGCAGGTATCCACTATAATTAATGCAATACCATTGGTACCTGTTTACTCAGACCCAGAGTAATCTGTCCTCCTCTATCCTCATGGAGAACACTGGGGTAGTTGCAGCTCCCTCAGGAGACTTTGACACACAAAATCCCTATAAAAGAGAGTGGAAGCATGTGCAGCATCTTGCTGATTGGTTCTATGGCACATGGTAACGTGTGTACCTCACCACATTACAGGGTCAAAGCAAGTGGCAATCAAGCAGACCAAACAAAAGACATGCAAGCATTTCAAAAATGAATGGCCAAAGTATACTGTCAAAGGAATTCTAAGTGATGAGGAGGAAATATGCACATTGGAAGTAAAGGTAACAAAAGGAAGCATTGTAAAGACTTTCATCAGGCCAGTCTCAGAACTGGTACTTCTTTTATCTCACAAAGACTGCAATAACTGCAAGAAAACACACAAACAGTCTGCACCAGTAGAAGATAAAGGCAACCAATTATAAGGCTATAATAGTCTTGTACACTCTTTGTCCAAAAGCACAAGATACAAAATAAATGGGAAAATCATTTTAAAAAGAAAAATTGTATGACTAATCAAACACAGCAGCCTAATAAATTGAGGAACACAAAAAGTAACCAATAATATGAAAAATTGTATTAATCAAAAACTAATAAAGATAGCTCTAAAAACAATTAAAAACCTACAAGACAAGCCATGGCTGTGATATTATTACACTCCAATATTCGTTTCTCTTCTCCTTGTTTTATATGGCACAATGGAAAGGCCCAAGGCTCAGTGCTATAGGGGTAGTCTTTGGGCACAGCAACAGGCCAGGTTTTTTAAATATTGCTCAGTCTTTGTAGATGACCTACCTGTACTTTTTCATGGATATCATTAAAACCTGACATATTGATATGATGACCAATTGAGATGATAATCTCTTCCACAATGTGTAGCATATGTGTCAAGTAATCAAGGAGTTAAATATTATTTTATCTGACCCATGACAGTAACAGCATGGTCATCAATAAAATGTTCAGAGTGCATTTGCAATTTGTATACTGCAATGCCATGTTCACATGTTTTTAGTACCAAAATATTTTACCAGTACATTTTCAGACTGGTGACGCCTCTATTATATTGGTTAAGACCATGAAAGCCATGATCTTAACAGTGGGCCTAGTCCAACTCAATGAAGAAACAGATTACAAGTTAAAAAAATATATATATGACATTATTACTGGCAATTTTAACTCAACTATTACTGTCAGAAAAATCTGTTGTTTACTTGTCTGTGTAAATTCCATAACTCCATGTTTACATATACTGTACAAATTATTATTGCTTTAAATAGGACTACTAACCACTAGAACACTACAAAGGTCTCCAATTTATTGCTTTAAAAAATTGAGACTTTTATTTGTCCTCTAAAGTACAGTTTTGGTAAATAAATATCCAATTTATTTTTGAACATTGCGCTAACCTGATTTCAGTGAATTTTTCTGTTCTAAGTAAAAGAAAGAAAGGTTTGCTTGTTGGCTCATACCAAACTTATGATTAATTTTAGGGACATAAAATATGATTCTGCTTTTCAGAAACCTGTCAAACCTACTGATAAATGAATCAACCACCGAGAGAGAAATTCTTTATGGTAGTGATGCAGCTGCAAAGGATTCATTGTCAAAAAGAGAGTCATCGAATAAAATAAGGAAATATAAAAACAGGCACACACACTCAGCACTCACAGAATGGTTACTTCATGACTGTATGCATAGGCCTATAAACACCCTTTTGGCCAGGGTTGGTGGGGTAGTAATCAATTGAAACATCAACTCATTTCAAAGCAATGAATTGGAGACCCCTCTAGCATTCATGGGGTTAAACACATTTAAAGGGGATCTGTCATCCCTATACAAGTGTGTGTTAAATGCTAGGTTATATAGTGACTAGGTGGATTTCTTTATTGATTTTTTTAACACTATCTGGACAGACTGTGGTTATCAGCTCTGTACCTCAGTCTGTCACTCTTCCTCAGCTCCCCGCCCTCTATCCAGCCTCCTCCAATGATGGAGGCTTTCTGTCAGTAAGCTGGAGCAATCTCATTGGCTAAATATCGATAATAAATAATAATGATAATAAAGAAATCCACCTCTTAGCTATATAACCTAACATTTACACACACTTGTATAGGGATGATAGACCAAAATAAATTATATATAGCAGAAGAGGGCACCTTGTAGGGCAGTATCATTCATAAACAGGTATAAAACCTGGGTTCTGAGAGCGGTTGCTCCAATAGTACTTTGGATGCAAGAGAAGATATGTATTGCAAATGTCTCTATCTCTCAAAGGGTAAAACTGCCTCCATGCAGATACCAGATGTGCCTCAGCTGCACCCCAAATGGGATCCATCACAGGCCAAAGTAATTCCCCTTTACTTTCTGAATAAATTATTGTTGGCTCATAGTAACTAAGTATATGACCCACGTACAAGTACAAGGCTGGGGCATTCTTAGATTAACAAAGACATAAGACAGTGGCCCAAACCGCATTAAAGGGATAGTAATACTTAAAAAAATGTGGGCCATGTAAGGCTGTGTTTCAATATAATTTGTTTTGTAGTTCTACAGTAATTCAATGCTAAATGGTCCCCCTCCTGGCCCCTATACCTCCTGTATGCCTCCTCCACTCAGATGTGGAATCCAGTCCTGCGACCGGACAGCATGCAGAGAGGGACAATCTTCATCACTGAGTAGCCCGCACTATAGAAGTGTTGTAGTAAGCAATGCTTGGGAATATGCAACTTCTAGGAGATAATATACCATTTTTTTAAATATATTTGCTATTTTTAATATATTTTTGCACTGGTCCTTTTATATAATCAGATGTACCACAACAGGGGAGGGAGAATTCTTTGCAGGTTTGCAGTGTTTTCCTTACCATCTGCTTATTTATGTAAGTACATTAACATATTGCTTATATTCTCTGCACACCTTCAATAACTGATATAGGGTGTACCCATATACATGCACATTTGAATCAACTGGAGTTTAAATGTAGTCCAGCAATTGAGGGGCTACATGTTTTCCACTCCTATCTTGAGAGAAAATTGGCTTGTGGTGAGACATGATGCTACTGAAAGAACTACAGGAGGAATTGGGGACAATAAAAGATTTCCATGTGAGCCCAGCTCTTTCTGAAGTCTGTGAATGCATATAAGTAAATTGCCTTTTGCACGAATGCATACACAATATGTTTTCAATGATTCTTTTTTCTCACTCAACTGTGGGATACCAGTTTTCATTGTGTTACACTGTTTAAGTATATGTTTGGTATTGTTTCTTTGTTTTCATAAGCATTAGTCAGTTACTGTTGTATAATTGATTCACATCTAGAATTGTGTCTTCATTTTAATATAATTGTATTTTCACGTCTGTGATTTTGTTCTCTATCTCACACAGACAATTGATATTTTGGTGCTGGACCATCTGTAGGTAGGACCAGACCAATAAGAATATGGAAATGTCTTCTTTGTAGTAGCACAAGGAGTGAAAAACATGACTCAGCAGAACCTGAGGGGACACTATCCCCAAGAATAAACTACTAAGTTACACCTCTTTTTGTTTCCTTTTTCAGTGTCGTAAACAAACAGTACAGCAAAAGGCATTTTTTTATAATTACAGTTATGACTTCTGAATTAAATTTCTCCCAGCAGGATGAGCAAACTTATTATACTCAATAGGAAAACCCTATAACATAAAGATAAACAACTGTTCCTTTAATGTTGGCACTTGCACATGTTCTCTAGACTGCAGTTGGTTTTCTCCATAATTTCTCCAGCTCCTCTTGGTACATCAGCCCTACTGTGTGTGAACTTTAATATTATGGTTTTACAGGCAGCTGCTATTTATTACATATTAACGGTTCTGTTATAGAACTTCCAGGAGATTGCACAGCTGAATTCCCTCACTTCCTAAAGCTCTGTGCCACAGTAATCACATTCTCTATGCATCCAAACTGTGCAACAGTACATAGCAACTAACATCTAACTATATTCTGGTGTATGATGCCCAGCTTCTGCACTTGATACAAGTGCAGTGAATTATGTCCCAAGATGGCGATAGAGTTCTTTTCTATTTCTGGGTAGTGTGAGGCTGGCACAGCCTTTTCCAGCCTCATTCTACACTTAGTAATTCAATGTGATAGATGCCCAGAAGTTGTGCTCAATGCAAGTACAGCGCCTTACGTCATGTGGGGGTCAGTATGATTTGGGATTTTTCCTAGATCCCAATCTTCCAAGCCCTGCCACATTAAAGGGATAGTAATACTTCGTTTTATCATTATTTTATTTTGTAGGCTTTAAAAAAACATGAAGAACGATATAAGTCTTATCTCTCAAACCTTTATGGTTTGAGAGATATTCACAAGCAAAGTTTCCTCTCCCGCCCCTTTTACCTAGTGTAAGCCATCTCTTCTCAGATGTGGAATCTGGTTGTAAGACTAGACAGATAACAGAAGGGACAATCTTCTTCCTATAAAAACAGTGAAGGCCCTTCCGCCCTTGACAAGTTTTTCAGGTTTTTCCCTTATCTTAATTAAAGATTGTCCCTCTGTGCAGTCTACTTGGACACCTCCCTTCTGATCTGGCTGAACAGTGTTACATCAGTAAAAGGAGTGGGAGGGGGATACTTTGTTGTTGAATTACTCTTGAACTACAACTCTGACAACTCTGAAATAACACTCTCCAAAGTCCAAATACTATGATGATTAATTAGAGCTGCTTTTATTAAGAAACATTACTATTCCTTTAACTAGATACTTCCACAAAGGCTTCTAAAAGAGCAAGAGACACCAAGTATTATTTATTTATAGGGTATTCATGGTATTAAAGTGCATTATATGTGATTTAATAATATGTATTTTTTGTGGAGAGATCTGTGGTGAGTGTTTCTAAGAGCAGTTTTTTTAAGCACAATAAATAGTTGCATCATGCCTTCTAATTTAATGTATCTAAATAATTACTATAACTCTATATTGTACTTTAAAAACTCTAATTAAAGAAAACATTAGTTTATATATTTTAGCCCTCCACATCCTTTTCTACTATATGTGAAAACAGTTATAGTGAGTTAAATCCATTACCATTTATTATAATTTGTTTTCTGATTCTATAATACATCTTGTATATGCATGTTTTATGAACACAAATGTCCAAGAGGGCTTATATTTTTAAATTTGTTCTGTATAACCGAAAATACCTGAAGCTGAAACAAGCTCACAAGATCACAGTAAAGCCTTGACAGCGTTCACAGCTTAGGTGTCCTTTTCATTAAATTGCCCAAGCTTTTCATTAGAGAAACATCTCCATTCCCTTCAGAGCCTCTATAATATGTTTCCTGGAAAAGAAACTAAAATACAACATCAGGCTCTTCATCCCATATATATATTTTACACAAATTCCTAGCTTACACAAACAGCACCTCCTTCCCACTACCAGCAAGAAGTTCAACTAAGGTCACCATTTAAACAGAAACCTTGTAATATCTTCATCTAAAACTATCAGTTTCCCTTTGCCACATCCAATTTATGAGATTCTAAACTCTGGAACTGCTGAGTGTGACTGCACAGAGGTATGGATTTATCTCAAGACTTTTAAATTGTTGCATAAGAGAAAATAGTAATACATTTTCAGCAGAATTATGCAGGAAAATATTTCTACTTGTATTTATATATATATATATATATATATATATATATATATATATATATATATAATTTATAATATGATAGTAGTTTTTTAATGTAAATCTCAAGCTCGCAAATGTATTTTTACATTTCTATATTATAATTCGCAACGGATGTTTGTCAGAAGCCATCATATGCAGTAGAGATGGCTGCGCGCGCTGCAGTCATGCACAGTACTGACTCCCAGTGCTGCGGCTGATACAGAGCGGGGTGCTCCAAATTCAGACTGGAGTCCTCTCTGCCCACCTTCAGGTATGTAGAGAGGACTCCGGTCTGAATTTGGAGCACCCTGCTCCGTGTCATCTGCGGTCTGGCCAGTCTGTATTTCACATGACTGCAGCGCTGCCAGTGTTGGCCTGTGTACACGGGCTTCAAAACTAGTTCAACAATAATCAATTAAACCACATTGAGCTAAACTGAACACTTTGGTTTGCTTTATAATGTATTACTCACCCCTCTGGCATTTATTGAGTAAACCTATTCCTACTGAATGCTAGTCAGGTATCCAATGCATTGTAATGCAGTGTGTTGAGAGAGACCTCTCTAGCAATCAAGAGATAAAAGCCCCAAATGGGGATTTGGGGAAGTTTTTATTTGTCCTCCACTGTAAAGTTGGTTTGACCCAGAACTGTACCTCTGTAGCTTATTGAATACATCACAGTGTTCTTTCTATGTGGATTTCTAAATTATTTTTGTAACATAAAACTTGTTCTGTCAAGTTCCACACATCCCTGAACTCTCTCTCTCTCTCTGTGTCTCTCTCTCTCTCTCTCTCTCTCTCTCTATATATATATATATATATATATATATATCTATATATATATCTATATATATATATATATATATATATATATATATAGAGAGAGAGAGAGAGAGAGAGAGAGAGAGAGAGAGAGATTGAGTATATTAAGCAAATCAGAGGACTTTTCATAGGTTTCTGGCATGTTCAAAGTCTGAAAATCATTGTAGTACAACACTTTGCTATACAAATCAGGTTTTACATTTTGGAAACTGTTTGGAATTGTAATATGTACCAGGAGATGCCCTTGTTTTAGTGAAAAAGATAATTTAAAATGCCTTTGATGTTTGAAATCTCTCTACCCATGAAAATGTATTTAAGGCCATTTGGCCTTATAGTTAACAAATGTTTGATTTTCAACAAGTTTACCCCCCTCCATTTCTGGGCTAGCTGGAACCCATTGATGGCAAAGTTAATGGTGGGCCCAGTTAGGCAATTGGGGGCAGCTGGGTAGTTTAACTTTATTTTTGGGGAAATTGCCACCTCCTGTGCCAGAAACATGCATTGAAACAATGCACTGAAAACAAGGTGGCATCAGGTGGTGTTAAGTGGGAACTGAGTAAGTGTAGGTAAGGTGCTTGGGCAGGGCTGGATTTATAATAAGGCAGAGTAGGCATCTGCCTAAAGGCGCACCCCACAAAGGGGCGCCTGTAATTGGGATCGCTTTTTTAATTTGATTATTTTTTTTTTTTTTTAAATTAGCCTCAGCGCCCACTCCATGTTGCACTCACATTGCCTTCCCCCATTGTCCATTTCTTACCTCCCCCCATTGTCCGTTTCCTACCTCCCTGGCAGGAGATCTGTCATCTGTACCTCCTTGGCACAGTCCTGTAAGTGTTGAGCTCCCTCGTCGGCTCTTTAGGAATGCAGATCGCTGGGAGATGACATCATCTCCTAGCGCTCTGCATTCCTGAATAGGAGACCACGCCGGAGCTCCAGCACTTGCAGGACTGTGCCAAAGGAGGAACAGATGACAGATCTCCTGCCAGGGAGGTAGGAAACGGACAACGGGGGCAGGTAGGAAAAGGACAATGGGGGGGAAGCAATGTGAGGGCAACATGGAGATGGTGGGGGCAAGTTGGAGCCGAAGGGGGGCAATGTGAGGGCAACATTGAGATGGTGGGGTCAAGTTGGAGCCGAAGGGGGGCAATGTGAGGGCAACATGGAGATGGTGGGGGCAATGTGGAGCTAATAGGGGGCAAGTTGGAGCAGATGGAGGGCAATATGGAGATGGTGGGGCCAATGTGGAGTTGATGGGGGCAAGTTGGAGCTGATGGGGTGGGGCAATGTGAGGGCAATATGGAGATGGTGGGGGCAATGTGGAGCTGATGGGGGGCAAGTTGGAGCTGATGGGGTGCAATGTGAGGGCAATATGGAGATGGTGGGGGCAATGTGGAGCTGATGGGGGGCAATGTGAGGGCAATGTGGAGCTGATGGGGGCAATCTGGAGCAAATGGGGGGTAAGTTGGAGCCGATGGAGGGCAATACAGAGATGGTGGGGCGATAGGGGGCAAGTTGGAGCTGATGGGGGGCAATGTGAGGACAATATGGAGATGGGGGAAATGTGGAGCGGATGGGGGGCACGTTGGAGATGGTGGAGGCAATGTGAGGGTAATATAGAGATGATGGGGGCAATGTGGAGATTAGGAGCATTGTGGAGGTGTCCAGTGGAGATGGCCAAGGGGGGGGGGGTGCTTCAGATTTCTGTGTCTACAGGCTCCTGAGATATAAATCCGGCCCTGTGCTTGGGTGTAGTTACAGATGCAGAGGTGGCTGTGGTGGTCACAGTGTAATCAACTCAGGACTGCCAAGTCTGGGAAGGTCTGTCTGTCCTCAAAAGGGAGCACTGGCAAGGCCATCCTGCTTCCATGTCATAGCAGAATTGCTGTTTGTAATGCTTGTTTGACCATTTTTGTATGTATCCTGACTTGTAAAATCCAGATACACACCGGCCATAATGAAATAGAAATGTCAAAAAAATTGTCTAATAAAGGCTTTTTTCTGACTCTTTTGCTGGCCCAACTCCCAGCCAGGCTTCTAATCAAATAAAAGCAAGGATAGAGAATAATGAACGCATGGCAGTTTAAAAAAAAAAGTGCCATTCATTAATGGTTTTTGAATTCACACTTCCCTGTTTTCCCCTAATGTTTCTAGTGTTAGGGGACATATGAGATGTGCCCTGAGGCTGGCAATGTGTCTGAAGTACTTACTCTGATAGATTTGCTGTTCTGATGCTCCGGAGATGAGGATCAGTCAGTCTATGCTTAACTGAGGGCTCTGTAAAATCATATTGATTTACCCTTCCCAAGCATAAGAAGAAGAAGGAGGAGGTCTGTGGAGACTCCCTGCCATCAGGAAAATCATGTGTGTTCCCTAATAATGTTGGGGACATCAGGGGAAACCAGGGAAGTCTGAATGCAAAAGACAGAAGCCTGTTTCTGTTTGTGCTTCGGCACTTACATCATCCCACCCCTTACTTCATTACAAAAGCTGTGGATACAGCAAATCAAAGAGAAGCCTGTGACATGACTAGGAGATGGGGCTCAATCTAGGAGGAGGAAGCAGCAGGAAGCATAGGAGATTGTAGCAGTGAATAGCAATGTGAGACTGTGGAAGGACTGAGCAATGGGCTTAAAGGTTTAAAGTAGACAATCACTATATTACTAAGGGCATAGTGAGCAGGGTTGTATAGCTAGGGGCATTAGTAGCAGAAAAAGGGAAGTGGTCATGCCACTCTACAGATCCCTAGTTAGACCTCACCTAAAATATTGTGTACAGTACTGGAGACCCCATCTCCAGAAGCATATAGACACTAGAGAAAATTCAGAGAAGGGCTACAAAATGGTGACTGGATTACAGGAAAATAAATATCAGGCTAGACTAAGGGATCTGAACATGTATAGCTTAGAGGAGAGAAGAGAGAGAAAGGGGATATGATTGAAACATTCAAATACATGAAGGGATTCAACAATGTGCAGGATGGAAGTACATTTCAAAGGAGTAAAAATATTCGGACAAGAGTCCATAGTCTAAAACTAGATGGACACAGGTTTACGCGTAACGTAAGAAAGTTTTACTTCACTGAGAGGGTAGTAGATAAGTGGAATAGCCTGCCAGCAGAAGTGGTAGAAGTTAATACAGTGACAGAATTTGTGCATGTATGGGATAGGCATAAGGCTTTCTTTAACATAAGAAAAGACCAAGAACCAAAAAAAGGTTTGAGGTTTTTACAGCAGGAAAATGGGCAGACTTGGGGCCCAATTCTATTACCAGTGCTAAAAATAAAACAGGTGTTTTTTTTTCTAAGTCAGATTTGCTATCCTATTACCCGACTTGTGAAAACAAAACCTGCAGTAATTATACTTACCACCAGTAAAAAAAAGGCCATAGAAAACAACTAAAAACAACGTGCAATTAGTATCCTATTACCCACACTCAGTATTACTGCTTGTTTTGTGGTTACATTTAAGTTGGAAAATCTGCGCCTCAGAGGTTGAGGTATAGAAGCCATAAGGGCAATTTCAAAACCATAGTTGTTCGAACAAAATCAGTGCAGAATACAGTATACAGCATAGAAATCCGACATAAAGTGTCCCCCTTCTACATATTAACCCCCCTTTTAAAAGGCGACTTGCAGTGCTTTCTTTCACCACTTTAATTCGACTAATATTGTTCACATTCTACATTTTAACCCTTCCCCTTCAAAATTTGACTTATGGGGCTTTCTTTCTGTTACTGTTTTCAGGACAGTCAGACACAAAAGGTTTAGATAAAACACAGTTTTATACTGAAAAAACATAGAAATATAATAACCCTCGCGGGTCCAGTAATATATGTATACAATATAATACTGACACAGGTCAGGTTACAGTAATCAATACCCACACGGGTCCAGTATAACAGCAATAATATAATACTGACACAGGTCAGGTACAGTTCATGTGATTCCCAAACGTGACAGCAGTGAAATGGTTGCTATTAGGCCAGGAGGACAGGCCATAATAGCGCGAGGCCCACAGGACACTAACTATGCAGAGAGTGACACAATAGTGATAATGGTCACATGAGTAAACAGAGGCCCAGGACAAGCAGTAGACTGCCAGAGCAGTAATGGAGGACTGTAACTGTAGGCACAGAGTAACGCCCAACTGAGACTGCAATGACTGTGACCCGATGTATAATAGCATCAACCCCCAAAGGGTTAACGAACACTCAGACCTGGAGTCGACTGCCAGATAGTAAGAACAGCCTGAGGCGCCCAGGAACAGACCAACCTCAGTTTGTAGCAGTAATAGGTCAAGCGTACCGTGGTGCAGCCAGATGGATCTACCACACCAGGGTGTCAGATCACGAGACACAATGGGTGACCTGGTCACAGTAGCAAGGCTGCTTGAGCAGCAATGAGGCAAAAAAGGATCTGTCCGTAGACAGAGAGGACACTGGAGGACAGCTCTTAGCCGGATACCAGATGTAGCAGTGAGCCGGGCCTGAGCGATACACAGAGCAGGAATGTCCGCCAAAACTGGGTCGGTACACAGAGCTGGAACATCAGCCGGGCCGGGTCGGTACACAAAGCAGGAAAGATAGACAATCTGGGTCGGTACACAGAGCAGGAACGTCAGCCAGGCCGGGTCGGTACACAGAGCAGGAACGTCAGCCAGGCCGGGTCAGTACACAGAGCAGGAACGTCAGCCAATCCGGGTTGGTACACAGAGCAGGAACATCAGCCAATCTGAGACGGTACACAGAGCAGGAACGTCAGACAGGCCGGGTCGGTACACAAAGCAGGAACGTATACAGGCAGAGTAGTCTGGCAGTCCGGGTCATACACAGGAATCACACAGAATACTAGAGCAAGCACTTAGCAACGGGAACACCACGAAAGGGCACTGGAGAAGTGACAGGGCTCAGTATTTAAGGACTAGTACTGGGCGGAGCAAAGCCACAGCAACCAATAAAAGGAATCAGGAAGTAGCACTGTCAGAATGTCGCCAGCAATAGCACAGGCACCGTGATACTTTCACCACATTAATTCAACAAATATTATACATTTGACATTTTAACACTTCCCCTTGAAAATTCGACTACAGTGCTCCCATTACTTTCTTTCACCATTTAAATTCGACAAATATTGTTCACATTCCACATTTTAACCCCTCCCCCATGAAAATTCGACTACAGTGCCTCCATGATTTTCTTTCACCATTTAAATTCGACAAATATTGTTCATATTCAACATTTTAACCCTTCCCCTTTAAAATTTGACTTATATTATTCCTATGACCTTTCTCCATTTTAATTTGAATAATATTTACAAAAGTAAAGGAGGGGTTAGTATCACTTCTTACTGTAGCATTAACACATCAAATGGGTTTAGCCATCAAATAGTAGAGTGAGAGGTCTTTCACACTTAGCACAGCAAGTTATACATTCTTGTACAGGCATCACTGTGACACATAAATAGTCTGTATTTTGCAGTAAAATTAGAGCGTAAAAAATATTGAATGGAAGCAATATTATTTGAATTAAAATGGAGAAAGAAGGTCATATGAACATTGTAAGTCAAATTTTAAAGGGAAGGGTTAAAATGTTGAATGTAAACAATATTTGTCGAATTTAAATGGTGAAAGAAAGTCATGGGAGCACTGTAGTCGAATTTTAAAGGGGGGAGAGATTAAAATGTGGAATGTTAATAATATATGTTGAATTTAAATGGTAAAAGAAAGTCATGGGAGCACTGTAGTCGAATTTTCAAGGGGAAGGGCTAAAATGTCAAATATATAATATCTGTCGAACTAATGTGGTGAAAGAAAGCACTGTAAGTCGAATTTTGAAGGGGAAGGGTTAAAATGTGGAATATGAACAATATAAGTTGAATTAAAGTGGTGAGAGTCAGCACTGCAAGTGGACTTTTAAAAGAGGGGTTAATATGTCGAAGGAGGCGGTCTATGTCGGATTTTGATAATGAGGGGAACACATCTAACACTGAACTTGATCTTTCTGTCGTCAAATGTACGCCTATTTCCTTGGACTTTGACATTTTGCACGTTTTTTTAGGCGATAGTCGAATAAAAGAAGACAGCTCCAGTTTTGTTAGTTCTCTGAAATGTGCTGTCTACACCAGTTTTGTTTTACCGTGGTTCTGCAATAGAATGTTGCAAAATTCACGTTGCTTGTTTTTCTTGTAACGCCGGTTTTAGCGCTGGTAATAGAATTGAACCCTAGATGGGCTGAATGGTTCTTATCTGTTGTCAAATTCTCTGTTTTTATGTTTCTAGCATGCTCTTAAGTATCATCATCTGAGGGCCAAAGTGAAAAGCAATGTGCTGTGCACCTCCATGGCACTCAAAGGGTTTAAACCTTAGAGTGGCAATGGGGTGGGCAAAACATTGCCCTACAATGTATTGTACAGTGCACTGACACTCAAGGGTCAAAATGCATCTGAAAATGCTTACCTTTTTCATTCATTGATAGTAGCATTAAGCCACTTTTCCTCCTAAGCTGATTTACTGTACACTTTGATTAGTTGTGATAATATTGATTTTCTACTTAGATTTATATCAGGTTAATGCTGTGTTTTGCTGAATGTGTTTAATATTCAGTGATGCTGATGTTCTAACAAAAACTTCAGTAGCAAACCAACTGCATCGTGGGGACAAATAAAAATGTGCAGTGATTTAAATACGGTTTTTAACCACTTGATTGCTAGAGACAACTCCAGTGCATTGTGAAGCAATAAACTGGAGATCGCTCTAGCATTCAAGAAACTTAAAGCCCCATTTAGATTAATGGGAATTTTTATTTATTCTCCTTTTTGAAGATCCCTCTCTAGCAAGGGGGTTAAATTATTGAACATTTTGGGCATACTTATTTGTTCCTTATGGTGCAGTTGATTTATCCCAGAATAACATCAGTTTTCCTTAGTACAACAACCTCACTGTCACAGTCAGAGCTCGCTGTATAAAAACAGAGATAAGTGTGGAATCAAGTGGGTCACTGCCTTCTAGCTGCAAGTTCTGTGGTATCAGGTGAGTAGCTCCAGTTCAGCTGTAACTTTGTGTTATCACTAGTTTAACTCTAGTTCAGCTGTAAGCACTTTGGTATCAGTAATATATCTCCATTTCAGTTGCTCTGTGATATCACTAATACAGCTCCAATTCAATTGTAACTTCTCTGGTATCTCAGTGTTTAGCTCCAGATCAGTTTTAAGCACTCTGATAGCAATAAAGTATGTCCATTTCAGTTATAAGCTCCGTGGTATCACTAGCTCCATTTAAGTTGTTAAGAGGACAGGCGAGTTAATCAGAAGCTCTTTTGACTTTGATTAACTTGAAATTATTCAAGTATGGAAATCTTTATGTTTTAGCCTGTTATTGGCACTTGAGGACAGGTTTGGGAAACCCAGTTGTACTGTTCTGCTCTGCTGAATTGGTGCAATGCTTTTTGGTCTTTTGTAATAGTACAGAACTCTACCGGTCTCACAAATAGGTTGCACTCCACATAATGCCTTTTATGCAGTTTTACTATGATGAGGATATATATATATATATATATATATATATATATATATATATATATATATATTTTTTTTTTTATACTGGATATGGGAGGAATTGCCCTGTACAGAAGAGAAAGAGGACTGACAGTATGGTTTTTCTCACTTTGAATGGTCTCCCTGCGCTTGTGGAGGGAATTGAATATGCTGCCACTTTCCTTGTTCCTCCTTTAGAGTATATGGGAATCTGCCTGCTCTGCGAATTCCAGTGTTAGGGGGAAACATACTGCCTGGCACTGACTTTTGCCTCTTGGTCTGGCAACAGAGGCAGCAGAGGTCTGATTTTAATAAGTATTAATATTATAGTTTATTATTTTACTAGTCTTTATGGATTTATTTTAACTGATGCTTTTTACTATGTATATTTGCCTTGAGGAAGCTGTTTCTCTTCCTGCCACTATAAATAAAAGAAACACAATAAAAATCTGGAAAAAGTGTGGTCGTTCCAGTGATATATACATATTCCTATATATCATATGTGTTTACACGTGTTCCCACCCATTAATTACAGTGTAATCCACAATAAAGCTGGTTGGAGAAATGTGAAGACCTGTCTGCTAATTGCTCATTGATTAATGAGAGATTGGGAAATACAACTGAAAAACTATCATTTCCCATAACAATAGATAATGCTTTAACAACTACTTTGTTGGATGTGCCACCTCAGTTATCACAAATTTTAAAAGTGACATGATAAATCATGCAGACTCCAACATCTTCGTAATTAATCTAAAATTAATTCACAATCTGGGCCTGGCCAGATATCAGCAATGTTACTAAAGATCAGCACCTCAGTTATTGCCCATATCATTGCTTTCCTAAACAATACCTCCTTGTCATCTAGTTTTAAACCCATAGTCTGGAAAATGACAAGAATTCTACCCGACTACAAAAGTGATGATAAAAATTTGGTATCAAACTACAGATCAATATCTTTGCTCAGCATAGTACCAGTAAATATGTCTACAGGCAACTATGAAAGTATTACCAACTGTCCAGCTTCCCCCCCATGCCATACACACACACTTCTACTGGTTTTATTTAAATCACTGAACAATCATTGCCCTCTTTAAAGTATGCAACACTATCAAGAATGGAGTGGAACATAATGAACTTACCAGCTATTTTCCTAGGCTTTGCAAAGGTCATTAATACAATAGGCCATAATATTTTGATAAATAAGTTCAAAATCCCTTGCATAGGTAATCATTCACTAAATGTGTTTTGCTCCTACTTATTAGCTACAACTCAATATTTGTCAATTGCTGTTTTTCCTCCCACTGAAAATAACATGTGGGGGTTTCCAAGGTTCCATTCTCAAGCCAATACCTATGTACAAGTTTGAAGACAATAACATAATCTACACAAAAAAACATATCATAGGCTGAATTACAAAAATATTTCACTGAGGTCCTAATACTAAAAGCAATCTGTTCGTAATCACTAACAAAACTGTTGCAATGGAACAAAAGCACAAATTACTTAAATTCCACAATATTAATATAAACTTCATAACAATGTCAAATTGAAACTTCGCCCCAGTCATCTCTTCTAAATAGCTTGGTATGTGGATAGACTCCAACCTCACATTTGTTCTTTATTTTGATAAATGAAAATTCAAACTTCATCCCAAAGTAGATGCTCTGTTGATAATAAAACAAACAGTGCAAACATATTAATGCTATTCTTCATTTACAGAGGTGTAGTGTATGCAAATGTAGCCTGAATCCCTCTCTGTAAACTCAACAATCCATTATGTTGTTCCAGTTTAATTACACTACCCATCATTGTGATGTTGACAGTACTAAACTGGCTAATATTTTGATCTAGACATTCACCTCACCTTTCTTGTCTAGTTTATGATCACTAAGTTACCACACTAAGGGGTAGATTTAAAGGTTCGCATTAAGCCAGCCGCTAAGTAAAAAAGGCACATCGGCCGCAAATAACACATGATTTACAGCGGATTTAAAAGTAAATGTCCGAGAATAGCTAACGAGCGTAGGCACAACAAAAACACATAACACAAAAACCTAAGTCGCACCTGTTTTCGCATTACCGTGCATCCCAAACATCTGTTAAAACACAACTTATGTCAAAATGTAACATTACAGCTGCAGTTGGCTAGCAACCCCGATAGATGCACAAACAAAATTCAAACCTACAGCCAATCCCAAGGCCCCAAGTAGCAAAAATGTTCAAATACGCCTATATATACCCCAAAATAACATTCACACCCTGTCCGTGTTTTGAATTTTAGCGAGCTAGGGCACAGGACCCAGGAGTGGAGGCTAGTGATCGAGAGAGAGAGTGAGGCACGTACACTTGAGGTAGAAGGAATTTTTGGAGTTTGGAGTTTGGAGAGAAGTTCACTTAACTATACACATATTACACTTTTGCACATATTACATACACCCATACAAACACTAAGACATACACATAGTCTTTTTTTTATAACACCTAACATATTTTTAAAATTTTATTTTCTCAGTTTGAATCTGTGAGTGACAGAGAGTGAGTGGGATTGAGTGTGTCTGTGAGGGCCTGTGCGAGTGCCTGGGTGTGAGTGGGTGAGTGATGGCTAGGAGTTGAGGACAGGAGAGAGGGATGGGGAGAGTAGTGGAGGAGGAGGAAGGAAAGCAGGACATCCCTGTTGAGAGCAGGGGTGGGAGAGGGAGATCCGCAGGGCAGAGGAGGACCCGGACAAGAGCAGGCACACAAAGGAAAGCGTCAGCTGTGTCAGTGGGACGAGGGGTAACTGTCAAGGAGCACCCTACACAGTCAGGGGCAGAGCAGACAGGACAGTCTGGTTCAGAACCCCTCGCAGGCCGGAGCTGAGGGAGGCAGGGTCAGGGATCCCTGATATACCGAGGAGGAGAACACAGCTCTCGTGGAGGCTGTCCTGGCGAGACAGAGTGTCCTCCACCCAAGTGAAAAGGTCCCTGGCCTGTCAGCAAGGAGGAAGGCAGTCTGGAACCAGATCTGCAGCCAGGTGAATGCTGTGTCCAATTGCAGAAGGGACGTGGACTCAATAAAGAAGAGACGGGGTGACTGCAAGAGGGTGGTCAAGAACAAGTTGGCCAAAATTGCCAAGCACATCCGAGGCACCTGAGGTGGCCCACCTGTCCAAATCACCTTCAGCGGATGGAAGGAGATGGTACGGCAGAGCATGTCTGCCACACTCATAGAGGGGGTCTCTGGAGGATCAGACACTGGGGAAGAGAGTAGCCTCCACACTACCGGTAAGTGCAGCATCACATAACCACACACACCACATCAACCCACACACCCATTACACACAAACGCAGTCACATTCCAACATATGCCCATCATTCATCCACACAACTGCATCAACACAGCACCCTGAGGGTTAAAACAGGACGCAAGACAAGGACAAATATCAAGGTTCAACAAGGCCCAAACCTATCCAACTCCCTGGTTAACCCTCATGTTGCTGTGCTGATCACACACAGTCCACACAAACCATGCTTATAAAAGTGTTGTATGTTAAACATCAGAACTGTTCCTACACAGTGTCACCCATGTACCCACAGGGAAACCAGCACATAACCACTTGAGTGCTAGAGGGATTATCAATGCATCAATCAACAATGCTTTGGCAACCCCTCCGGTACTCAAAGGGGTAACCAGACAACAAACACAAGTAGATAGGCTAACGATTACATGCTACACAGGGGACATTCACTAAGTGGTGAAAAAGAGATGATGGAGAGAAATTAACTCTTATATACCCTCACTTCACCAATCCCAGTGTTAGTCTATGGAGAATATTCAATAACATGAATCAAGTTGCAAAGGTCCCATTGTATAGATTCCATAGAGAACATTGAAAATGGGGAAATGAGATCACTGGAGAAGTCAGCATCATGTTCAGTTCAACAGGTCTACTTCAACGCTTACTGAATCACAAAAAAGATGGAGCAGGTCACAAATCACAGTGCCAATGAGAATAACTGGCTGTATGTGCAACACACAGGCCTGAATCAATTCCACAGAATTAAAGGTGAAAAAGTAGGCCTTGGTGTTGTGTATAAATCATTTATCCTAACTTGAAATTACATATCTCACATTTGATTCACACATGGATCCTCATGGATGGATGGTACACCAGCCACTATTTGCAGGATACATATGTGAACCAGATATGAACCATTGTAGTTTGGTCAATAACAGGCTATGAATTATGGATATCTATGACTGAGTACAGCTGCCTCATTCAGAAGGATGGATGGGCTCATCCAGAAAATAAAAAACAGGACTCAATCAAATATATCCTTCAATACTGGCTTGATTGTTGCCCTTCAGGATTCAACTTGAACAGACCTCATGGACAGGATCCTGTCAAGTATATCAATCTCTGATTGCCAGATTGGTATCCCATGCATCACAATACAATGCATAGGATACCATCATGACAACCAGAGAGTGACATGTAAAATCAGACAGTACGGGATTAACTGATAACATAGGGATGAATACTACTTGAATCACACTGCAGATCTGTTCCAAAAAGATATGTACACAAAGAAAATGGTCAGATATGTATGTAGATATGTATGTGGATAGGTACCTTTCACATGGGTACATATATGTCCCAACAAGATGTGAATCCAGAGATCAGTTCAGTACGTGTGATTGTCTTACTGCCCATATATGTGCACCTATCACAAACTAACTTCAAAATACACATCCCACCTTACTTAGATGGGATATACGAGGTATGCTGTTAGTTATGATATCAATAAAAGTTAGTTTGTGATGGGTGCACATATAAAGCCAGTAAGGCAATCAAACATACTAAACTAATTTCTGGGTTCATATCTAGGAAGGATATATTTGTACCCATATGAAAGGTACAGATCCACATACATATCAGACCATTTTACTTCCTGTGTACCTTTAACTGGATAGCAATGGTTAATTTCAACTTGATGTCATATTGTAGGCATTTATATAAGATGTGGTTTGATGGTAGTCCTATCCCTCCAACCCTCATGGTTAGACAGATATTGCTCTATGTGACAGATGGAGATTTCAGTCATTTGACAACACGGAAGCTCTTCAGCAGAGCCAAAATTGCCCCATTTAGAGATCAATACTTCATTAGAATGGTCTACAAAGTGTGCATGGTTTGCAAGCACACTCTGTGGACCATTCCAAAGAAGTATTTATCTCAAAATGTGGCAAATTTGAAGGAGAGGTGGATGTATCCAACCACCTCCACCAGCTACTACCCTCCAGCAGCAGCAGCAGCATCACCACCACCAGAGAGGCAATGGCTGCCAGGGACAGTGGCCACCACCCAAAATGGGCCATATCCATCCCAGATGAACCTACCCTCCTGGATGGCTCCCCAGCATGGCCCAAGGTATGATCCCAGGTGGGGTCCAAGCACCTACCAGTGGCCAAGGTATGACCTTTGGCCACTGGACTACCAACACCTGGGCCTGATTGGGGAACCCCAGCGCCCTCTACCCAGGGACAACTTCACACCAACACCTCCACCAGCACAGACATAAGTGGGCAGCTCAGAGTCACTTGATTTGGTGGGCATATGTCCATCATCTGCACCAGCCACTCCAACAGCTGTCACAGCAGCAGCAGCCACAGCACACTCAGCAGCAGCAGAGGACACAGCAGCTCAGGATACAGCAGCTGAGGACACAGCAGCTCAGGACACAGCAGCTCAGGACACAGCACCTGAGGACACAGCAGCTCAGGATACAGCAGCTGAGGACACAGCAGCACCAGGGTCACCGGGCACATCCACCTCCAGCACTGCACGCCCCACGGGGATGGAGGCATAGTGTATGGCCCTACAAAGGAGACTACTCCGGTCAAGCCATAGCACAGATGAGAATATCACCAGGAGCCGGAGGGAATCCCAGAGGAACACCAACAGAATAGAGGCAAGGATCCATGCCCTGGAGTCGGAGGTCTCAAGGATCAACACTAAACTCCATCAGCTCCACATGGGGGTGATGGACATGTTTGCACAGGTGCTGGTGGAGTTGAGAGAGCAGAACCGCAGGGAGAACCTACGGTTAGAGAGGGAGAACCTGCATTCCACAGAGGGGTACACTGCACCCAGCACTCCCTCCAATGTGACCCCTGAAGCCACACCTAAGGGTCAAAGGGTGACAAGGTGATTATCCCGGGCATCCACCTCTGGCACCCAGTCTGAGCCCCCCCCCAAAAAAAAAAAAAATAAATAAATAAAATGGCCAACTTGTCATCTTCCCCCTGAATAAAGGAACATTGTGCTTTTGAATCCTGTCTGATCTGCTTTGTATTTAGTTGTAGTTTGGGTGGCAGATTTGTCTCCAATGCATTACCAAACAATGCAGTGAACACAACTTCTGCTTAGGGAAAATGTTTGTGGGATGTTACAACATGGGTTCACACACACACCATTGTCCAAATTCAAGTGGCAATCCATCCCTGGAGCCATATAACATGACAGTGTTATATGGTGATGTTGTGGATTGAATTTGAGCAACAAAACATACCCCTTAGCACAACAAATGGTGCAACACTGAACATTCGTGTGCATCAATTGTTGTGTTCAAGGGGATAACCAAACAGATATTTGACTTAGCAAAGAACTAACAAGCAGGACAGATGGAACGTGCAGCCAAATAGTCTTTGATTCAAACTATTATTGTGAAACTGACTTACTGAGGAACTCAATGTTCACCCATGGATTACAATGTGTAGCACACACACATTGAAACCCTGGGGTGAGCATTGGGTTCTCCAGCAAGTTGAGTTGTTGTTTTACTAAGGTTGTAACACACTTCACTAGTGATAACACTTGTCCACTTAATCTGGTTGTTCGTTGATGTAGCCCATGTACTGAGATATATCAAACTAAAGCAATCTCAGAACATTGATTATATTGAGCAACACAGAAACTGTCGACATGAAAACACTGTGGAAGTATGTCCCCTAGATCACCTCTTTATCACTTCCAATGCACATTAGTGTATCAATGCCATCATCTGTTTGCATGAATATATCACAGAGTCCACTCACTGGCAACCAAGTAGTGGACTCCTGTGATGTGGATCATGCCTTCCCATTTATTTAGGTTACTCTAGCCTTGGGTTACGCATTGACAAATGTGTAATCCAATATTTCATCATACAAACACAGAATAAATAGTTTTTCTTTATTGTGTCTCAAAGTACATTAGAACTTACACGTGTTTTCTGGGTATATTGCCTATATGCATTAAACACTTAAATCTTACTACTTTAGTAACACTACTGTCCTGCTCATGTGTTGTCCACAAGGTTTGACAACTCTGTAGATGAGCATTCTAACTGTACAGGTTAGTACACACATGAATTCATGTTTTCTGTGTCTATATGACAATGTTCCAGTAGAGGTTGCTGTGAACCTCAGGTCAAACATTGCATCACCAACACAATCACTTAACCCTTTGAGTGCAAGAGGGGTATGCAATGCATTGCTTTGCAATGCGTTGCGTACCTCTCTGGCACTCAAAGGGTTAAAACAGCAAGAGGTGAGATTCGTATAAGTGCTGTCAAGACAACAATCCACTCCCATGGAAGATCTTCAGTTCAGGAATGGATCATGCTATGGATGCCTGTGGGACAAGAGGACAGGATTTGGAGCAGCACCCCCGAACTGATCATCATGCAACAACTTCAACTTCATAATCCCCTCAATCTCTTTTATTACAGGTGAGTACACATACCATTGCTTTGTAATGTGTTGTGTACTTTTCCAAAACCCATTATATGGTGAACTTAGGAAATGTGAAGCAGCCCTAGGGATATGTGGCCCTGACATGAATACACACATCGACAAGTATGTTCTGAGAGCTCCATGAAACTAATGTATTTGGGCTGCCACTGTGTGAGTGACAATGGTAGCCCAATTTTATTTGTTCCATGGAACTATTAGGACATATTTGTTGATTTGTGTATTCATGTCAGGGCCACATATCACTGCACACTCACAGGACAGCATGATGTCCCTGGAGATCTGAGCCACGTTTCATGACCCTCTGCTGCTCTTCTCAGCTCTAGCAAAATACAAGTCCCATGTTGACTCCAATGGCCCTTTAACCCCTGATGTGACAGAGTGTTATCCAATGCATTGCACTGGATAACACTCTTTAGCTACAAGGCTACCATGGTTGCTCTGGCTATGATCATGGTAAATCATGTTAGTCGCTGTCAATCAAGCCCTGTATGGTGATGAACATGGGTTATGTGTAGTACCTTGTTTCTCCTGGGGGTGTGCGTGATATCCTTGAGGTATGTATGTCAACATGGAGGAGTGAATGGAAGAATGGTTTTGGAATCCCCACACACAATATGTCACGTCCATGATATGGATGATGTTTTGGGCCAGACTGCTGCCAGTGCAGTGCTGTGTCAATGATCCTGTGGGGTTAAACAGAACATAATGTGTGGTTTGGTTAGTGTGTTGGCACCAATTCACAGGACTGATTGGGGACTTGCATGGATTGTTTGAATGCCTGTGTTATACTCACAGGTAAAGTGTTCCGTGATGAGCCTGTCTCTGATCTGCTCCCCTCTCAGGGTCTCCTCAACATGGCCGATGTCCATTGACACTTCAGATATGGGGGGGGGCTGGATATCATCCAACAGCCTGGTGTCCACTCCGATGTTATTCAGTATTGCACATGCCATTATGATGTCCCACACTTTTGCAGTGCTCCCCCCGAGTGGTCCAGACATCTGAATCGGGACTTGAGGGCGCCAAAGGTCCACTCAATGGCATTCCTCGTTCTGCCATGAGCCTCATTGTATCTTTCCTGGGCATCTGTTTGTGGATTGGCGACCGGGGTCAGTAGCCAGGATTTGCAGCCATAGCCAGCATCACCTGTGGAATGTGAGTGACATGTTGAGACAGGGAGAACATGTTGTTTGAATGATGTTTTGTGCTGTGGACGTACTATCTGTGTGTCAGGAGCATGGTGAGCAGTGTTGTGTGTACACCTATGGATGTATTGTGATGTAGTATTGTGAACTCACCCAGAAGCCATCCCCCTGTATACGTTCCATTCTCGAAGTCTCTGTGTACTGAGGAGTTTTGGGGAATGTACAAATCATGAGAGTTGCCAGGATATTTTGCACAAACATTCATGATCCTCATGTTGCTGTCACACACCATCTGCACGTTCATGGAGTGGAAGTTCTTCCTGTTAATGAATAGCTGTGCGTCACATGCTGGGGCTTTGATACGGACATGGGTGCAATCTATAGCACTCATGACCCTGGGCATGCCTCCCATTGCGTAAAAGCCCTGCTTGAGATATATCCAGTCCATGTCGGTGGTGGGGAAATGTATGTAGGTACTGGCCTTGCTTTTGAGGGCTGGCAAGACCTGGGCCAGCACTCTGGACAATGTGGCCTGTGACATGCCAGATGCATAACCCTCAGTGGACTGGAAAGCGCCACTTGCCATGAAGTGTATGGCACAGGGGAGTTTTTGCAGGCCAGATAGTGCATGGTTGTGGATGTAGATGGGATCCACCTGATTCTTGACCTCATACAAGGCAATGATGCTGTGTGGCCTCAACCTGTAGTGATCAATCACCTCATCATCGGTCATTCCAAAGATGTTGACCCTTGGGTGGTAAACTGTGGGCCTTGGTGGTTGTCTATACATCCTCCGCTGCTGCAGGGGTCCCTGTGGCAGCTGGGGAGCATCCTGTTGCTGTGGAGCATCCTGTTGCTGCAGCTGTGCATCTGCAGGCAGGTGCTGTCCTTCAGGTGGTGATGGACTCCTGTGAGCCTCCTCACTTGCAACAGGTGAAGGGTGCTGATCAGGAGTGCCTGGGGCTTGCTGGTGTTCCCTAGCTTTCACCCTTGCACGCCTTCTCCACAGTCTTCTCACCAATAAGAATCCCAACATACTTATTGTTCTCTCTCTATCTCTCTGTCTCTCTCTATCTCTCTCTGAGTGCACAGCAAGCCACAAGTGAGTGTGTTGAGCAGTCCCTTTAAGTATCTGATAAGGCGTTGTGTAGGTGTGGTGATGAGGTGAATGATGACCAATGGGAAGGTGATTGTTGTCCAGGTAAGTGTTTGCAGGTGTGTCTGTGTTTTAAAATGTGGTGTGTTCTGATTATTGTGTCTCTGTCAGTTGTGGGTGTGAAGTTGTGGGGTGCAGGTTGCTTCTGGATCGTGTGGTGATGTTGCACAGGTGAGCTTGTTTTGTATTGGCAGGTGTCCGTGTTGTGTGATAACCCGCATTGTTCCTTGCCATGTTGTGTTGGTATTTTTTTGGGGATCCTCGTCCCTGTGGTGTTGCTTGTTGTTGTGTGTGACAGTGATTTGTGGTGTCTGTCCATGTTTTTGTGTCATTTTGGCATTGCACGGGTTAATTTTTCCATTTACATGCTTGTGCGGCAAGTCTTTTGTCTGTTTTCCTATGTAGCGGGTGTTTTGTTTTGCCCGTTAAGTATCTAACAGCTAAGAAGAGTGGGTCTTAACTTTTGTCCGTTAAGTGTATCTTTTTTTCCACCGTTAACAGTACTGAAAGCCTTTAAATGGCTCTGGGGACTCTTGTTCCATGCGTCTCAATGCACATCAGTCCATCGTCCATAAGGATTTGTGAACTGCCATTAGCTGTTCTTAACACGGACCTTTACATGGCTTACAAGACGTTAACACACCCGTTAGTGTTTGTTTGTTTTTACTAACGCCTGCCTTTAAATCTACGCCTAACTGAGCGCTATCCTCACTCCAGCTCTCCACACTCTATATAACCTTCCATCCACTACCAGCAACTGACTTGTGATTGAACATTATAAGAAAGAAAGTGGCATATCTGTCTTATCCTACAGAGCTAATGATTCAACTCATCTGCCAGTTTAAAACCCCTAGAATAACAGCTTTTTATATTTAAAAACAACATGCAAATGTATATAAATGCTAATATGTAATATTTCAATTTATTTTCTTGTTTCTATCTGTATAAATGTGTACATATTATATTGTAAATTCTGACCAGGTCCACACTTGAAAATAAGAGAAATCTCAAACTTTTCTTCTTGGTAAAAACTCTAATTAAAATACATAAATAAACCAAAAAACAAACATTAGTTTACAGTATATTTGTGTTTCCTAGAGGTATTGTATGTTACTTATATTTTTATCTCAAGTCTGAACTTGTAAAGATGTTAAAGTTTCCATAATACAGACATTAAAAGAAGAATTGTCATGCAACAAATACTACTGTCACATATAATAAAACAATTGTGGCTAAAGATGGCTAAATTGGTTCAAAAGAAATTGGGGTTGAAGGAAATTGCACTATATGGGGTTTTGTTTCATTTCAACTAATAAGTTTATACAGTTTTGGAAAGTGAATAGTTAATGAAGGTCAAATAAAAATTCCCAGTGATTTAAAAGGTGGTTTTAAAAAAAATGAAGGTTCAAGAGCTCGCCAAATCATTTCTTCACAATACCTTGGAGAACTCTTCATCATTCTAGGGTTTAAAAGCAGCAATTCATTTAGTGGGATGTTTATTTGTTGCCTATGGTGCAGCTAGTTTGTCCCAAAACTGCTCCATGTTTTAGTACAAAACTCTCCTGTCACTAGTGAAAGAAGTAACTGCAGTCCAGAAGTGTTCCCAACCAGTGATGTAAATACAACTGATAGTACTAAAGCTAAAATGACCAGTATAGTTTTACTGGGGGAAGATCATTTAGATAGGATGCAGTACCTAACGTCGATGAAAGAAAAAGACCACTATTTCATAAAACTTTTTTTAATATTTGAATGCCAGAGGGGTATGCAAGACAATTGTGTACAGCTCTGGCACTCAAATGGTTATTAAGAAACTAGAAAAAGAGTTATCAGACATTAGAAAAGTATTTTCATTTAATTAATATTCTCCTTCTCAAGATATTTTACACGAAATATGGTTTTATTTATTTTATAGTGGAAAGCCTAGAGTAAAGAGATCAGTTTTACATTTCACATTTACATTTATATTTTCTCGCTGCTTAAACTGCTCAGTTAATATATTGCATCTAATACATGATGGTCTCAGATGAGTAGACTTTGAAAACTACCTCATAGTGAGAGTTTTGCTTTGTTATGAATTCCTGATAACCTATGAGATTTCCCCTGTAGATAAGCACTTCTTCAAAAGCTACAAACAAATGAAACCATGGTACAAGCTGAAACCATCATGATTAAATTAAATTCAATATGTATTTAGATAAATTACTGTTTACACAAAAAAATTAGTCATTTCAATAATAAAGGCCAGAATTCCCATTAAACAGTGTAGGAAACTGCCTAAAGTGCCACATTTTGAGGAATTACTCAACTGTATTGGCCGCCCTTTGAGCTGGAGTTTTTTTTACTTAATATAAAGAAGCAGTTATTTTTAAGGATTTTAGACTGGGAGAAGATCTGATTTTTTCAGAGACAGTGGCGTAACTATAGGGGTTGCAGGGGTCGCACCTGCGACCGGGCCAATTATTCTAGGGACCCGGCCGCCCCCTGCAACCCCTCCGCCTGGCGCCCGCAATATCCCTCCGTCACTCTAGTAATGCAGAGCGCTGGGTGATGAAGATTGAGGGGCATTGTAGAGGGGGTCAGTGTGGGCAAGGGGGGCCAATGTGGTGGTGGTTGGGCCCATGGCATTTCTTACACCAGGGCCCAGAGGCTTCTAGTTACGCCTCTGTTCAGAGGGGTTGATGGAGTAATCACAATTCCTCTGCTTCACACACCTGTTCCTGGTACATGGATGCCCTTCAAATTACCCGTTTATATACCCTTTACTATCGATTGTTTAACCCCTTGGGTGCTAGCGAGGTCTTCAAAGCATTGCTTTTCAATGTAACAGAGACCTTTCAGCATCAAGGGGTCACATCTTGGTTTGTATTTGTATTTTTTAAGGTAATGTTGTTTTCTGTATCAGGTAACAGTGACTGAGTCTACAGGTGGAGGCATGTAATGAGAGGAGTGTGTGACAATGGAAAATGCTGTGAGAAAAAATATCACATAAAAACAGAAGTGTGTTATCAATGGGAGTGAAGTATAAAAAGCCTTTTTTAGTAAAAACCAAGGAGCAATAAAATAACTAACAAGTCGCACAACAACCACCACAAAAACTACATACAAAACAGGAGCTAAATATAATATTTGTATAGACTCCTATTTAAATAAAAATTACCACTTAATCAATGGTCTTAGTGTATCAAGTATCCTGATTCCTTACCACTCATTCAATCATGTATATCGAGTGGGGAAAAGTCACACAGGAATCAATCACCTGTTAATAATTCATCAATGAGGGATAAATAGAGGTGTTACAATGTTGCAATGATCCAAACGATTCAATGGAAAAGATAAGCTTCTTTATATTCTCATCAAATACTGCATGTGTTTCCACTCTGTCTCTGTTACGTTGCTGTCCTCAGTAACGGTCTTGTTACTGATGTCCCTTTGGTAGTCACGGATATGTGGAAGAGTTACCCAACAAAGTGGGTGTCTTAACACGTGTCGGTGTGATTCCACTGGGTTAATCAATATTTTTACAATGGATTTCTTTATTTTAAAATCATATGAGCGAAGAGGTAATCGCCACAGATTAAGATAAGAGCATTCCTGTTTAGTAGGATGCTCTGTCTGTTTTTGATGATTTCCTTTTGGCTCTGCGGGAGGTGAATTATATGGAAACAAATAAGATATTAGTCGCTCCAATATAGATACTTATCGCTAAATATAGGGTGCTAATTTATTTTATATAATGTTACATCAAGAGTTACAAAGAGTTTTTTTTATAAAAAAAAAAAAGTGGCATTATTATTATATATTACTTTTCATTAGAGCTCATTAGATTCTTTAAAGAGTAACTGTGCTGTGTTTTTTTAATTAGGATTACTCCTAATAGGATTTTACTACTGTGTTTTTTTTAATTAAGTTCTCCTAATAGATGGTATTTTATTATACATGATTTTAGTGATTATAATGTATAGATCGTGTGTGTAACACATTTTAATGTGTAGTAACTATACCATATAATGATTCATTTAAGTTTTTATGGTCTAGAAACTTCACATTATGTGGAAGATGACTGTGTGATTGCGCATGCTCAGCTGTGTAGCCTGGGTGTCCCCAATTAAGCAATCGTGTTTCGATTGGATCCCAATTGTTAGAGGGAGCCACTTGAGCCATGGTTGTTAGGGGATAAATAGGTTGCCAGCGTGGGCGACCGCATATAAATAGTATTTTGTTTTTTCCCCTGAGGAAGTGGACAGTGTTCCACGATACGCATTGGGAATTGTGCACAATAACATACCGGTCCTTTAAGCTGAGCCCCTGTGAGAAACTCTGAGATACGTGCTATCAGTATGGACTATTACACCTCTACCCTGTACTGCTAGTGTGAATGATATTAATCGAATATTAGCAGTAATAACATCCAGAAAAGGAAAGGAAAGTTACATCTGGAAGGTCTATATTGCAGGATCACGTTGAGGAGACACATTATCGTGGCTATAAGAACGGGGACTTAGAGATGCTTAAAGCCCAAGAGGAGGGCAATGTGAGTGCACATCTTTTACTTGTATAATTACTATTGTTCCAAAAAACTACTACACTTAGTTGCTGCTCTCTGTTCTTTTGTGCTTCTCTCTTTTTAAGCCTTTTTTAGTGTATGTTTAAGAATTGTTACTAAAGTTCACATTGATGGGGCATGGTTATAAATAAGTAAAGTCAAGTTTACAAATATGTCTATCTGAAAATAATCTGAGTAAATTTGCAGAAAATTCACAACTGAGAATATTTTTTCGTATACATCTCTGTCACTATATACATAATTAAGAACAGATTATACCTGACGTTAAGATTTCATCACTAAGACTTCCTTTATAAATCAACACGTTTCTTTATAAATGCACTGCACTACAGTTCTTATTTGAAGAAGACAATTTCTACTCCACTTTTCAAAAAAGGAATTTGAATGGCTTTAGTACTTTGAGAAAATGTTGCTAAACTTTTATACATATCCTTATGTCTCTTCATGACAATTTTGCAGGCACTTTCTTTATAACACCAGCTTTATAAATCTCTTATGTATAAAACTGACAGAATTAAAATAGAGGGCTAAAGGTGTCCTGCAAGCTTAATAATTTATTACAAAAGTACAATTAAAGAAAAGACAATATATGGAATAATGGGTTCAGCAGCTATTAATAATTAGCTGTTTACAGAAGCTCGCTAATACAAATTCAGTACTTTTGAGACTGGTTAAGGATACAGCTATGTTATCCATAGCTTATTTATTAAGACATACCTTTCATTTAATTGCTATAAATATGTGCACTACAACCATGAAGTCTCTTTAAGTTGTATTTTAAATTAACATCACCCCTGTGTATTTATTTTGCAGAGGTTGATGGGAAAAAATTGGCACGATAGTAATTTAAAGTCAAATTAAAGAGTGCTACATAATTACTGATATTGCTCAGTTCCTTAATGCACCAGCTATATAATCTGTTCAAACCTCAGGGTTACAGGTTCTAGTACCAGCAGGGTTAACTCAGCCTTTCACCCTTCTGAGGTAGATAAAATCAGTACCCAGGACATACTTCTTGAAAACAAGAAACAATCTTAATGTATCCTTACTGGTACTGGTAAAAAAACATGTCTTAAAAGCTGTGAATATTATATACTAGTGTAAAAGCCCGTGTACACGGGCCAAGGTCCGGGGGATGTTAAGAGGCTAGTCCTGCTCTGCATCCTGCCTCCGATGCAGTCATGCACAGTAGAGACTGCCTGAAAGCACAGAATGCTCCCAGCACAGAACTTCCAGCATTCTGTGCATTTGGGAAGTCTCTACTGAGCATGACGGCTTCTGACAAACATCCTAGCGAATTATTATATAGGATATATAAAACGATATCCTTAACACAGGGAGCTCAAACCTGTGCTCAAGACAGCCCCTGCCCTTAACAGAGCATGATTTCAGTATATCCTCTTTTAAACACAGATGAAAGTTGGCTTCTCAGGCAGATCCTCCAGAGTAGAAAAACATGAATTAGTTTGAAGCACCTAAATATTTTTTATGTAAATATATATCAGACCTGGTGACACAAGTAGCCAATAGGATTAGAGTTAGATTAGCGTTGGATTACAAATATGGGACGAAATACTCATTTATAACTGTTTATGATATTTACTTTTTGTCACACTTACTTATCTGATACACAAAAGTGGTATTTTATTTATAGAGGACTTTAGACGTATTTATCATCATTCACTAATTTTATTGCTCTTATTCAGATTTCAACCATTTCCATTCATCTTTTTTCCACTAATCACAGTTTACAATATTTTTGGATTACAAGGAATGGAAAGCAGATATGTATGTATATTGGTTTATAAATTGTGACTCCCACAAAGTATATCCAAGATTCGTTTTGGCCACTTCCATCAACTGACTTTTATTCCATCTACTCTTTGGATCCAATCATTATTCATGAACCATTCATTCACCTATTCACTGCAGGAGTGGATTTACATAGGATTTATTATCGTTATTAGTGTATAGTCCTTATTTTAATGTATATATATTTTGCGCCAAAATAACTTAATTTCTTTCACATCTTTTTTATATTTGATATAGATATTGAATAATGCTGTTTTGTGGGGTAGTGTTGGGGCCGTGTGGTTACATGGAGGTGGACATTATGTGTGATCCTTGGTGTGCGAATGCTATTTCAGTGCCACAAGAAATAGAGATTCTGCATATTATTTATGCAAGTAGCCGCAGTAATGTAGAGTGAGAAATGTTATGTTGTATGGTGTTTTCAATAAATACATTGCATGAGACACATTACTATTTGTCTCTTGTGTCAGCTGATCCAATATTTATTTACAAATATAGTATTCAGGCACTTCAAATTAATTCATGCTTTTTCTACTTACATTTTTTAAAACCTTTAAGTGCCAAAGAGGTATCCAATGCATTGCAGTGCAATGTGTTGGATACCTCTCTTGCACTCAAAGGGTTAATCTGTGGTGAGGTGGTTATTGTATGTTATAGCAGCTTTTTTATTACAACCTTCTTCATTTTTGGCAGTAAATGGGTATCCCTATTTTATTTAGTTCTTTCAGAGTGAATGAACTACTGATTGTAACTTTGGGCTGAGGATACATCTGGCCTCTATCTGTCTTGGTATTAGGAAGATGCTGTGTACAATTATCAACAGTTGCTGAATAAAATAAAACCCATTATCTGTTCTGTGTTCTTTTTTTCTGGATCAAACCAACTGGACCATTGTGGAGAAATAAAAGGAATGAGTTTTATATTTTTGCTATTATTAGGCATAAAAAAACCACTGGCAAAAAATAATAATAATTGCACTGATTTTCCTTTCTTGGCTAGAAATTAAAAATCCCCCTTCAAATCAATGGAATCTGGAATTTTTTAGAGTCCCTATGGGGCTGTTGGTTTATCTCAGAATTGTACTACTCCACTTTCATACATTTACATTTATGTCCCACATTTCCAAAAGCAAATTAGAGTTAACCAACTGCACCACAGGAGACAATTGAAAATTCCTGTTAAATAAAATTGGGCTTTTAACCTCTTGAATGCTAGAGAGGTTTACAATGCATTGCAAGCCTCTCTAGTATTCAAGGGGTTAAAACCTATGTTTACGTGCATTGGAATTTAGGAATAACTCCAGTTTCCTTTTATAAATATTGGCCTATTGTTTCTCATAATGCTGTACACACAGGCATTTTCAGATCGTGTCAAATGAGAACACAGCTTTCTGCAGCAGTGGTGCATTGATGCATTATCACACTGACATGTTTGCTTAATGTGTTTCAGTGGCATTGCACCAAATTCCAATGGAATATTGCAGGTAATTGATTTTTTTTCCTTCTACTGTTTATAATGAGACCTAGAAATGAAGAATGTGATGGGCACTCATTGACAACAAACAAAATAAAGTGTTTTGACCGAAGGCATAGTCCCACATTTGTGCTCAAATCACATTTTTCGCTCCCATGTGCCATTGCTGAAAAATTTCCATAACCATATCAGACTGGACCCACCCTCAGGCAGTACAGCTCAGAAATATCAGGCAAATCCTCTCTGCAGGAGAGAAACAGCAGAAAACACAGACATACGTTTTGGCCCTTGTGGGCCTCGCTGGTGTGGTGCAGCTGATTCCCTCTCAGCACATGCCTGGGATGCCCTTCCAACTTCCAGAGACCTAGAAACAAGGAATGTGACAAGCACTCACTCAGATAATATGCATAATTTTGCCCATTTTCACCTTATGTGAAGTAGGGGGTGTGTATTATACACGAGAGTAAAGAAATAAAAATAAATAATGGTCTGCTCCCTTCCTCCCTCCCGTCACATAAATAGGTTGTCACCCTCCCCTTCCTCCACTCACCCCTCTGGAGGCACCTGTGAAATGAGCGGCATGCCTGCATTCAGTATTTACTTCCCTATTGACCTTTGAAGACCCGTTAATTAAACATAATGGTAGTGACCTTTGAGGACCTGAAGGTCCTTGCAGGCCACTACTGTAGATCGTGCAAGCAGAGGTCTACATTTTGCTTAAGGTAACCAAATATCCCCTTAACTGTTTGCTATACATTTAGTCACTTAATTTGGTTACTGCTTATATATATATATATATATATATATATATATATATATATATATATTCCTCCTCATTTTTTAAAGTTAATTTTGTTTTGTGGTGTAATGTGCGGGCAACCTATAGTCATACAGGTGTTGCGCTCATGACATGGGACAGGTGCGTAATCATTTGGTGGCTTGTGGTGTGTCACCCGCACAGCAAGTCCTCTATCGAGACTTGTCCCGGACAGCGTGTTTTCCCCCATGCACTGGGGGTTGTGCAATGCAGTGGAGATCCATTATATTTCTTGCTTTGGCAGAGTTACATTGATTTACTTCAATGCTGGCCATGTGTCTTGAGACAGATATTGTCATTTCCATCACTGGTCCCAATGCACTCTATGTATGTAACATATTTCGTATACTTCTATTCTATGAAACTCATTCATGGAATTTGCTTTCACAATTGTCCTGGTGGCCACAGGATGGGTTGCGTAGAGGAAGGAGAAGGTGGCAGCATTATTATACATAAGCACTCTTGGTTTCCCCTGAAATCTTGGGTATAAGTTACACCGGCGTATTATACACAGGTGTGTATTATACTCAAGATTTTACAGTAACCCTAAGGCATATTGTCCTCTCAGTGGAGAGAGGAAATTTCCAAAATCAGACTGATCCCACCCTTGGCAGGCCAGCCCCAAAATGTCAGGCAAATCCTCTCTACACAAGAGAAATTACACAACCACAGACGTACCTATGTGGTCCTAGTCAGTGTGTATTCATGAGGTTGAAAGTTTCTATTTAAGTGTATGGGAATTTAGGAATTTTTATTTGTCTCTTCTGATACAGATGGTTTACTCCAGAATAACTCCAGTTTGCCTTTATAAATATGCGTCTATTGGTTTTTATGATGCTGCTCACTTGGGCATTTTCAGAGCGTGTCAAATGAGAACACAGCTTTCTGCAGCATTGGTGCATTGATATATTATCTTGATCACACTGACATTTTTGCTTAATGTGTTTCAATGGCATTGCACCAAATTCCAATGGAATATTGCAGGTAATTGAATTTTTTTTCCTTCTACTGTTTATATTGAGACCTAGAAATGAAGAATGTGATGGGCACTCATTGACAACAAACAAAATAAAGTGTTTTGACCGAAGGCATAGCCCCACATTTGTGCTCAAATCACGTTTTTCGCTCCTATGTGCCATTGCTGAGGAAATTTCCATAACCATATCAGTGTGGCCCCACCCTCAGGCAGTACAGCTCAGAAATATCAGGCAAATCCTCTCTGCAGGAGAGAAACAGCAGAAAACACAGACATACGTTTTGGCCCTTGTGGGCCTCGCTGGTGTGGTGCGGCTGATTCCCTCTCAGCACATGCCTGGGATGCCCTTCCAACTTCCAGAGACCTAGAAACATGGAATGTGACAAGCACTCACTCAGATAATATGCATAATTTTGCCCATTTTCACCTTATGTGAAGTAGGGGGTGTGTATTATACACGAGAGTAAAGAAATAAAAATAAATAATGGTCTGCTCCCCTCCTCCCTCCCGTCACATAAATAGGCTGTCACCCTCCCCTTCCTCCACTCACCCCTCTGGAGGCACCTGTGAAATGAGCGGCATGCCTGCATTCAGTATTTACTTCCCTATTGACCTTTGAAGACCCGTTAATTAAACATAATGGTAGTGACCTTTGAGGACGTGAAGGTCCTTGCAGGCCACTACTGTAGATCGCATGCTCAGAGGTCTACATATTGCATAAGGTAACCAAATATCCCCTTAACCGTTTGCTATACATTTAGTCATTTAATTTGGTTACTGCTTATATATATATATATATATATATATAAATATATATATATATATATATATATATTCCTCCTCATTTTTTAAAGTTAATTTTGTTTTGTGGTGTAATGTGCGGTCAACCTACAGTCATGCAGGTGATGCACTCCTTACAGGGGACAGGTGCGCAATCATTTGGTGGCTTGCGGTGTGTGACCCGCACAGCAAGTCCTCTATCGAGACTTGTCCAGGACAGCGTGTTTTCCCCCATGCACTGGGGGTTGTGCAATGCAGTGGAGATCCATTATATTTCTTGCTTTGGCAGAGTTACATTGATTTACTTCAATGCTGGCCATGTGTCTTGAGACAGATATTGTCATTTCCATCACTGGTTCAAATGCACTCTATGTATGTTACATATTTCGTATACTTCTATTCTATGAAACTCATTCATGGAATTTGCTTTCACAGATGTCCTGGTGGCCACAGGATAGGTAGAGGAAGGAGAAGGTGGCAGCATTATTATACATAGGGACTCTTGGTTTCCCCTGAAATCTTGGGTATAAGTTACACCAGTGTATGCCTCCATATGAGAGTGCGGCAGTGGAGGCAGTGTCTGATGATGTGAGCCAAGTTTCAGTGATGGCAAGGAGGTTTAGGGAGTGGGAAATGAACAGATCGTGAACAGCTGTTAGTTTGTTACACACAGAGCGGGCGTTCCAGAGACCAAAACAAAAGGGGGGGGAGGAGGTTAGGTGACGGGGTACGGTTATTAGGTTGTGAGTGTTGCGCGTGTAAGTGGGTCCTGTGGTACAAGAGAGAATTGAAGGGGGGCCTGGGTTAGGTGAGATGTCACCTGCAGCAAGTAGGAGGAGAAGGGACAGGGACATAAGGTGAGAGTGAGATTTGAAGCAGTGGGGCTTTTTTGCAGGGGTAGAAGGAGATGTTCGTGATAGGGAGCGGAGGAATGAAAAAAGTTCATGGGAGCAGAGAAGTGGTGAGTGAAGAATTGAGGGTGCAATGTGAATGGCGTGACACTTAATGTGGACACAGGAGGAGGAGAGTCTTATGCAGGTGAGAATGGCGATCACAAAGCAAGGAGCTAATTTGCCCATAGTGGGGTTAATGAATGGGGCAGTAGAGATGTGCAACAGTCAGTAATCCAGGAGAGTACAGATGACTTGTCAATCAAGGGTCAATCCACGGAGCGGAGAGTATAGGTGCCAGGGATGGTGAGGAGAGTCAGTAGCAGAACTGCAAAGTACTTGGTGAGGGTAGGAATCAGTGCAGGGTCAAATGAAGTAGTCCACTGATGATCAGGAGAGGTAGATGTTGTAATGGTTAATGGTGGTTGGAGAAGAAATCAAAGTCAGATTTGGTTGTCCCCAGTGGTTTAGTGGTTAAATAAGCAGTTTGTAAAATCAGACCTGGAAATCCTGGTTTCTTGCATCAGGTGGTCAGTAGTTTCAGTAGAGGAAGCAAATGTCAGTGCTTGGTGGAAATGACTGTTTCTTCACTCTGAATTCAGCTTGTTTACTTGCCTCTTGTCTTTAGGTGGTTGCAGCAGCTGTCTCTCTCTTGTCCAACTCTCTTGCCTAACTCTCAGTACTTAGATAAAGATATACTTGGATAAAGTTGCCAACTACTACCCCTGGCAAATGCCACCCCAGGCAAATGCCACCCCTAACTGGGCCTGAATATATAGTAACTGGAGTCCCTAAGAACACTGACTGACTGACTGACTGACTGAGGGATTTCCAAATTACAAATTGTTTTGGGATGGGAGAGCTCTGAGTGCGTTCAGGTGTGACACCATTAAATCTCTGATAAGAAACAGACACAGAGAGATATAGGGGAGGAATGGGGGAGGAAGGCAATATGGAGACTGGAACAGGGAGTCAAAATAGCTAATGTAGATTAGAACATACAACAAGGGGTAAAATTGTAGAGGGAGACTGGATGAGATTGGAGTTCCAGGTGAAGGGTAGATTAGTACATACCAGGAAACTGTATAGTTAATAAACAATTGGGGTACAGCACAGAACTTGAAGCAGACAGGATAGGAAACACATACCTGTAAGGAAGATGAGATGTGTATTATACCCATGATTTTACAGTAACCCTAAGGCATATTGCCCTCTCAGTGGAGAGAGGAAATTTCCAAAATCAGACTGATCCCACCCTTGGCAGGCCAGCCCCAAAATGTCAGGCAAATGCTCTCTGCACAAGAGAAACCACACAACCACAGACGTACCTTTGTGGTTCTAGTCAGTGTGTATTCATGAGGTTGAAAGTTTCTATTTATGTGTATGGGAATTTATTTTTATTTGTCCCCCCTGATACAGATGGGTTACTCCAGAATAACTCCAGTTTGCTTTTATAAATATGGGTCTATTGTTTTTTATGATGCTCCTCACATGGGTATTTTCAGAGCGTGTCAAATGAGAATACAGCTTTCTGCAGCATTGGTGCATTGATATATTATCTTGATCACACTGACATTTTTGCTTAATGTGTTTCAATGGCATTGCACCAAAATCACAATGGAATTGCACCACATAGCAGGAACCTTCATTTTATTTTCCTTCTACTACTTATGAGAGCAAGGACACTGGGGGAGAAAAAAACCTTGCTACAAAATTGCATTTAATATACAAATTTTGATCAGTATGAAAACATTGTGTGAACATAACCTAAATGTCAAATATTGAATTGGCTTAACTGGTGTCTTCTCTACAACTTTCAAAACTATCCTCTTTTCCAGAGACTGAAACTTTTCAATATGCTCAACTGAAATGTTTTGTTAAGAGATTATTTGGCAGCAAAACACCTGGTGTGAGCATTTCTTTTACTTTGTTTTTAAGCAATTTGCATAACTCGCCCTCTGACTAAGGGTATTTGGTATAGCTTTTATTGTATTTTTATTAATGTAACCATTCTATGTCATAAGCTAAAACATATCAACGAATAGTATTACAAAGGCAAAAGCCAGGATATAGAGAAACTGCTTTGGTAAAGATGAAATACATATGCAATAACAAAACCTAAAATTAATTTTGTGTCTTTCTTTATCCAATAGCCATTGCAGCTACATTAGCCTAGAGCAGGAGTGGGAAACCTGCAGCTCTTTTCCAGCTGTGTATGGACTACATTTTCTATCATCCATAGCCTGTCAGTGCCCATCTGAGAATAATGTGTGCTGTAATCCAACAATAGCTGGGGTCAGAGCCTAACATGACCTTCACTTGACCTTGCCCCAGTCCCATCCACAGTTTGCTGGCACATAAAACATCTTTGAGCTATAACAAGCAAGAACAGAGAAAGCTTCTTTAGTCCTTTGGTTGCTAGATATATCTCTAATGCTTTCCTTTGCAATGCATTAGATATCTCTCTAGCATTCAGGTTGTGAAATAATAGCCTGTAAATGTCTAAATAAATTGGTGCAAGAACATTGAGATTGCTTTGGCCACCCCCATAATTCAGCATGTGGGTGTGGCCAGCACAACTGAGGTGCTCCTCAAAATGTGGAGTTCTACTCAGGTGGCTACTCTGACTATTGGAAAATCTGGCCCTCTCTAGCAACTGATGGAGGAGTTATAAACCATTAACAGTTGATGGATAGATCCAGGTTGCCCATCCCTGGCAAAACATAACTGCAGCTATTATTTTTATTAGGGTGGTGCTAAAGCTTTTTCTCACCTTGATTTGATAGGGGTGGAAGAGTGCAAGGGGTTTCTGAGTAGTTGGAAATGTCCTCTTGATTTGTCTTTTTAATAAGATTTGAATAAGATCATGGATAATGAAGTTTGGAAGGAATTCTGGTTTAACACCTTCAAATGTTTAACACTTTGAGTTCCAGAGAGTTATCCAATGCATTGCAACACAATGCATTGGATACTGCTCTGGCACTCAAAAGGTTAAAGGTGCATAAAACATTTGATTTGAAAAAATATATATTTTAGTTCTTTTCCTGTGTATTAAAACAAGGACACTCCCAATGCTGAGAGATACATATTTCCAGAATTAATCCAGTTTAAACACTTATTTTTTACATGAACAGTGCCCTCTAGTGGTCAGATTCAAATTAGTTATTTTGTTACATTCTATTTGAGAGGAAAGTCACTGACAAAAACATCTCCATAGAATGTGATAGAAACTGCCACGTTATGATGTCAGAACTTTCAGGAAGTAAATGTCAATTTGAACATCTGAATAAAACAACTACCTGGTAGCAGAGGGTATAGCCTTGTGTTGCTCACCATGAAAATCTTTATAACATGCTCCTTTAATTATCTAGCTTGGGTGCTAGAGATTTCACCATCTCATTGCAAAGCATCCAATGTTTAATGCTGCTCTACTCATGTATATAGCATATTTTGAAGCAATTTTGTTAAGAAAGGTATTTGTAAATCACACATTCGTACCAGGTCAATCTGTAAATGCTCCCTTGTGTAGCAATGTAATTAAGATTATTTTGTACACCCTAAATTCATAAAAAAATTAGTAACAGTTTTCTATTATAAAATTGCATAACTGGTGATGAAATGTGATCTATGATGTCATCAGCAAAGCAAAGGTATAACAGAAATAAAGTTCTTGCTACCGTAATATTTCACTTCTCAAATTGTTATCTCAGCACATTGGGGTTCTTCTTTACTGGATATGCACTATTAGTTTTCTGTATTCTGCACTGTCTTTATGGGGAGGTTTTGTATTCTATTTAATGAAGGTTAGATATTCTGTCCATGTAAACATATTTAGATATGGGCAAAATGTAATTATCTTTGCTGCAAGATATTTTACTGAAAACTGGCAATTTTCAGCTTTGAAAATTCCTGTACTTAGAAATCCCTAACATTTCTTTATTTTCACTAACTCCAGGAAGTTTTCTGTAGAAATGTTGCCAGTTCAGATGGAGGGAGGGGTAGACTCAACATTTGTGGTTCTGGCTGTACCAGCGCAGTCATGCAATTATAGGCTCCTTCCAGACTCCAATGAGTGCAGTGAGATAAGGCTGGGGGTCCGCATGTGTAGTTTTATGCCTACAGGTGTAGTGGTACAAGGCTGAGGATCAGTATGTGTGATTCTGTGGCTACCAGTATAGCAGGACAAGACTGGGGTCAGTATGTGTGATTCTATGGCTACCAATATAGCAGGACAAGGCTGGGGTCAGTATGTGTGTGATTCTATGGCTACCAGTATAGCAGGACAAGGCTGGGGTCAGTATGTGTGGTTCTATGGCTGCCAGTATAGCAGGACAAGGCTGAGGATCAGTATGTGTGGTTCTATGGCTACCAGCATAGCAAGACAAGGCTGGGGTCAGTATGTGTGGTTCTATGGCTGCCAGCATAGCAGGACAAGGCAGAGGATCAGTATGTGTAATTCTATGGCTACCAGCATAGCAGGACAAGGCTGAGGATCAGTATGTGTGATTCTATGGCTACCAGTATAGCAGGACAAGGCTGGGGTCAGTATGTGTGTGATTCTATGGCTACCAGTATAGCAGGACAAGGCTGGGGTCAGTATGTGTGATTCTATGGCTACCAGTATAGCAGGACAAGGCTGGGGTCAGTATGTGTGGTTCTATGGCTGCCAGTATAGCAGGACAAGGCAGAGGATCAGTATGTGTAATTCTATGGCTACCAGTATAGCAGGACAAGGCTGATGATCAGTATGTGTGATTCTATGGCTACCAGCATAGCAGGACAAGGCTGAGGATCAGTATGTGTGATTCTATGGCTACCAGCATAGCAAGACAAGGCTGAGGATCAGTATGTGTGATTCTATGGCTACCAGCATAGCAGGACAAGGCTGAGGATCAGTATGTGTGATTCTATGGCTACCAGTATAGCAGGACAAGGCTGGGGTCAGTATGTGTGTGATTCTATGGCTACCAGTATAGCAGGACAAGGCTGGGGTCAGTACGTGTGGTTCTATGGCTGCCAGTATAGCAGGACAAGGCTGAGGATCAATGTGTGTGATTCTATGGCTACCAGCATAGCAGGAAAAGGCTGAGGATCAGTACATGTGATTCTATGGCTACCAGTATAGCAGGACAAGGCTGGGGTCAGTTTATGTGGCTCTATGGCTACCAGTATAGCAGGACAAGGCTGAGGATCAGTATGTGTGGTTCTATGGCTACCAGTATAGCAGGACAAGGCTGGGGTCAGTATGTGTTGTTCTATGGCTACCAGTATAGCAGGACAAGGCTGAGGATCAGTAGGTGTGATTTTATGGCTACCAGTATAGCAGGACAAGGCTGGGGTCAGTATGTGTGATTCTATGGCTACCAGTATAGCAGGACAAGGCTGATGATCAGTATGTGTGATTCTATGGCTACCAGTATAGCAGGACAAGGCTGGGGTCAGTATGTGTGGTTCTGGCTAACAAGTACAGTGGGACAGAATTCGGGGCTCATTATATGTGAATAGTGGGGTACACTGATAGCGTGTGTTGTCAGTCACTAGCATATTTAGTTGTTATGGTAAGGTACTGCCACAATGTGTATTGAAGGGGTTAATGTGACTTTTTACCAGGCGCCATAAGAATCTCGCCCTTTTGATGGGGTTAGATACTGATATGGTACTTTTAAAGCCTGCAACCTAGTTAATGCGCTTTCATGTCGCACACTCATATGCGTGCGACATTTCAAAAGGATACAGTTCTGTGGCTATTATGGGATAAGGATAGAAGACAGTATTTGCACTTCTACAGTTACCAGTGCAGTGGAACAATGCTGGGAGGTCAGTAGTGGGTCTATAGCTACCACTGTGAGGGTTAGTATGTGTGGGTGTCTATGGCTACTACAGCAGATGGACAAAGCTTGGGTTCAGTATTTGTGGTTCTATGGTTACTGTAGAACAAGACTGAGGGGATCAGTATGTGTGGTTCCCTGTTTACCAGTGCAGTGAGAAAGGCTGGTGTTGTAGAATTAAAAAAAGATCAAAAACTGCACTTTTTTTTTTGTTTTTTTTGTCCATCCCAAATTATTGCACAATTATTATACAATATAAGCATATTTTTGTATACTCTACTTTGTATATTGGTATGTACCTGTGGTCATTTCTTTGGAACTATAGCACCCATAATGATTGGAATTATTATTGAATTTTATTCTAGAATACCCACTGCTACCTCTTTGAATTGGGACAGATTTTCCATTTGGCAGAGTTGGCAGCTACCCAAAGTACAAAACAGAGAAGAGTGGGCCAACTGTGTTAACCCTTTGAATGCCAGAGGGGTAAAGCAATGTATTGCAAACCTCTCTGGCACTTAAAGGGTTAACCATACCTGCTATGCTAACTTGCGAGTGTGACAATCCAAATTCTACTGCGTCAGCTATCCAGTTTATATCACTCATTACTAGCAGTTATATTTAACCCCTTGAATGTCAGATAGGTCTCCAACAAATTGATTTACAATGCATTAGAGACCTCTCTAGCACACACAAATCTCATAAATGTGTGTGTCTGTACAAAGTAAGTTATTTTCTGTGCAAGCAAACAGTGAGTGGGTCTGGAGGTGGGTTACTGTGAGGAATGGGGGGTGAGGTCATAGGTGGGGCTAAGGGACCCTTGGTTGGTGGCGCCTTGAAGGTAAATATGGTATTGTCTGTCTATAAATTATTCTGTTGAATATAAAACTAAAATAATTGGAGCTGCAGACTTAACTTTTATTCACCATCAGTACAACATAGAAAACAAATATATTTCCTTGATTTAAGGCTAATATTAAAATATACACCTGTTCACAGCTGTATCATTAATACATCTAATATAATGATCTCCTGTAGAATAAAAGCCTCAAACATGACAGTCATTTTTAATTGTGTTGAGTAAAGTCCAATTATCTCTATTTGTTATTATTATAGCCCCCTTTTATGGTTTAACTGATGACATTAACAGGTCGCCTCTCTCCTAGAAATAGATTGGAGGCAGTGATCTTAGCAATGCATTGGATATCCCTCTTGTACTCAAAGGAATACTAGACAAGCAAAGGCACTGCACTGTCTGAGGGCCCCCAGGCCTCCAATATAATATAATGGCCAAAATATTCTGGGGGTCCCTGAATCTGCCCCCCCCCGCACCACAGAAGCCTCCGCTGCGCCTCTGCTATTAGTCACTCTGCTCATGTACCAGACACTTTATCTGTCCATAAAACCAGTGCCCCATTCCCATCAAGCCAGGCATTCCCTGTCCTCACTTAGTAGTCCACCTCCACATTGCCAATACTGCCCACCTCCATACACAAACAGGTACTCACTTCAAGTTCATTTGGAGAGGACCTGCTAGAGAGGTGCCCTTCTGCTGCCTGCATTCCTAGCTGCTTGCTCTGAGTGCCACACCGCTGTCCTACGCATTACAGCCAATGAGAGAGAGAAGAGTATCTGGCAAAACTCTCCTCTCTCATTGGCTGCCATTTCAACTTGTTGGGAAGGCACTAGATGGCAGATACATGTGGTCAGTGCCTTTCTATTGATGCGGCAGCATTATACAGATCCGGGGCCATATTCTAGCAGGGGGCGGTGCTCTCAAGTCCAGGGACTGTCCCCAGAAACCGGGGACGTCTGGTCATCCTACCAGGCTTCAATTTCCACTCGCCGTCACTCAATTTCTCCTCGCCAAATGCGAGGAGGTAAGTGGAAGTTTTGAGCCCTGGTTAAAGGGATAGTAATGTTTCACAAAAACAGCAGCTCCAATTAATCATCATAGTATTTGGGCCATGGAGAGTGTTATTTCAGTACTGTCAGAGTTGTAGTTCAAAAGTAATCGAATGATAACGTTTCCCACTCCCGCCCCTTTTACCTAGTATAAGCCACCTCCCCTGAGATGTGGAATCTGGTCTCTTAACCGGACAGCTCACAGCAAATGACAATCTTCTTACTGTGGGCATAAGGAAAACCTTGCCCCCATTGACAGGTTTTCAGATTTTTCCCTTATGCTCACTGAAGATTGTCTCTCTCTGCTATCCAGCTGCACAGTCTTGATGCTCTGAGGTGAGAAGTGTCACATCAGTAAAAGGGGTGGAAGGGGGATAATTTATTATTCAATTACTCTTGAACTACAACTCTCTCAGTATTGAAATAACACTCTCCATGGCCCAAATACTATGAAGATTAATTGGAGCTGCTTTTATTGTGAAACATTACTATCCCTTTAAGAGAACTTTCCCAGCTTGTAACACCCCCTACCTGGTCCTGAACCATGGAAAGTGACTACATTTTTTATTTTATTTTTTCTAAATTATGTTGATTTAATTTGCATCATGCTGAATTTTTTATTAAGACACCTAAGTGAGGTTCAGCACAGTTCTCATACACAAAAGTGGTTATTGTTCTCCTACAACCTGCATGAACAGGTGACAGATATCAGAAAGAGGAGGGGATTCCTAAGCACACAAGAAGACCCCCCACATGCTTGAGGGAGATCATAGATGGTGTGGGAGTATATTTATTATAGTAGGGGATAAGGATGTGCCATGGAAGAAATGCTTACATTGCATCCATAGCACTTGCCACATGATGTAAGCTAACAAAACATCACTTTGCATTAAAAGCTGTTCCAGCTGGTTTCTTATTGAAATGTCACCCTCTAGTTGGCAACCATCTTAAGGGTGAGATCAAACTGTCACCTGAATCAAAAGGGCAAGATTCTGATGTTGCACACTCAAGGGTCACCAACTAGAGAGTGACATTTCAATAGTAAATTATCATGTGGCACGTTTAACAAACAGCCAAGTGTCTACCAACCAACACCATTAACCCTTTGACTGCCAGAAAGGTAACTGCATTAGATACCTTCCTGGCCATCAAAGGGTTAAGCTTCTGGGCTATCTCCCTTCCCTCCATGTTGCTCTGCCCCAGTTATCAATGGGGTCAGGCGGCTACTTTTTGAACCGGAGGAAGTGGAGGACCGACCCGAGTAGCAAGAAGCAAGATTCTGGTACGTCATGTTCCCTTAAGTAATGGATAGAAATGAAAAATAAATGATTATCCTGACTGGCAATTTCATGGACAGGTAATAAACTACATAAAGGAGCAAAATGTGTCACAAACTGCAAGTATTCTGAGTACAAATCAGAATAAGTACTTGAGTGGGTCACAAATGCACTGGATACCTCTCAGGCACCCATAGGGTTAAGGGTGTCACATGAGCTGTATTTACTATTGAAATGTTGCCTTTTGATTCGGGCGACATTATGATGTTGCCCTTTTGAGGGTTGCCACTAGAGGGCGACATTTCAGTAGGAGGCCTTTCCAGCTTAAGTGTTGTTTTACCTGTGTGGTTCCTGACTCCTCACACCTAATGGAATAAGGGAGGAGTATTAAAAAGAATATACAGTACCTTGCAGGATATTCATTTTTTTCAAGCTAAGGGAATGGGACAATACAGAAGTGGATGCCTTGTTCTCATTTTGCAGGGAAACCAACTACAGGCTATTTGACTGAATTTAAAAACATTCAGTTTGTCACTCTAAGGCTACAGGCTAATCTAGAAGTGTATCACTTGATCTTAACACCAAGGGAAATCAGCTGCTATCATTCTTCAGAAGAGATTGGCATTGCAATTTGAAAATGCATTGCCCTTGACCTTTTGGATGGGGATTAGAAAGATATGCACCTGGAAATGTCTCTCCTGTAAAGGAACCAGGCCTAGATACTATTACCACAGCTAAAAAAACAGGCGATAAGTCAGGTTTTAGTATCCTATTACCCAACTTGTGAAAAAAAAATCAGCTCATCGCCAGTCAAAAAAAAGCCCATATGTAACAACTAAAAACAACATGCAATTAGCATTCTATTACCTACAGCCTTTATTACCGCGTATTTAGTGGTTACATTTTCTGTCATTAATCTGCACCTCAGAGTTGAGGCGTAGAAGCCACGACAGTTTCAAAACCATCTTTGTTTGAACAAAAGCAGTGCAGAATACATTATACATCATAGAAATCTGACATAGAGTGCCCCCTTCGACATATTAACCCCTCCCCTTTGAAATTCGACTTATAGTGCCTTCTTTCTCCATTTTAATTTGACAAATATTGCTTCCATTCAACATATTAAACCCCACATTTGAAAATCAACTTATAGTGCTCCCATGACTTTCTTTCTCCATTTTAATTCAACATTGTTTCTTCTCCAATTTTTTTCAACATGCCCTGTTGTATATGTATTGAATATGTATGATTTACCCTTTGAGTATGAGAGCGGTAGCAATGCATTGCAATGTGTTTGCTATTCCTCTGGTACTCAAACGGTTAATAGGCAAGGTATGCGGCTCTATGACTGTATGTGTAATAAATGTTATTTTGTTTTGTATTTTTTTTATTGTATTAAAAAAAGTTCAGACCTCAAGGGGGGCATCAGGACCCTTTCCTGACACCCCCTAGCAATGATCACTTATACAGTGTGAGAAAACAATTGGAAGGTCTGACCCTGGACAAGCATGTATCGCCATAGACTGCAGGGTTCCTGAGGGGTTTCTCACACTGGATTTTGAGGTATTTGGGGTCAACCTCATTCCTCCTGTCTTTTCCCCCAGAGTAGCCCCAAACTCCCCTAATACAGAAAACAAATGTCCATCACTGGGAGACACACCATTAATGGTCAGAGGTTCCCCAACTAGCATCAGCAGAAGCACTCCAAAAAGTTACAAGGGCTCTAGTGCAGATAACAGAAGTAGTGATGTTATGGATGTGTGCCACTGCCAACAGTTAGTTCATTCCAAGTAACACCCATGGCTCCTGTGACCCAGGAGTATGATGACTCTGGGTTTCCTGGATACCTACATATACTGCCACTGCCACCCACCACATCCTCAAGTGGCAGTGGTGAAAAAGAAGAAAGATTTTGCGGTAGAGAAAAGGAGAAAAACTTTAATGAAAAAAGCGAAAAATATTTGGTTTTTCACAAAAAGTCATGCAGAAAATGTTTCTGACATTTCACCCACCCCTAATCCAGATGAACATACCTGGGAACTCTCCGGATTTGCCCCGGAAACTCCGGTTTTGACACTGCTTTACCGGGTCTCCGGGGCAGAGGCTGATTCCTCCGGATGGGGGAGTTTCTATTGAAACTCTACCCACTCCTGCTGTTTCCCCGTTGTAACTCCTTCCCCAGCCTTCTTTTGAGCTCTGTCTCACACCTTTAAGCCCTCTCCCCCCCGCACATCAAGCCCCGCCCCTTTTTGACGTGATTCGCGTCATTATTCTCACCCCTTGCTGCACCAGAGGACTCTCCTCTGGGAGGACATCAATGGAAAGTTCCCAGGTATGCAGATGAAGTAAAAAAGAACCTTAATAAAGCCATTTCCAGTTAAGCCCCAAGTAGGTAAAAAATCCTTCCTTACTCAAAAATGCAGTTTCAGTAAACAGTTCCACAGAGAATTGATTGTATTACTCTCAAATGTATCTGTAAATAGTAATTATTTCTCACCTTGGATGTCTCTTTTTATTATAAACAAAAGCAGTTTGGATGATGTTTCTCATAACTAAAATCTTCTGGTCCCTTCAGTTTTCTTCTCTGTACATTTTCCAGTTCAATAATATATTTTTTTAACAAGTAGTGTTCAAAACTGTGCCCTATGTTTTAGATGAGCTTGTTTTTTTCCTCAATGATAATTTCCCACTGTTTTGCCTGAATTTGTTAATTCTTTATACATTGCTTTTTCACAGCTAATGGAATCAACCCGCATTGTTTTACTCACTCACTGAACATCAGCAGATTATATATAATTATAGGAGACCAGCAAACAATATAACATTATTTAAGATCAAAAGAGTAGGAATGGGTGAAAACTAAAATTTTCACACACGAATGTTTTGAGGAAAATAGGTAGTTTGCTGCTTTTCCTGTGAAAAATTTAGCATGTAGAAATGCCCCCAAAAATCTTCTTATTTTTACTAACCGTAAGCAATTTCCTGCAGAAATGTTGCCAGTTCCTAATGGGGTTAGATTCAGAATGTGTGGTTCTGGCTATAGTAGTGCATTGGAACAAAGCTGGAGGTGGGTCTACGTGGTTTTGTGGCTACCACCTGTCAAGGTTTGGCTGAGCTACTCTAACTCTGCTAGATTCTGCTGCCTGAGCTAATCTAGTGCTCTGCTGTTGATTGCTGCTGTCTTCCCGTTCCTGGGTCAGGCAGAATCAGCTGACCTCTCTGTGATTACTCACCTGTTATCAGCCAACCCTCTCAGTGTATTTAAAGCAGCTTGGCTCACTTCCCCCTTGCTCCTGTGTCCACTTCTGGCTGCAAGAGCATTCTACTGAATTCCTGATTACCTGTGCATGACCTGGCTTGTTCCTGACATCACTAATCTCCGTATTCCTGACCCCGGCTTGGCTGAGTACCTGTCTTGGTTTACGCTTTTAGATCTCGATTTTGCTTGATTTGCTTTTGTTATTTTAATAAAGGTGTTTTGCATGTTACATTTTTGTGTCTGTCTGGTTCCTGATCCCTAACACTACCTCAGTTGGAAAAGGGTGGTAGGTCAGTATGTAAGGTTCTATGGTTACCAATAGACAATGCTGGGGGTCACAGCAGTGATGGGCAATGTGAGGCCCCAGCTGCTGCCAGATTACAACTATCATCGTTCCCCACCAGCCTTTAGCTGGTGGAAAGAGATAGGAGTTGTTGTATGGCAACAGCTGTGGGACCTCATGTTGCCCATCTTGGCTTCCAGAAGGTCAAGGCTGGGTGGTCAGTAAGTATGTTTCTATGGTTACTGCAGGACAAGGCTGGATGATCAGTATGATCATACTTTTAACTTCATGGAGAGAAGAGTCCTGGTTGAGGGACAAGGCTGTAACTGTGAAACAAGGCTGGGGATCAATAGGCATGGTTCTGTGACTATTTTGAAGTGGGACAAGGCTGGGGGTCAGTATGTGTGTTTCTGTGGATACCAGTAGGAGACTGGGGAATAGTAAATGTGGTTTTAGTGCTGTCCAATAAGACTAGGGGTCATGTCAACAAATCAGAAAAATGTTTGTTTTTTCTGGAATCCCCACACAAAGAAACAACTGCAATTTTTCCTCACTTTTGTATTTTTTGGGTGACATTTTTGCCTATCCCTACAGCAGAACATCACTTGAGGCCAGGAAAGTATTGTGGAGTAGCATATATATAATATATATATAATCACTTTTTCATGTATTATAGTGTGTTCATCTGTTTACTGTTATAAGAAATCTCTTCTTAAATTAAAAAGAGGTTAGTACTCTGATGAAAATCCCTCCCTAGACCTCCCTAGACCTTTTTCCATTTTAAATTAAGAATGTTTTTAAAGTGTTTTAAAGAGTTGCAAGAAATAGGCTGAAACTTTTTATTGTCCTTTTAAAAAACACTCCCATTTAAACATCACGTTAAGATAAGTATATGTTTTACTCCCAGTTAGTTTAATTTGAGGCCAAACATATATATATGACTTTGCTATTAAAAATGATCCCACTGTATGGCTTCAATCTAGTTTAATTCACAGCACAGTGTGTATCAATATTGGCCCCAGTACAGAAACTCATTTGTAACACTCTGCCACACAAATATAATGGCTTGTTTTTCAAAAACTATTATATTACAAACAAATGCTTTGAACAACAGATAGGACATTTTTATTTTGCTACAGGTATGCCAAGGACATACATTATATGTCCTCAGAATGTGATCATAACATGGTATTATAAATCACAAAACAAATAATTTCTCCATTGTTAGCTAATTGTGTCATCTATGATTAGGTTGGGACACTTGCTAACATATAATAACTGAGTAATCACACAATATTGGTTTTTATCTGGTTATTTATGTAAAGAGGATGCTCTTTAGATAAACAAACAAATAAAGATAGCTTCACTAACACTCTGGCAAATTAATGATTTGCTCAATACATTAACATGCTTTGCTAGTTTTCAAAACAAATACAGCCTAATATAAAAACAATGTATCATTTATTGTCAAAACAAATACAGCCTAATACAAAAACAATGTATCCTTTATTATATACAAAAGCATAAAATGTACTTTGTTACATGCTCTGAATTCTGTCAATTGAAAGGAGAGACTTGTAGAGTGGGATACACCCATGCATGATCCTCTTAACACTGTAGCCGCTTAAAGGGATAGTAATGTTTCATAATAAAAACAGCTCTAATTAATCATCATAGTATTTGGACTTTGGAGAGTGTTATTTCAGTTCTGTCAAAGCTGTAGTTCAGGAGTAATTCAATGACTAAGTGTCCCCCTTCCGCACCTTTTACTGATGTAACACTGCTCAGCCAAAGCAGAAGGGAGGTGCCCAGGTAGATTGCACAGAGGGACAATCATCAATTAAGATAAGGGAAAAACCTGAAAAGCTTGTCAAGGGGGGCAGGGCTTTCATTGTTCTCATATAAAGAAGATTGTCCCCTGCTGTTATCTGTCTGGTCTTACAACCAGAATCACATCTGAGAAGAGATGGCTTACACTAGGTAAAAGGGGCAGGGAGGGCAAACTTTGCTTGTGAATATCTCTTAAACCATAAAGGTTTGAGAGATAAGACTTCATGTTTTTTTAATGCCTACAAATTAAAATAAAGTTAAAATGAAGTATTACTATCCCTTTAAAGAGAGCAAACTCTACCTAACATGCTGTATCCTCTCCCTCTCTGGCTCTCCCTCCAGCTACACTCTCTCCCTCTTCTCTACTTACAAATGTATATGTTTATTGTTCAGTCACCTGGCATCGTTACTTATTACCATACCTGGGAACTCTCCGGTTTTGCCCCGGAGACTCCGGATTTCAGCCTGAATTACCGGGTCTCCGGGGCAATGTGTGGATTACCGGGTGGGCAGAGTTTAAATAGAAACTCTGCCCACTTGTGCTCTGTCCCGCCCGATTCCTCCCACTCCCCGCCCTCTTAGAGACTTTTTGCAGGTTTTTTTTTTGTTTTTTTCTGTCCCGCCCCCCCTCCGCGACTAAGTCCCGCCCCTTTTATGACGCGAATCACGTCATTTTCTTCCTATGTCGGAACTGACAGGGTTACCCTCCGGGTAACCCTGTTTCAAAAGTTCCCAAGTATGCTTATTACTTGTGATGTACTTGTGTTATTTTCTCATTAAACTTTATATTATTAAAAACATTAGCAACATCAGGTTGTATTAGTTTAGTTTTATGTTATGGATAGTTACCTATATTCTGTTATATAAAATGTATTGGGTAAGACATAAAGGGTAATTTTAAATGATAATTTTGTTTTCGTTACAAGAATAATCTAACAGAAACCAAAAACCACATTGTGTGAAAATATTCAGTCTTCCACATATACTTAGCAGTCATAGAACCACATATACATGGTTTAGTATTGAAATGTCAAATAGAGGGCGACATTTAAATAGTATACTGTCTCCTCGGTCACTGCACTGTCCGGGTGGAAGTCAAGGCTCACTCCAAGGGGGTGCATCAAAAGGGTCTCAGCTCACCCTGGATTTTATCCCTCCTGTGGAGTTGTGTGCTGGCTGGGACCTCCTCCACCAGGTCTCTTCTCTCCATGAAGTTAAAAGTATGAGTCTTGCAGGGGCTGTGGCTTACTAATAAAATGTTGCCCTCTATTTGGCAACCCTTAAGGGTGCAACATCAGAATGTCACCCTTTTGATATAGGAGACATTTTGATTTCACCCTTTTGATGCAGGCGACATTATTAATTCACCCTTTTGGTCGCCAAATAGAAGGCATGAACACATTACTAGGATAAGATAATCCCAGAACAAAGAATCCATTAATGAGGCACACTACCCAGGATATAAAGGTAAAAGAATATTACTTTATTATCACAAGATAATAAGGCGACATTTCAATAATAGAAACCATGTTCCTTTAAGTCAAAATAATTTATGTTTCCTGGGTGTGTTTCATCAGTTGTCCCCACCTTTCTCCTCCTCCTGTATCACTCTCATTAGGAGAGTGGCTAAGCAGTGTGAGGGTTTAAAAGCCCCAGGAGTCATACTTAAAGCCCTGGGTAGGGATGGGCAGAAATATTTGCCTCAAACTGAAATTAGTGAATAATGGCACTCCCTGCTTGGCGAATACATTCCTGAGAAAAGTGCCACTTTTCTGCCTAGCTCATTGCATTGAAATCAATTGGAAGAACATTTTTTCCCCACCACATGAAAGTTTTCTCTACTTTTCCACAGCCATATATAAGGTTGTCAGGCTCTCACAGCATGCCATTCTGTGTTTGTGAGAGGAGAAAGCAGCATGTTTTTTGAGCTAGAGAATTGAAGTTTAATTTAGGGAATCTTTTGTGTAGGACATTTGTTCTTTGTATTAGAAGAGTCTGGTGGCACTCTGGGGAGAAGAAGGGATGAAGGAGGTTGACCCCAAATACCCCAACATTCCACGTGACTGACTGGCAAGACACAGGGCAGCTGGAGACCTATTTGCTTGCTGATCTTGCTGTTATTGTCTCTGTGCTGGGGAAGTCTGGGGAAAGAAATTGCTGATTTTGCTTTTCAGTTATAATTATGTTTTTTTTAGACAGACTGTAATAAGACAGGGAGGACAACTTAAAAATAAATAAATACATAAATAAATAAACAAAGATCTAAATATACCAGGTGACAGACAGCCACTTGGGCTAAGTCAAAACATCACACTCCATAAGTTGTGTTGTGTACTGTAGAGTAAAAACACACAGAGTAGTTGAGTAATGCCCAGCAAATGCAAAAGTGGCAGGGGGAGGGGAAAAGGTGGAGCAGTGCATGGACATGAGAATAAAGTAGTAGTTCAAAAACTGACTGCAGCAATGGTTGCTGCAGCATGTGCAATCAATGATGCTGATGCCTCTCCTCCAAGGGAGGATGCAGTTTGTCAAGGTCCCAGCAAAACGTCCAGCACAACCAGTGGCAGTACAAAAAAATAACCATATAAGAAGACATATAAGAAGAACACTGAAGATGACAAGTCACATTCAAGTGTTAATGATGGCAATAGCATAATGAAGGAAAGTGTAACAGATGAACCCCCTGCTGCATCAGATAGCGAGACAAACAAACACCAAACACCTATCCTGAAAGTAGTAGCAAACTTTGTTACAGTAAATGAAATTGTTTGAGACGTCTAAAAGCTTAGAGGAATGTAAGGGTAGTGGGCAAGAGTTGGTAGGTGTTGTTGATGCTGCTGAGGATGACCTAATGATGACTGATGATGATGCAGATCTAGAACATATCCCTCCAGCATCATTCTTTTGTTCAGATACAGATGAGGTTGAGTGTGAGGATAATAACATGGTCATAAAGTTAGCAGAAAGGCAAAGGCTGAATCGTCCACCACTGAAAAGGATCACTGTGCTTGTCTATAAACTGTTTGAGAAAACCATTGGAAAGTCTGACCCTGGACAAGCAAAGGTGTCAAAAAGTACGCAGTCACCCTATCAGTCGTCATCAGCATCATCACCTCTTCAAAGTCCGAGTCCCACTTTGACACCTAGTAGTAGCAGTAGAATTGCATCAACATCTATCCCCAGAAGTAGTAGCAGCACCTCAGGAACCCCTCAGTCCATGAATTCACCGGTATGGAGATACTTCACTCAGGATCCTAAAGCTAGGCATGTTGCTATCTGTTGTCTGTGCAAAATGCACATGAGCAGGGGGAAAGTAGGCTTACACCACAGGTCTGCCTGGGAGACACACTATCAGCAGGCCAAAAGTGCCTCAACTAGCAGCAGCAGAAGCACTCTAAAAGTTCCCAGAGCTCTATGGTAGAAAAAAGAAGTAGTGAAGTTATTTATGTGTCAGAGAGTGTGCTACTGCCAACAGTTAGTTCACTCCAAATAACACCTATGGCTCCTGCTGCAGAGAAGTATGATGACTCTGGCTTTGCTGTAGGAGATAGCAAGAGTCATAGACTGCCCAGACATGCTGCCTCTACCTCCACCAACTCCTCTAGTCATCTTGTTAAAGCAATAAAGTTACAGGGTTCTTCTGCCGTGTCCTGCCAACCCACACTGACTGTGTTCCTGGGAAAACTTCACAAAAACAATCTCAAAGTATGCCTGTGGAATGGCAAGGTTGCCAAGATGGTGGCAGTGGACATGCTGCCGTACTTTTTTGTAGAAAAACGAAGTTTTAGAGAACTGATGTCATGTGAAGCTCCATGCTGGCATATCCCAAGCTGCTGTTATTTTTCCAGGATGGCTGTGCCTGAATTGTACAAGCAGGTGGTTAACGTGGTGAGCAAAGGGCTGAAAAGTGCATATGACAAGAAAATCCAGGTGACAACAGATATGTGGACAAGTGGGCAGAGCACAGACTATATGACTTTGACTGCTCACTGAGTTTCCCATACAGCATATGTTGCTGTAGGACTCACAACTTTGACTTTCATCCACTTCTTTCTAAACTACAGCCCTCAGAAGAAGTAATATTACAGTGGGAAATTTAGCACCCATAGGAAATATAGGCGAAATATTTGTTAAAATAGGTGAAAAGGAGGAAAACTTTCATGAAAAAAAAGAGAAAAATCGGCCAGTTTTCAGGAAAAGTCAGGTTGGCAAGTGTTTCCACCCCTAGCCCTGGCTCTTTTTGCCACCTTGGGGCATGTTCTGGTGATAATCTCCCTATTAGTAATGGTGCAACTTGACTGCATAGTGCACTAGTAATCCATTAGGCTGGTATCTAGCAACGCTCCTGCTACCACCCTACCCAACTCTCTGTTAGTTCCTCTCTAATCCATGTAGGTAAAACAAACTGAATCAAGCAGATATTCCACACAAAAAGTTATATTTTGTTTGAATATTTTTGTACTTTTTTACAAAATGTTATAGTTATAGTGATGTGTTATTGAGCACAGTACTTTATCATGGATAATTGCTTAGACTCTTGACCTGTGCACCACAGTGATTTCCTTTTGTTTTGCTGCTGTATATTTACAAAGTTAAATGCTTGTATTTGTTAACAGCCATATACAATTTTGACACGTTTATTTCCTTTTCTAGGAAGCTCACATAAAAATGCACTTCTTACTCTAACTAATGTATTTCTCCTTCTATAAAGTAATATGGCATGGTTATATATCACACACATGGCTGGCAGAGAAAAGTCTTAAAATACTCTGTATTTTACTACATGCATTCATACAGAGACAGCTGTTTGTTTCCCAACCTCCATCCTCACATAATTCTAATTTTGCAAGTTTTGAGGATTTCCCTGCTTGTGTACAGGTCTATAATTAGTGGCTCATGCTGATCAGTTCATCCATGCTCAGGCAAGAAAATCCTTAACCCTTTGAGTGTCAAAGGGCTGTCCAATGCCTTGCGAAGCAAAGCATTAGATATCACTCTAGCACTCAAAGGGGTTAAACTCCTGCACTTTTAGAGGTATTTGAGGGCCATGGTTCAGAAATTCCAAATTTAGCAACTGAGGTTAATGTTATGTAATTGTTACCCCTTGCGGTCACTGCCGCGCTGTCCGTGCCGTACGCCCCGCTCTGCGCGTGCGCAGGACAGCCATCGGATCTCTGTTTGCGTGCTTGCTGTATAGGTGCTGCTAGTAGCAGCACCTCCTCCCAGTATGCCCTCCTCTCTTTTTTATTGGGCATGGTCTTATGCCCAGTAAGGGAGGATGGATTCCTGTTCACCCATTAGACATCTTATAAGTCCATTTGGGTTTTTGGCAGTGCTGTTGTTTCTATTGGGCAGCATTGCCCAATAGGACTCAGGTCTGCCTCCTGTTTCCATTGGCTGGCTAGAGTATTTATTCCCCCTCTGTCCTTTAGTCCTTGCCCGTTCCACGAGCTTGTTACATAGTTTTGTTTTTCGCTTGACCATCCCTGGCTCTCTGATATCCTGACCCAGCTCGCTTGACAATCCCTGGCTCTCTGATATCCTGACCCGGCTCGCTTGACCATCCCTGGCTCTCTGGTATCCTGACCCGGCTTGCTTGACCATTCCTGGCTCTCTGATATCCTGACCCGGCTCGCTTGACCATCCCTGGCTCTCTGGTATCCTGACCTGGCTTGCTTGACCATCCCTGGCTCTCTGATATCCTGACCCGGCTCGCTTGACCATCCCTGGCTCTCTGGTATCCTGACCCGGCTTGCTTGACCATCCCTGTCTCTCTGGTATCCTGACCCGGCTTGCTTGACCATTCCTGACTCTCTGGTGTCCTGACCCGGCTTGTCTGACCATCCCAGTTATCCAGCTCCCCTTTTCCTGGCTAGTCTGTTCCTCCTCCGTTGGCCTTCTGGTTCTGGTTTACACGGATCCCAGGTACTCTCATCCTGGTTGCACCCCGGCTCAACTGGGGTGGAACAATCTGGTTTCGCGACCAGCACCTTTATCCAGCTTCGGCTGCAGCAAGGGAGTACCTGGCATGCCGTCAACGCACCCCAGCATCACCCCCAAGCGTCGAACCCCAGCAACTACCAGTTCCTAGGCCACGAGGGTTCCTACCCCTCTCGTGGTGACAGTAATATAGGTCTAAATCCCACTTCAAGTGAAAATTTGATGGCTATTTGCCACATAAGTAGATATTTTCTGCTGGCAGAACTTGCCACTACTTATGGGCAAAATAAGAGAATCAGATTAACAATTATCATTTTAAAAAGAAATAAAAAACATGCTTCTTTTGGCCTTATCGTAGAATATTTTCCAAAATATTTCCAAAACAAGGCCTCAAAACTGCAAGAGAAGCAGGTGGACAGTCACATGTTCCCTTGGGAAAGTAAGGCAGAGGTAACTGGAAGGTATTAGCCCACACCATTCCCTGTCTATCCCTAGAGTGCCCTGTTAGTGTCACTAAGCACCCTTCCCGCATCAGCACTTTTCTTGGTTAATCCTCCTGTTGCCAGATTACACTGATTTCAGTGCACTGGCTACTGATGGTTTAACCAGCATAAAAAGATATACTATTCCCCCTGAGACCCCTACTATAATATTGTAACCTTTGAGTAACCTCTCTATTGCCAGTGTAGCTAGAATTTGCTACAGTGGCAACTTAATACATTTAAAAAAAGTTAAGATCATAAAAAAAACTTAAACATTGGGGGGGGGGAATATGCCTAATTTCTCCATCCTCATGAGATCAAAATGGTGAAAGAAAAATTAAATAAATACATAAATAAATGAGGCCAATGAGTCAATATTATTCCTTCATCATATTTGCTTCATCTTAAAAAAATAATATGGGCTCCATAGTTCCAGTATTCATTTATACAATTGTCCAAGAAGGGAGGCTAAAGTGTGTGAGTGAGTTTTTTCATTTTCACCTGAATATAGAGCATCTCAGTCAGCAACACCCTGGTCCTCTGTCAGGAATACAAAAAATAAATAAATAATTTCTGGCACCACCACCAACAAACAAAAATAAAAGGAAAAAGGCATGTGACTAGTAGTCTTTCCTGGACTGATTCCCAGAATGAAAAAAAAAAACTTTCTACAAACCCCAAAGTTCTCATCCAATAAATGGCTTGGGTGAAGGGTCATACACGAATAATACATGATCCCTACCTCCAAGCCAATCAATTCTAATGTATTAATTTATTAACATATTGTATTGGGGGATTAATAATAAATTAATATGTGGTTTATGGAGCCTATATTATTAGTAGCAGTATTTGTTTTTTAAAATGTAAGAATTATACTATTACTCAGTTAATATTATTTTCAGTTAATGAATTGAGCAATGGGATATGTTCCCTCATTAAGCCAAAATTGAATAATGCTGAGTCTCTGGATAGAGACGAAAGATAATTATTCTCCACAAGTTCAGGCCACTTAGGTCTGAAATAAAAAATTACATTTCTGTTTTATTCTGTTAACCCCTCTGTTGTTGTGCAGTTGAAATGCATTCTAAACCAATCTGGCAATGGAGGTCTAAGTCAAATGTTATGTTAGATGTTAGAAAAGCGGAAATGGCTAAGCTGTTTCTTTATTTATTGAAATGGTAGTTAATGCCTCAGTTGCTGATGCAGCTGGAGCCATGCCAACCTGGAAACAGTGTAGAAAGGGTGTTTTAGGAAGTGGATTGGTCAATGTAGTGTCAAACAAGGCCCTGGAGGGCTATTGCTCCCTGCCTGAACCACTCAGTAGGGGACGAGCAAACCAGGTGGACCATACTGCTGTTCCTTGTCCCTTTGACTGGTTAAGATCATTTCGTAAACTGATTTGGAGGCCATCTGCAGTATTTCTCAGCTCTCCCAATATTCTTCCAGGCATTCCAACAATAGAGTTTAACTATTCAAATAAGGCTTATTCAGAATTCAAAACAAATTGAAATAAGCCCTATTGAGAGACATATTTGGCTGTAAAATAATATAGCTCTAAGTTTCCGAGCTTTCCAAACTAAGTTTGATAATTTCCTTGACTTGGTACTAAATAGGGATGGGTGAAAACTCAGAAAAAATCCCTGTGGAAATTTTTGTGGAAAAGTTCCAGCTTTTTTCACGAAAATTCCCACCCATAGAAAATACATAACATTTCTGCCTATTCAGAACTTCAATACATTTCCTGCAAGAACTTTTTTCACCTTAGTTTTCTATAACTGCAAGATTTCCCTCCACAATATTACTTCTTTTGAGTGCTGAAGTGGAGAAATAAGCAGCTGAAAGTAAAACTTGTTAGCAGGCTGAATGCCTTTGTCCTTCAGTAACACTGAAAAATAACTGTGGATTCAGGGCAACACATGACAACAACATTTTGGCAAGTTTACTATTCCACAGACATACTTTTGCATTATTGTTGAGCAGGTTTTGACTTCTTTCTAAGAAAATAGGATACAGTACATAGTGGAAGAACTGTGTAACTTTTTTGCTCTAACAACATGACTTGTGGAGATACTGGGAGTGGTGGCCGTATGTGTTTGCACTGTATGACTCTTGTAATCTCCAAAAACAAACTCAGAGTTATACTCCTCTACAGCAGGGACAGACAATCTTGACACACTCTATGACTCATCAACAGAACTTCTATTATGTGCCTCATAACCACACAAACTTTTAGGAGTGCTTCTGCTAGTTGTGGCACTTCTGGATTCTGATTGTATATATCCCAGTCAGACCCTTGGTTGTGCTTCAGGGGGGGATCTCATTGAGGAGGTGTCTACGGGTGAGCCTGCTTTGCACATGCTTTTTACACAGACAGCATATAGCAACATGCTTATATTTTGGATCATGAGTGAAGTATCTCCATACTGTGGACTTCATAGACTGTGGGGTTCCTGAGAGGCTGCTACTACTACTAAGGCTAGATGTTGCTTAAATTGTACTACTAGTAGGAGATACAACATGTTCGTATTTTGGATCATGAGTGAAGTATCTCCATACTGTAGTCTTCATAGACTGTGGGGTTTCTGAGAGGCCTCTACTACTACTACTGAGGCTAGATGTTGCTTAAATTGTACTACTACTAAGGGATACAGGTGCTGCAATTCCAACAGAAGCAGAGGCATGTGATAACCTGTGTTGTTGCTGGCAGAGTATGACTTATATTTGGAGGTACCAGTGATAATGCTGATGATGACTGCCATCTTTGCTTGTCCAGGGTCAAACTTTCCAACTGCTTTCTCAAACAGTGTATAGGCAAGCACTATGCTCCTTTCTTGTGGTGGAAGATTGAGCCTTTGCCTTTCTGAGGCTTTCTGGCCACATCATCATCTCTGTCACTCTCATCTTCATTTGCATCTGAAGAAGTGAAAGATTATGAAGGGATATATTCTAGATCTACATCATCACCATTAGTAATTAGGTCATTCCCAGCATTGCCTGTCTCTTCTTCCTTACTAGTTTTATATTCTTCTAGGCATTTAGATCTTCCCAACAATTTCTTTTTACTTTTCTCCTTTGAGGGGTTTTCAGAATGTTTGCTACAACTTTCACTTCCGGTGTTTTTGTGCTTGTATGTCTCACTCTCAGATGCAGCAGATGGTTGAGTTACTGTGACTTCTTACACTATGGCATCAACACTGTAATTTGACTCCTTGTCATCTTCAGTGTTTTTAGATGGTTTAATAGTACTGGCACTGGTGGTGGTGGAAGCTTTGGTGGGACTTTGACCAGCTGCATCCTCCTCAGGAGGAGATGGATCACCATAATTTATTGCACAGGCTGCAGTATCCATAGTTGCAGTCAGTTTTTGGACTACCACTCCCTGCACGGCTCTTATGCCTTTCACTCTCGCCCACCTCTTGTGTATTTGTCTACAAAATACTCTGTTTCCTCTAGTATTAGTCTGCCTCATTAACGGCTCATGTCAGGGTCCCTGTATCTCTCAACTATCAATGTTTTATTTTTTGTTTTATTTTAAATATTTATCTATTTATGTTAATTAACTTCCTCCTATCCCTATAACTGTCAACAACAAAAAACAAAAGGAAGCATACTGCCTTTTTAACTGCTTCTTTACCCAGACTCCAACAACACAGATATTACAGCCAGATCATCAATGAGCTTGTATCACAGCTGCCTGTGTCTACTTGGTCACACAACATTTTGGGGTAAATCTCTTTTGCTCCCTTCTCAAACCCTCAGACTCCCCTGACACAAAGATAACAGCCAGACCAGGAATGAACTTGTATCAAAGCTGTCTATGTCTTCCTAATCAATCACACATATTCCCCAGATTCCCCTAGCAAAGAGATAACAGCCAGATCAGGAGGACCTTGGATCGTGACTGCCTGCTTCTTCCATTCTGTGACACAGAGAACAGATTTCCTGCCTGCAAGACTTCCTAAACTAAGCTTCATCTCCATTTTATTAGCCTGTATTCTCTAACTGAAAAATGTGCTGCTTTCATTTTTTTTCTCACAAACACAGTATGGCATGCTGTGGGAGCATTCCACTCTTTTATACCATGCCTGCAGAAAAGAAGAGAAACTTACCAAATGTGTCACAGTGCCTTACCTCGGCCTGCGCCATTCAGCCCGGGAGCAGGGTCCTGGACTGGCGCTCCAGCGTCACTGGCCACGTCCCGCTCTGCCTGCGGCCTGGTCGTGTCTGGTTCCTTGTTACTGACATCATGAATCAGGCACTTGTCTGGATGCCTGTTATAGGCCCAGCCTGAAGGACCACATTGGTTCCGCCTTCTCCTACTCCTTTATAAACCTCTTTGGGCCTGTGTATCATTACCCTTATGTTGGTGTTCAGTGCAGTCATTATTTATGTTGCTCCTGTATCCTGTGTATGACCTGGCTTGTCTGACTAATCCATTCTGGTGCTGACCAGGGGCTCTGTCCAACTATCCTCCCAGTGTTGCCTTTTCCTCTGGACATCCTATCTGGTGCAGACCTGTGGCTCTGGCTGATTACCCGCTCCGTGTATGACCTGGCTTGTCTAACTAATTCATTCTGGTGCTGACCTGGGGCTCTATCCAACTTTCCTCCCAGTTTTGCCTTATTCCTCTGGACATCCTATCTGGTGCAGACCTGTGGCTCCAGCTTACTACCTGCTCGGTGTATGACCCTGGCTTGTCTGACTATCCTAGCTGGTGCAGACCTGTGGCTATGTCTATTTGCTCCACTGTGCTGCTCATTGTCCACAGACATCCATCCTGGTGCAGACCTGGGGCTCTGGCAGACTCTGACCTTACTGACTGCAGGCGTGAGTCAGTAGTCTCCCTTGTTACTACCCGTCGGGAGACCTTAGGGTCTACTCTGTATTCCACTCATTACTACTGAGACTACCAGTGGGCTTCAGTCTAGTCTGCTGCAGCTGTGGTTGACCAATTGGCAGGCTCCTTTTCCTGATAGAGTCTCTAGCCTCTTCAGTCATCCTCTGCTTGTTTATTATTGCATTTTACCTATCATACTAATAAAGGTTATTTTAACTATACTGTCTAACACCTTGTCTTGCTTACTAACTGTAACAAAATGGTTGTGAGAAATCCACTCTTCCCATTGATTTCAGTGCAATGTTGTAGGTGAAAAAAACTTAAAAACTGCACTTTTCACAAAACATTTACCACTAGGCAAAAACTACGATTTTTCTCCTGTTTCTTTTTTGAGGCGAAAACGTTCACCCATCCCTAGAACTAAAATACTGGTCACTCTTAGACAGCTCATACCATCCTTACCTAGTACTCCTCAATATACCCCAGTCTAACACTTCTAATAATAGTACTGGCAGTAGTGAAGTAGAGAAGATCAAGTAACCTTACTCTCCTCACAAAAACAAATATTGACTTACTAGTTGAACAGCCCGTTACACGGGCCACAGTGCCACTGCCACCAGGTCACGGGACAGTCACGTGCAGTAGAGACTGCCCGCGCCACGGCTGATACAGAGCTGGACACTCCTTTGGAGCTCCCAGATCTGTATCAGCCACGGCGCGGGCAGTCTCTCCTGTGCATGACTGCAACACTCACAGCAGTGTCTACTGTGCATGTTGCGGTGTTACACACGATTTAGCGAATTATTATATAGGATACACTTTCCCCAGTGCTTTCTTCTGCAGTACAAACATGATATAAACAGACAGACATATGTACAGGGGACAAGTGGGTGGGCAGAGGGCTTGATGGAAAATTAAAATCTAGTATAAAGTAGATTATGGGCCATATATTCAAAAGGAAAGTGGGGAAAACATGGGGCAAAACAATTGCACCACGGGGTAAAAATTAAAATTACAAAATTTCCCATTGCGAAGACATGCGCTGGAGATCTCTTTGGCATCAAGTGGTTGAAAACCCGATTTAAAAATGGAAATTTTTAGCTTTCCCCTATAGTGCAACTGGTTTGCCCCAGAATTCCTCCACTTTTCTTTTGAACATACTGCCACTATGTCTCATATTCTCTCAGCATTGCTATAATACATTGTGTGGTGCAAAATATATAATCTGCACATCCTATATAATAATTCGCTAGGATGTTTATCAGAAGTCGTCATGCGCAGTAGAGACTACCCAAACGTACAGAATGCTTGGAGTACAGAATGTTGGAAGCACAGATTGTTGGGAACACAGAATGCTGGGACTTCTGTGCTGGGAGCATTCTGTGCTTGTGGGCAGTCTCTACAGTGCATGACTGCATCGGCGGCAGGATGCAGAGCAGGACTGGCCTCTTAACCCTTTGAGTGCCAGAGGGGTACGCAATGCATTGCAAAGCAATGTGTTACGTACATCTCTGCCACTCAAAGGGTTGACATCACCCAGACCTTGGCCCGTGTACACGGGCTTTTACACTATTACAGTATATATGACATGGAATCAATTAAAAGAAATACACTTCAGCAGCAGCAAATCAGACACTACCTGAATGTAAGCACCCTTAGGCATGTTTTTCTAATATTTTATTTTTCCTTGTGAAAATTCCCCATGTATGTGTTCAGCCATGCAGAAGAACTGAATTAATGTACTGTGTTCGATATTTTTTGTTAACCCTAGCACTTTTTAACCCCTTCAGTGCCAGTTGCATACCCCTCTGGCAGTGAATGGGTTAAACCCTTTTAGTGACAGAGAGCTTTCTAATGGATTGCAATACAATTCATTGGATACCTCTCTGACAATCAAAGGGTTAAGCCATTTGTTTATTAACCCTCTGACTGCCAAAAAGGTAGCCAATGCATTGTGTTGGATGAGAATGTTTACTTGTCATCTGTGGTGTAGATGGTTGATCCAATTGGTGTTCCACTTTAGATTTATATATATGAGGCCCACTGAGTTCCAACTTTAGTATGGTAAAGTACAGTAAACTCATCAGCATAAAGGGTGCCACTATATACCCTAATTCAGAGGTGAGCAAACTTTCACTCTCCAATTGTTAGAAGCTACAACTCCCGTCAGTCCTGACCAGTTATTGGCTGATGGATGATTGAATGATGGAATCTGTAGTCAATGACAGCTAGAGAGCCAAAGTCTCCTTTTTACTACTCTAGATCTAGCTTAATGTTTCAGAGCTAAACCGTCAGCATCAAACAGTGAACAAAATATAATATAATGATTTTTCATTGAAAATGTTAACTTACACAGCATAAACAGTGCTAACAATATTTGAGAATCTCATGAGCAATTCACCAGGAATAAAATAGTTTATATTAATATTACATCATCTGTTCTTTAAAAACATATGAACAGAACCCAATGTACTTCACAGCTTGGAAAACCATGCTGGGCGAAAATCTGGCTGAGACAAGAGGAAACACATTTTCAGCAAAGTCATGAAATGCTCCAATAATGAATTAATTCCAAGAACAAGCAATATAAATATTTCATTTCATATGCCATTAAGTTACAGACTGTACTAACCCTTGGAATGCCAGAGGGATATGCAATGCATTGCTTTGCATTGCGTTGCATATCCCTCTGGCAATCAAAGGGTTCAATGTATACAGGTTATCCTTCAGAATGTTTTGAGACTACATTATAATAGAAACGCCTCCTGTAACTGATAGCACTGTAAATTTGTACATATCCAGAACAAAAAATTTATATATACATATATATACATACTAGCAATGTGGGACGGCGCTGCCCGTCAGGATATTTAGGGAATTAATGCACACACACGGATGCAAGACAAACACACACAGAGACACACACGCAAATGCCAACTCATGCACTGAGATGCATAAAAAGCGACACAGTCATACACACATACATGCAATGCACAACATGCAGACACATAGAGTGTGATACAGACATGCAACACACACAGTGAGGAACACACAGGCGCACACAGAGACACACACACAGAAGTGAGTCATAAGGGGGTGACTTATGTGTCATTGTAATGGGTTTGTGTTTGTACTTATTCTTCCACTGTGGCATTCATTCATGTAGTTGAATTGCATGTGATAATTGCACATACTATGGTGGAAGGTGGATCGTGCTGGTTCCTGGGGTGTGTGTGAGTGTGAGTGAGGGGCATTCATTCATGTAGTTGAAATGCATGTGGTAATTGTACATACTATGGTAGAAGGTGGATTGTGCTGGCTCCCGGGGTGTGAGTGAGTGTGAGTGAGACTATGGTGGAAGGTGGATTGTGCTGGCTCCTGGGGTGTGAGTGTGAGTGAGGGCATGTGAGTGCGAGAGTGAGTGATTGCATGACTGAGTGAGAGTGTGTGAGTGAGAGTGTGAGTGTGTGAGGGTGTGAGTGTGCAAGAGTGTGAGTGAGAGTGTGTGTGACTGAGTGTGAGTGTGTTTTTTGTCTGATGTGTTTGTGTCTGTGGTGTAGGATCGAGTGGCACCCATTTTGTTTTTTCAGTTACTTGGATAGTGGTGGGCGGACTGGATAGTGGGGGCAGGCCAACTCCCAGCATGATTTAAATTACTCCCCCATTGAATCACCAAATGGATGCAGTAACTCCTCCTTACTTAACCCTTTGAGTGCCAGAGGGGTACACAATGCATTGCTTTGCAAAGTGTTGCATACCCCTCTGGCACTCAAAGGGTTAAGTTGAGGTAACATAGCAATATAACACACTGTAGCTCTTCAGTTGAGGCAGCGTAGCAATATGCTGTGGGAACAAATACAAAAAGGTGTTTGAGGCTTGCCCTCTGTAACATACAGCAAAGCATCTCTCTCTCCCTTTAAGGAGAAAGGGCAGTAATCAGGAAGCAGGAAGTGGAGGAGTGACAGTTGAAAACAGACAGTTAGTGAGTTTGACTGAAGAGATGAAAATAGTTAAATAAAAGAGTTGCTATTAAGTCTATCCCTGATTTGTATTTTATAGAAACATTACACCCTCGTACTGAAACAGAGTGTATGGAGGGTTACAGTTATCTGTGGGAGGTGAAACAGTGTGTTTGTGGGGTCATGATCCTGAATGAGAGTGTGTGTGGACTGGGAGAAGTTATTGATATCCCCTACTTCAGGAGCGAGTGGCAGCTATATTTTTTTTGTCAGTTGGATAGTGGTGGGTGGGCTGGAGGGGGCGGGCCAACTCCCTGTATGATAAACATGCCCCCATTGAATCACCCAATAGGAGTTGTGTCTCCTAATGAGACATAAATTATGTAATGAGGCATTCTGTTCAATGTGTGTTTGTTTTCTGAGGAGACATAAATTATGTTGTGTGTGTGAGGTACCATAAATTATGCAATGAGGCTTATTCTTATATATATATATATATATATATATATATATATATATATATATATATATATATATATATATATATATATATATAGATAGATAGACAGATAGATAGATATAGATTAATACACATTAATACATTAATATAGCATATGTACACCAAGGCACAAACACAATAAAGGACTCTACATTAACGAATACACATAAACAATACACTTTATAGCAGTGTGCAGTGTTACTCAGCCACTGCAAAAGCCAGTAGGGTACTATCATGTATAAATGGGGTAAAGATTCACAGAATGGGAAAATAATTTTCCTCAGTATAAATTCTTGGTAAAACCTCATCTAGAATATGAAGTATTTTGGGCATTAATTCTTAAAAAAATGCATTACTGAACAAGAAAAAGGACAGAGATTGAAAAAACTGATAGAACGTTGGAGGGTCTGAGTTATAAAGAAAGATTTGTCAAACTGGGTTTGTTTACATTAGGGAAGCGATGTCTAAGGGATGATATGATTACCATTTACAAATATATTCAATGTCAATAAAATAACTCTCTAAAGAATTATTTACTCAGAGAGCCGAGCAAAAAAACAAAACAAAAGGTCATTCCTTAAGATAAGGGAGAGGCACTTTTGATTAAAACAAAAGCAGTGATTTTTATGGTAAAAGCAATTGTGGATGCTTTGTTTGTAGATACTGTAGATGCTTTAGAAAAGTAATGGATACCTTTCTACTGCAGAACAATACTGAGAATTATGGTCTCGATTCAGTTGTCTCCGTTAGGCCACAAGACCTCCGATGGCATTTTTTCAAGTGCTGTAAGCCATTCAATTCACACTGCTATGAAAAAATGCTGGTAAAAAAACCCTTCAGGCGATAAAGTTAGAGACGTTTTGGCCCATTGACAAATGAAACAAACGACACAAGTTGCAATTCAATAGTCTGTGTTAGCTGTTAAGATCCGATAAGGGACTCACTTTAGAGCTTACATTTTTTTCTGACTAAAGTCCCTTATTGGATCTTTAGTCAGCCGACGCAGCTATTGAAAGCAAAAAAGAAAACCTAAGTCCGCAGTGGATATATTGATATGGGGCCCTAAACCCTATATCATTACATCTAAACTACCTAAAAAGTGTTCAATCTTAGTAGAATTAACCCAATGAGTGCCAGTGGGGTATAATTGCCCCGTCGGCATTCGTAGGGTTAACCTAAGGTACAAATCATCATTACAAAAAATCTTCTTTCTTCTTTTCTGTCTTCTCTCCTTTCTTCTTGTCTTCTGCTGTAACAGAAAAGAAAAGTCTGAATAAAAGTTTTGCTCAAATAACCATAGTTTAACCCCTTAAGTGCCAGAAAGGGAGGCAAGGCATTGCAGAGCAATGCTTTGTGTACCTCTCTGGGGTTCAAAAGGGTTAAATCATGTATGAGTGTGCGGGTGATGTTCCAAAAGATGCCTCCATTTAATAAAAACGTTTTCCCTTTTTTAATATATAACATCCAATATAACTGAAAAATAAAACATACTTCCCTATTTCTCCACTGCTGTGTGCAGCCACAGAGGCAGCGGTGGCGGAGAGTTGACTGTGCAGCCCAGAACTTCCCCCATCCTTCCCCCATGGGTAGATGCCTCATCCACACTAAGGGAATTTGAACAGAGACTGCCTTTACATATGGGCAGTCTCTGTTCAGATTCCCCCACAGCCATTAGTTGAGATATGCTTTCTCAGTTCCTAGCCAATCAGTTTCAAGCACCTCCACTGAAAAAGGATTGACTGGGATGTGCGTAAGCTCATCCCAGCCAATGGCTGGAGGGAATTGGAACTGAGACTGCCCATGTACAAAGGCAGCAACAAGACACAAGGTAGTTATACTGCATCAGCAGGGTCTCTTCCGGGCAGACATTTCAAAGCAGACAGGGGTTTCTAGATGTGCTGCCCAAGCTATTTTGAAGAAGCACAAAGAAACAGGCAATTCTAAGGACTGTAGCCACAATGGTCAGCCAAGGAAACTTAGTGCAGCAGATTAAAGACACATCATGCTAACTGCACTTCACAATCGGAAGATGTCCGGCAGTGCCATCAGCTCAGAATTGGCAGAAAACAGTGGGATCCTAGTACATCCATCTACTCTCTGAAGAAGTATGGTCAGAAGTGGTATTCATGGAAGACTTGAAGCCAAAAAGTCATACCTCCAATGTGGAAACAAGGCCAAGCAACTCAACTATACATGAAAGGAACTGGGGTGTAGAAAATGGCAGCAAGTGCCCTGGACTGATGAGTCAAAATTTGGAGAGCGGTACAAGAATGAGTGTCTCCAGGAAACAGTGAAGCATGATGGAGGTTCCTTGCAAGTTTGGGTCTGCATTTCTGCAAACGGAGTTGGGAATTTGTTCAGAATTAATGGTCTCCACAATGCTGAGAAGTACAGGCAGATACTTACACATCATGCACTATCATTAGTGAAGCATCTGATTGGCCCCAATTTATTCTGCAGCATAACAACGGCCTCAAACATACAACCAAAGTCATCTTCAGCGTAAAGAAGAGCAAGGAGTCCTGGAAGTGATGGTATGGCCCCCACAAAGACCTGACCTCAACATCATCAATTCTGTCTGGGATTACAAGAAGAGAGAGAAGCACCTGAGGCTGCCTACATCCACAGAATAACTGTGGTTAGTTCTAGAAGATATTTGGGACAACCTACCTGCCAATTTCCTTATCAAACTGTGTGCAAGTTTACCTAAAAGAATTGATGCTGTTTTGAAGGCAAAGGGTGGTCACACCAAATATTGATTGATTAGATTTTTCTTCTGTTCACTCACTATGCATTTTGTTAATTGATAACAATAACCCATTGACACGTTTGCTTTTGAAAGCATTCTTACTTTTCAGCATTTTGCACATTACTGTATATTGCTATTAATTACACAACTTTTAAAATTATATGCCATACAGTCTAGCTGAGGATGATGCGAACTGTATTGCAACAACAGCTGGAGTATTAACCCCTTCAGTGCCAGAGGCTCGGGCCATTTTCTGAACCCTGCAGGCCAGACACTTTTTCAACATTTTTGCTATCCTTCCGTTTAGGCTTGATTTCCTCTGGGGATTTTTAGTTAAATATGGAAAACTATATATTGTTTTTTTCAGAACAAATTGAGCTTTCTTGTGATACCTTACATGAAGAGAATTTTACATTGTGCAAAAAGCTATGATGTCATAATGACAAAAAAAAGTGAAAATTTACTCATTTTGCTAAAATCACATACTATGTATCAAAAACATTTACCTTGATTGAAAAAGTTTCAATTATTTGAAAAAGCCTCGAGTCCCCCGAGTAAAAAAATACTAAATTTGTATAGTTTTACCTACGTACATGGCTAGCGTAGAGCTCTAATCACCAGCAGCTCAAAATGACATTTTCAACTTTATAAACTAATATGCGCATTCTAGGGTTTTTGTGGTAAAACTACCCTAAAACAGTGGAATAACTATATAAAACTATATATTTCTGGAAAGTAGACAACTTGCTGCATCTAATGAGGGGTGATTTTCCTTGTTACCCCACAAATGCCTCCAGAAGATGGCGCTATTAAAAAAAAGGCATTTTCTTACATTTCTGCCCCTTCAAATGAACTAAAATGTGTGAAAACCATGGCATTTCCAACTGTATTCATTAGCTAGTGCTCTTAGGAGAAAACTAACACCCCATTGGTATGAGTTCACCTACCTCAGGGGGCGCTACAAGTACAAAACTACACCTATTGCAACCTCTAATTTTTCTAACATTTTCTCAAACATTACCTGTCTGTACAAAAATGGTTATAACAAATACAGAAGTGAAGAAAGGGTACACAAACCATACCATTTTGAAAAGAAGACACCCTGCCGCATCTAATGATAGGTGACTTGCCTTGTTACCCCAAGCCTGGAGTGCACAAATGTCTCCAGAAGGTGGTGCTAATGAAAAAAAAAAGACATTTTCTTACTTTTCTGCCCCTTCAAATGTACTGAAATGTGTGCAAACAATGGTATTTCCAACTGTATTCATTAGCTAGTGCTCTTAGGAGAAAAATGACACCCCATTGGTATGAGTTTAACTACCTCAGGGGGCGCTAGAAGTGCAAAACGACACCCACTACAACTTCCAATTTTTCTAACATTTTCTCAAACATTACTTGTCTGTACTAGTGATGAGCGAGCATGCTCGGCCGAAGCTCGGTTCGGCTCGAGCATCGCTCTGCTCGGCACATGGTGGTACTCGTACGAGTACCGCATGTGCTCGCCCGCCATGTTCGGGTCTCCTCCCCGCACGATTCGCGGCTGCTGCGCAGCCAATAAACGTGCAGGGAGGCTCTGACATCAGTGTAATGCCAGCAGCCATGTTGGCTGCTGGCATTACACTGATTGGCTGGCCAGAACCCGTGATCGGGTGCTGTATAGCACCTGACCAGCGAGTTCGGCTCAGTCTTAGCCAGGGAGAGATGAGGATAGGAAGGGAAAGTCAGTGTAGGGAGAAGAAAAGCGATTTAAAAAAAAAAAAAGACCCAAAAGTCCTTTTTAGGACTACTGTGTGTGGGGGCAGCAGTTTATTTTGTTTGGGGGGGCAGAGATATAAAAAAAAAACTTCACATATTCTGTTCACTGTGCCTAGCCGCAGATTAGCAGCACATTCTGTTTAGTGTGCAAAGTTACAGATTAGAGCACATTCTGTTCAGTGTGCAAAGTTGCAGATTAGCAGCACATTCTGTTTAGTGTGCAAAGTTGCAGATTAGAGCACATTCTGTTCAGTGTGCAAAGTTGCAGATTAGCAGCACATTCTTTTTAGTGTGCAAAGTTGCAGATTAGAGCACATTCTGTTCAGTGTGCAAAGTTGCAGATTAGCAGCACATTCTTTTTAGTGTGCAAAGTTTCAGATTAGCAGCACATTCTGTTTAGTGTGCAAAGTTTCAGATTAGCAGAACATTCTGTTTACTGTGCAAAGTGTAAAATATCAAAGTCACATATTCCATTCACTGTGCGTAGCCGCAGATAAGAAGCACATTCTGTTTAGTGTGCAAAGTTGCATATTAGGAGAACATTCTGTTAACTGTGCAAAGTGTAAAATATCAAAGTCACATATTCCATTCACTGTGCGTAGCCGCAGATAAGAAGCACATTCTGTTTAGTGTGCAAAGTTGCATATTAGGAGAACATTCTGTTAACTGTGCAAACTGTAAAATATCAAAGTCACATATTCCATTCACTGTGCGTAGCCGCAGATAAGAAGCACATTCTGTTTAGTGTGCAAAGTTGCATATTAGGAGAACATTCTGTTAACTGTGCAAACTGTAAAATATCAAAGTCACATATTCCATTCACTGTGCGTAGCCGCAGATAAGAAGCACATTCTGTTTAGTGTGCAAAGTTGCATATTAGGAGAACATTCTGTTAACTGTGCAAATTGTAAAATATCAAAGTCACATATTCCATTCACTGTGCCTAGCCGCAGATAAGAAGCACATTCTGTTTAGTGTGCAAAGTTGCGTATTAGGAGAACATTCTGTTAACTGTGCAAACTGTAAAATATCAAAGTCACATATTCCATTCACTGTGCCTAGCCGCAGATAAGAAGCACATTCTGTTTAGTGTGCAAAGTTGCGTATTAGGAGAACATTCTGTTTACTGTGCAAAGTGTAAAATATCAAAGTCACATATTCCATTCACTGTGCGTAGCCGCAGATAAGAAGCACATTCTGTTTAGTGTGCAAAGTTGCATATTAGGAGAACATTCTGTTAACTGTGCAAAGTGTAAAATATCAAAGTCACATATTCCATTCACTGTGCGTAGCCGCAGATAAGAAGCACATTCTGTTTAGTGTGCAAAGTTGCATATTAGGAGAACATTCTGTTAACTGTGCAAACTGTAAAATATCAAAGTCACATATTCCATTCACTGTGCGTAGCCGCAGATAAGAAGGACATTCTGTTTAGTGTGCAAAGTTGCATATTAGGAGAACATTCTATTAACTGTGCAAACTGTAAAATATCAAAGTCACATATTCCATTCACTGTGCCTAGCCGCAGATAAGAAGCACATTCTGTTTAGTGTGCAAAGTTGCATATTAGGAGAACATTCTGTTAACTGTGCAAACTGTAAAATATCAAAGTCACATATTCCATTCACTGTGCCTAGCCGCAGATAAGAAGCACATTCTGTTTAGTGTGCAAAGTTGCGTATTAGGAGAACATTCTGTTTACTGTGCAAAGTGTAAAATATCAAAGTCACATATTCCATTCACTGTGCGTAGCCGCAGATAAGAAGCACATTCTGTTTAGTGTGCAAAGTTGCATATTAGGAGAACATTCTGTTAACTGTGCAAAGTGTAAAATATCAAAGTCACATATTCCATTCACTGTGCGTAGCCGCAGATAAGAAGCACATTCTGTTTAGTGTGCAAAGTTGCATATTAGGAGAACATTCTGTTCACTGTGCAAACTGTAAAATATCAAAGTCACATATTCCATTCACTGTGCGTAGCCGCAGATAAGAAGCACATTCTGTTTAGTGTGCAAAGTTGCATATTAGGAGAACATTCTGTTAACTGTGCAAACTGTAAAATATCAAAGTCACATATTCCATTCACTGTGCGTAGCCGCAGATAAGAAGCACATTCTGTTTAGTGTGCAAAGTTGCGTATTAGGAGAACATTCTGTTTACTGTGCAAAGTGTAAAATATCAAAGTCACATATTCCATTCACTGTGCGTAGCCGCAGATAAGAAGCACATTCTGTTTAGTGTGCAAAGTTGCATATTAGGAGAACATTCTGTTAACTGTGCAAACTGTAAAATATCAAAGTCACATATTCCATTCACTGTGCGTAGCCGCAGATAAGAAGCACATTCTGTTTAGTGTGCAAAGTTGCATATTAGGAGAACATTCTGTTAACTGTGCAAACTGTAAAATATCAAAGTCACATATTCCATTCACTGTGCGTAGCCGCAGATAAGAAGCACATTCTGTTTAGTGTGCAAAGTTGCATATTAGGAGAACATTCTGTTAACTGTGCAAACTGTAAAATATCAAAGTCACATATTCCATTCACTGTGCGTAGCCGCAGATAAGAAGCACATTCTGTTTAGTGTGCAAAGTTGCATATTAGGAGAACATTCTGTTAACTGTGCAAACTGTAAAATATCAAAGTCACATATTCCATTCACTGTGCGTAGCCGCAGATAAGAAGCACATTCTGTTTAGTGTGCAAAGTTGCGTATTAGGAGAACATTCTGTTTACTGTGCAAAGTGTAAAATATCAAAGTCACATATTCCATTCACTGTGCGTAGCTGCAGATAAGAAGCACATTCTGTTTAGTGTGCAAAGTTGCATATTAGGAGAACATTCTATTAACTGTGCAAACTGTAAAATATCAAAGTCACATATTCCATTCACTGTGCCTAGCCGCAGATAAGAAGCACATTCTGTTTAGTGTGCAAAGTTGCATATTAGGAGAACATTCTGTTAACTGTGCAAACTGTAAAATATCAAAGTCACATATTCCATTCACTGTGCCTAGCCGCAGATAAGAAGCACATTCTGTTTAGTGTGCAAAGTTGCGTATTAGGAGAACATTCTGTTTACTGTGCAAAGTGTAAAATATCAAAGTCACATATTCCATTCACTGTGCGTAGCCGCAGATAAGAAGCACATTCTGTTTAGTGTGCAAAGTTGCATATTAGGAGAACATTCTGTTAACTGTGCAAAGTGTAAAATATCAAAGTCACATATTCCATTCACTGTGCATAGCCGCAGATAAGAAGCACATTCTGTTTAGTGTGCAAAGTTGCATATTAGGAGAACATTCTGTTCACTGTGCAAACTGTAAAATATCAAAGTCACATATTCCATTCACTGTGCGTAGCCGCAGATAAGAAGCACATTCTGTTTAGTGTGCAAAGTTGCATATTAGGAGAACATTCTGTTAACTGTGCAAACTGTAAAATATCAAAGTCACATATTCCATTCACTGTGCGTAGCCGCAGATAAGAAGCACATTCTGTTTAGTGTGCAAAGTTGCGTATTAGGAGAACATTCTGTTTACTGTGCAAAGTGTAAAATATCAAAGTCACATATTCCATTCACTGTGCGTAGCCGCAGATAAGAAGCACATTCTGTTTAGTGTGCAAAGTTGCATATTAGGAGAACATTCTGTTAACTGTGCAAACTGTAAAATATCAAAGTCACATATTCCATTCACTGTGCGTAGCCGCAGATAAGAAGCACATTCTGTTTAGTGTGCAAAGTTGCATATTAGGAGAACATTCTGTTAACTGTGCAAACTGTAAAATATCAAAGTCACATATTCCATTCACTGTGCGTAGCCGCAGATAAGAAGCACATTCTGTTTAGTGTGCAAAGTTGCATATTAGGAGAACATTCTGTTAACTGTGCAAACTGTAAAATATCAAAGTCACATATTCCATTCACTGTGCGTAGCCGCAGATAAGAAGCACATTCTGTTTAGTGTGCAAAGTTGCATATTAGGAGAACATTCTGTTAACTGTGCAAACTGTAAAATATCAAAGTCACATATTCCATACACTGTGCGTAGCCGCAGATAAGAAGCACATTCTGTTTAGTGTGCAAAGTTGCGTATTAGGAGAACATTCTGTTTACTGTGCATAGTGTAAAATATCAAAGTCACATATTCCATTCACTGTGCGTAGCTGCAGATAAGAAGCACATTCTGTTTAGTGTGCAAAGTTGCATATTAGGAGAACATTCTGTTTACTGTGCAAAGTTGCAGATTTGCAGCACATATTCCGTGTAATATGAAGAAGGCGGGTAAAAAGGGACGGGGAAGTGGACGTGATCCTGATAGTTCAGGGCGCGGGTCAGGACGCGTAGAAACTGTGCCTGGTGCCAGAGCACAAGACAGAAAGACATCCACCATACCTAGCTTCATGTCTCAGTTTACAGGGCGTCGCAGGACATCACTCTCGAGGTCAGACCACTGCGAACAGGTGGTCGGTTGGATTTCAGCTGATACTGCTTCCAGTCGGTTAAGCACCACCCTGTCTTCCACCAAGTCCACTCTCAGTAGCCAAGAGTCTGGTCAACATAATCCTCACCCTGATCATCCTTCCTCCCACCATAGAGGATCTGGGCAAAGAAGTGATCCCACACTGGGATATAGTGAGGAGCTCGTCTCATCACCAATCCTTAATTTGAACCTCTCTCCAAGCACGCTTGCAGAGGAACATGACATCTTGTGCCCTGATTCACAACCTCTAGAGGGTACCCAATCACAAGAAGATGACAGAGGGGAACGGCATTTAAGGTCAAAGGAAGTGGATGATGATGATGATGAGACACAGTTGCCATTAAATCAACCACTATTACTGTCTCAAGACCTTGATGAGGAGGATGATATACAGTTGTCAATGACTGAGTATGTGGTGGGATCAAGACATGAGGAGGATGATCAGAGTGAGGAAGTGGAGGAGGACTTGGTGGACGATGAGGTGACTGACCCCACCTGGGAAGGTGTAGAGCCGAGCGATGACAGCAGTCCTGAGGGTGAGCCATCTGCAGCACCGCAACAGGCTGGAAGAGGCAGTGGTGTGGCTACAGAAAGAAGGCGGACCGCAGCAAACCGGCCCGCAAACGCGGTATGGCGTTTTTTTAAGGAAAGTGCGGACGACAAAAGAATTGTAGTTTGCAACCTGTGCCACACCAGAATGAGCCGAGGCATGAACACTAGAAACCTCACCACCACCAGCATGATCCGACACATGGCATCCAAGCACCGTAATAAGTGGGAGGAACGCCCGGATCGCCAATCTGTGTCTGCAGGCCACACCACTGCCTCCTCTTCCCCTGTTTTCGGTGCCGGCCAATCGCCTGTCGAAGGCGCAGGCCCGCATACCTCCCGCCCTGCACCTGTACCATCTGAAGCACCATCAGCGACCACATCCACTTCCCTGTCCCAGCGCAGCGTCCAAATGTCGTTACCCCAGGCATTTGAGCGCAAGCGAAAATACCCAGCCACCCACCCACAGGCCATAGCACTAACCTCACACCTTTCCAAATTACTGGCCATCGAAATGCTGCCATTTAGGCTTGTGGACACTGAGTCCTTCCGCAGCCTGATGGCAGCAGCTGTCCCTCGGTACGCAGTCCCCAGCCGCCACTACTTTTCCCGGTGTGCCGTCCCCGCCTTACACCACCATGTGTCCCGTAACATCACCCGTGCCCTGACCAACGCATTTACTGGGAAGGTCCACTTAACGACTGACACATGGACAAGTGCTTGTGGCCAGGGACGCTACATTTCCCTGACGGCACACTGGGTGAATGTCGTGGAGGCTGGGAGCGACTCGGACCCTGGGATGGCACAGGTGCTACCCACGCCGAGGATTGCGGGCCCTACCTCCATCAGGGTTTCCGCCAGCACCTACGTTATTGGCTCCTCCTCCTCCGTTTCCACCTCCGAATTCTCTGCGCACAGCGCCACTCACCCATCAGCCGGTAGCTGGAAGCAGTGTAGCACTGCAGTGGGGAAGCGTCAACAGGCCGTGCTGAAGCTGATCTGCCTTGGGGACAAACAGCACACGGCCTCAGAGCTGTTGCAGGGGATTAGTCACCAGACCGAGCAGTGGCTCTCGCCACTCAACCTGCAACCAGGCATGGTTGTGTGTGATAATGGGCGTAACTTGGTGGCGGCTTTGGAGCACGGCAAGCTCACACATGTACCATGCCTAGCGCATGTATTTAATTTAGTGGTTCAGCGATTTCTAAAAACCTACCCCAATTTGCATGATCTCTTGACCAAGGTGCGCCGCGTGTCTGCACATTTCCGTAAGTCATCTACAGCTTCAGCCGGCCTGTTGAAGCTGCAGCAGCGCTTACAATTGCCAGCTCACTGGCTGCTGTGTGATGTGAGCACGCGCTGGAACTCCACCTTCCACATGTTGGCCCGGCTTTGTGAGCAGCAGAGGGCAGTAGTGGAGTACCAGCTGTTACACGGTCGTCGCCTCTCCGTTCAACTTCCTCTAATCAGAAGTGAGGAGTGGGAATGGATGTCAGACCTCTGCGAGGTTGTACGCAATTTTGAGGAATCGACACAGATGGTGAGCGGCGATAACGCTATTATCAGTGTAACCATCCCACTTCTGTGTCTACTGAAACGCTCGCTGCTCACAATTAAAACCGACGCTTTGCATGTGGAAGAGGTGGAAATGCGGGAGGAAGAGCTTACACAAGGTGATAGCCAGAGCACCCTCACTTCGTCTTCTCAGCGACAATTGGAGGAGGCGGAGGAGGAGGAGGAGGAGGAGGAAGACACGGTTGCCTCCGCTACAGAGGGTAGCCATGGAACTTTAGTTCCATCTCTTCAGCGTGGGTGGGCAGAAGAGGAGGAAGAGGATGAGGAGATTGAGAGTCATCCTCCTGGTGAGGACAGCGAAATCTTGCCTGTTGGTACTCTGGCACACATGGCTGACTTTATGTTAGGCTGCCTTTCCCGTGACCCACGCGTTATACGCATTTTAGACAACACGGATTACTGGGTGTTCACCCTTCTGGACCCCCGCTACAAAGAGAATTTCTCATCTCTCATTCCTCCGGTGGAGAGGACAAGCAAAATGGTGCAATACCAGAAGGTTCTTGTCGAAAAATTGCTCCAAAATTTTCCATCTGACAACGCTGGCGGCAGAGTACGTGCTACCTTGGCCAACCGAGAAGGGGAGAAAAGGGGAGTACACAGCAGTTCCGACAAAGGCAGGGCAACACTCTCCAAGGCGTGGGACACCTTCATGACACCCCGCCAGCACCCTCACCCTGATGCGCAGCCTAGTGTCACAAGGAGGGAAAAGTTTTGGAAGATGGTGAAGGAGTACGTAGCAGACAGTGTCAGCGTCCTCAATGATCCCTCTGTGCCTTACAACTACTGGGTGTCCAAGCTGGACACGTGGTATGAACTGGCACTCTACGCCTTGGAGGTGCTGGCCTGCCCTGCCGCCAGCATTCTGTCTGAGCGGGTATTTAGTGCTGCTGGTGGCATCATAACAGATAAGCGTATCCGCCTTTCCACCGAAAATGCTGATAGGTTGACACTTATAAAAATGAACAAGGCCTGGATTTCCCCTGACTTCTCCACTCCACTGGAGGAAAGCCCCGGGGGAACATAAAGTCACTTTAGATATGTTATTTACAATGATGGGAATACTCTGTATTCCCATTCACCCCTTCCACCCAAAAAACGGGTATATGGTTGACTCTCTTCCATATGCCCAGTGATATAATTTTTATATAGGGCCAGCTCACCAGCGGGCCCAGTGATATAATTTTTATATAGGGCCAGCTCACCAGCGGGCGCAGTTTGACAATTTTTGTATAGGTCAGCTCACCAGCGGGCCTTCTCATATAATGTTTTATTGGGTCAGCTCTCTAGCGGGCCCTCTCATATAATGTTTTATAGCGTCAGCTCACTAGCGGGCCTTCGCATATAATGTTTAGGATGGTCAGCTCCGCAGCAGACCCTCACCCATAATGTTTTAGATGGTCGGATCAGCGCACGTTTCCCTCTTAATCATGGCCCCAGTTCAGAAAAATCGAGGAAATTTTTGGGAGAATTTGCCTCTGCGCACTTTTCCCTCTTAATCATGGCCTCAGTTCAGAAAAATCGAGGAAATTTTTGGGAGAATTTGCCTCTGCGCACGTTTCCCTCTTAATCATGGCCCCAGTTCCGAAAAATCGATGAAATTTTTGGCAGAATTTGCAGATGATATACAAGTAAATATACAGCAAATACTGTTTGGTAACAATTTTTCGCCTAAAGTCGTTTTTATCTGCCTTTTTGTGTGTTTTACGGTCAGTCTGTAAAAATGGCGTACTACAGGCGAAACATCGTTCCCAGCAGCGACGTTGGAGTCCAAGATGCATCCAGACATCCTCCCTATGCTGTCCCTGAACCATTTCTGTGGTGTTTCCATCATTTTCTGCCCTTTTCCTATGGACCAGGCACCCTCCCCTCATCAGAGCAGGGGGTGCCTGGTGTAATGCTCGAGTCCTCCCATTGACTTCAATGGGGCTCGGGTGCTCGGCCGAGCACTCGAGCCTCCGGGGGCGCTCGGTCAGAGCACCCGAACACCCGAGCATTGGGGTGCTCGATCATCACTAGTCTGTACACAAATGGTTACAACAACTACAGAAGTGAAGAAAGGGTACACAAACCATACCATTTTGAAAAGAAGACACCCTGCCGCATCTAATGATGGGTGACTTGCCTTGTTACCCCAAGCCTGGAGTGCACAAATGCCTCCAGAAGGTGGCGCTAATGAAAAAAAAAGGCATTTTCTTACATTTCTGCCCCTTCAAATGTACTGAAATATGTGCAAACCATGGTATTTCCAACTGTATTCATTAGCTAGTGCTCTTAGGAGAAAAATGACACCCCATTGGTATGAGTTTATCTACCTCAGGGGGCGCTAGAAGTGCAAAACGACACCTACTACAACTTCAAATTTTTCTAACATTTTCTCAAACATTACTTGTCTGTACACAAATGGTTATAACAACTACAGAAGTGAAGAAAGGGTACACAAACCATACCATTTTGAAAAGAAGACACCCTGCCGCATCTAATGATGGGTGACTTGCCTTGTTACCCCAAGCCTGGAGTGCACAAATGCCTCCAGAAGGTGGCGCTAATGAAAAAAAAAAGGCATTTTCTTACATTTCTGCCCCTTCAAATGTACTGAAATGTGTGCAAACCATGGTATTTCCAACTGTATTCATTAGCTAGTGCTCTTAGGAGAAAAATGACACCCCACTGGAATGAGTCGACCTACCTTAGGGGTGCCAGAAGCACATAACTACACCTACCTGTTTGCTTCTTCGAAAATGGCTGCTTGTACTAAAATGTCCATAACTGTTAGAGACATGAAGGAAAGGTATAAAAGGTATACCATTTTGGAAAGTAGACATTCTCCCGCATCAAATGAGGGGTCACTTGCCTTTCTACCCCCTGGGCTGAAGTGCACAAATATTTCCAAAAGGTGGCGCTATGGGAATAAATACAGGTTTTTTTACATTTCCACCACTTCAAAGATACTAAAATCTTTGAAAACCATAACATTTCCTGCTGTATTCAGTACTTGCTACCATCATGAGAAAAATGGTAGCCCATTTGTGTGGGTTAACATACAATATGTGGGTGCTAGGAACACGAACGTAAACCTGACACTTTTGTTTTTTAAATTATCTGCTTGCACTAAAATTGTTATAACCATAATAGATATGCAGGAAAGGTAGAGAAACAATGCCATTTTGAAAAGAAAACAACCTGCCGCATCTAATGAGGGGTCACTTGCCTTCTTACCCTAAGGCTGGTATGCACAAATGCTTCCAGGAGGTGGCGCTAATGAAAAAAAATGCTTTTTTTTACATTTCTGCCCCTTTAAATGTATGGAGCTCTGTGAAAACCATGGAATTTTCAACTGCATTTGTTTGCTAGTGCTCTTAGGAGTCAAACGACACCCCATTGATATGAGTTGAACTACCTTAGGGGGTGCTAGAAGTAGAAAACTACACCTACTACAACCTCTGATGTTTCTAACATTTTCTCAAACCTGACTTGCCTGTATAAAAATGGCTATAACACCTTCAGAATTGAAGAAAAGGTAGATAAACCATACCATTTTGGAAAGAAGACAACCTGCCGCATCTAATGAGGGGTCACTTGCCTTTGTACCCCTAAGTTATTTGGAACAACTATTTCCAGAATGTGGTGCTACAGGAAAGAAAAACAAACATTTGTTTTACACATCAGTCACTTCAAAGATACTAAAATGGTTCAATGGCATGGGATTTCCTAGGAGGACTTCTTGCCAGCCCCAAAAAAATGGTACCCCACTGCTCTGGGTTCACATACCAATTTACGCTACAAGAGCGTAGCTACCAGTGAAACAGAAATGGGAAAGCAAACAGTGTATGTGTGATTTTATGGCTAACAGATGAAAGAAGCTAGGACGTCAGCCGGTGTATGTGCGGACCTGTGACTACAAGTCTAACAAAAATGTGTGAGAGGGTGAGGGATTAGGCAGTGTGTGTGGGTATGAGCAGAGGAGCAAGGATGGTGGTGATGGTGGGGCAGTGTCTGATAGTGTGTATGGGAGATCTCTGACTACCATTGTGCACTGTATGTCCCCTCATACAAAGCACTGCGTTGGACCCCCTTCCTGTTGCACGTGCATTTTTTTGGGCTTTTTCCCCCAATATTTTTGTGTAGACCTCGTTGGGGGCATCAGAACCCATACAATGAGGTCTAAATAAAAAATAAAGGGGGAAAAAATCCTTTATGTGCCACAGGGGTGTCCAGCACACAAAGGGTTAATTTTTTTTTATCGTTACTTTGTATTCAGATGGCCACCAAACAAGCTCTGATCACAAAGTAATGATAAAAAGTCCTGTGTGTACCACAGGAAGGGGGTCTGCATTGAACCCCCCCTCCCAGTGGCACACACATGGTTAATTTTTGATTTAATTTTTTTTTTATTATATACCTCATTGAGGGGCATCAGGACCCCCTGATCCCTCCCCAATGAGGTCTTAGTAAAAAAAATATATATGTCCACAAACAGAGTGACCCTGTGAGTGCCACAGGGGTCTGCAGCGCATTGCAAAGCAATGCACTGGATCCTTGTGGCACTCAGAGGGTTAATTTTTTTTTTATCATTACTTGGTAATCAGAGCTTGTTGGGGGGCCATCAGGACCAATCATGATGGCCCCCCAACAATCTCTGATAACGAAGTAATGATAAATGCCCTGTGTGTGCCGCAGAAGGGGGGCTGCATTGGCCCCCCTTGTGGCACACACAGGGTTAATTTTTTTTTCTTTACATTTTTTTTTATTATGGACCTCATTGGTGGGTATCAGGACCCCTCTGATTCCCCCAATGAGGTCTTAAAAAAAAAAAATAAAAGGAATCAAAATAAATGTCCCTGTGAGTGCCACATGGGTCTCCAGGGCATTGCAAAGCAATGCATTGGACCCTTCTGGCACTCAGAGGGTTAATTTTTTTTTTTATTATTACTTTGTAATCAGAGCTTGTTGGGGGGCCATCAGGACCAATCCTGATGGCCCCCCAACAATCTCTAGTAACAAAGTAATGATAGAAGCCCTGTGTGTGCCACAGGAGGGGGGGGTGCATTGGACCCCCCTGTGGCACACACAGGGTTAAAAAAAAAAAAATTTTTTTTTTTTAATAATAGACCTCATTGAGGGGCATCAGGATCCCCCCTGATCCCCCCAATGAGGTCTTTCAAAAAAAAAAAAAAAACCCCAAAAAAATGACCCTGTGAGTGCTACAAGGGTCTCCAGCACATTGCAAAGCAATGTGCTGGGGACCCCTGCGGCACTCACAGGGCTACTTAGCGTTTTGTTTTTTTTTTATTTTTAATTACTCAGACCTCGTGGGGGACATCAGGACCCCTCCTGGTGTCCCCCCAGTTATTGATCTCCCAGCCATCGGCTGGGAGATCAATAAGGCGACTTGCAGGAGAGCAAAAGCTCTCCTGCCTTTCACTCCTACCACCGGTAGGAGTGAATGGGACCGGGGAAACTTCCCCAACGTCATCAGTGACATGTCACTGATGACGTTGGGAGGCTTCCCCCGGTCCCGCCCACTCCTACCCGGAAGTTCGGGTAGGAGAGAAGGAAGAGGAGAAGCTGCGCTTCTGCTGCGCTTCTCCTCTTCTTTTATTGATCTCCCAGCGCGATCGGCTGGGAGATCAATAACAGGGGGGACATGAGGAGTGATCCTCATGTCCCCCCACGATTGCCCAGCTTTTTTTTTTTTTAAATGCGCCCACTGCATGCCGGTTATACCGGCTCATGCAGTGACCGCATTTTAGTGGGTACATTGTACGAGCTTGGCACAGCGGGTACAGCTGTCCAAACTCGCACAATGTACCCACTTGGCACTCAAAGGGTTAACAGTTAACTACACCTGCTATAAGTAACTGCATGATTTTAATTAATAACATTACTTGTAGTGTATGCTGTGAGACTGATGTACTAAGAAAAACTGGAATAATTCTGGAGCACTCCATAGAGAGCAAACCATAGGGGACATATGCATTTTCCTACTAGTTTAAGTGGGAATTTTAACAGAGATCTCTATAACATTTAAGAGGTTAAAATGGACCACCGACTGGTTAAGCTTCCATCCCCAGCTGAGATACAGGAAACACCCCTAAAAAAGTCATTAAAAGGAACTCCCCTCCCCCTCAAGGGTGTCTAAGTTCACTAGCCGAGACAAAATATAGAAAGAAATAAGGGGGGATCCTGTGAACGCTGCCTCTTCTGGACCAGGAAAGGAAAATAACGGTAAGCTGAAATAACTTTCCATTTTCCCTGGTCCCTCATTGGCAGCGTTCACCAATGGGAGAGTACCCAATAAATATAAAAACAGGGAGGGGGATTAACAAAAAACCAAAGAGAGTAACTTAATGCAGAAAATATAAAGATTTATTACTAAATCTTATTTACGAGGCATGGAGGAAACAGAGCGAAGGACTTCCCTTCCAAGGTGGAAGGCTCTCTGGAACGTACGTCCAGATGGTAGTGCCTGCAAAGGTGGTGCTGGATGACCAGGTTGCAGCCTTACAGATGTAATCTGTGGATACCCTGGCCTCTGCCGCCCAGGAAGTGGCTACCGCCCTGGAGGAATGGGCCATGATTCCCTGAGGTGCTTGAAGACCTTTTGCCTGATAAGCCTGAGATATGCAGGAGACAATCCATCTGGAGGTGGTTGCTTTTGTGACCGGCCACCCTTGTCTGTGTCCTGAAGGGACAACAAACAGTCTTTCTGACTTCCTGAAAGTGACTGTCCTTTGCACATATACTTGAAGGCATCTGACGAGGTCTAAATTGATCCATTCAGGCTTGTCCCTGTTGGGGATATCCGGGACAAAGGAGGGCAGAACTATGTCTTGAGAAAGATGAAATGTAGAGATAACTTTAGGGAGGAACTCCGGTATGGGCCTAAAAAAATAACACTGTCTTGTCTGAAATGCATAAAAGGTTCCCTCACTGAAAGGGCTTGAAGCTCCAAGACCCGCCTTGCGGAGGTAATGGCTATCAAGAAAGCAATCTTGATAGAAAGCAGGCCCATAGGGATGACTTCTAAAGGCTCAAACGGATCTCTAGAAAGAGCGTCCAACACCAAAGGAAGGTCCCAGGATGGCGATAAAATCCTGACAGAGGGGAGGATTCAATGTAGAGCTGTGAAGAAACGAATCACAAGGTTCTGTTGTGCCCATCTAATCCCTGTGATGGCTGAAATGGCCAACACCTGAACTTTAAGCGTATTGGCACTCAAAACTTTCTGGAAACCTTCTGAGAGGAACTCCAAAATGTTCCCCAGGGATGGAGAGATTGATGATATCTTGTGATGCCCAGAGAGAAAAGGTTGACCAGACTCTATAATATGAATTGGAAGTAGAAAACTTCCGAGATTTTAGGAGTAAAGTGATTGTGGAGTCGGAGAGACCTTGAGCTAGCAGGGACTGCTGCTCAACCACCAAGCTGCTAGGTGAAGCCTGGATGGGTCTGGATGGAGAACTAGACCCTGGAAGAGCAGGTCCTTCCGATTGGGAAGAATCCATGGGTCGCAGATCAACAGCTTCTGTAATTCTAGAACAATTGTGATGGCTTCTGCCTGGTCCATCTGAATCTTCCTGAACACCGAGGGGATCAAAGGGATGGGAGGGATGATGTAATTGAGCCCCTGATTCCACGGGTGGGACAGAGCATCTACGCCAAGGGCTTCTGGATGCCAAGCTTCGGTGTAGAATTTCTGGCGTTTCTTGTTCTGGTGGGAGGCCATGAGGTCTATATCTGGCAGACCCCATTTCTGGACAATCACTCCAAAGATCTCCCAGTTTAAGGCCCAGGAATTGTGATTTACCTGGTGTCTGCTGAGGAAGTCTGCGTGGACATTGAGTTTTCCTTGCAAGTAGACTGCGGTAAGATCCATGGAAATGGAAACTGCCCAGGAGAGTATAGGCATGAGTTCCTGCAGGAGAGATTTGCTTCAAGTTCCACCCTGCTTCCTTACATCGAACACTGCTGGTCGATTGTGTCAGACACCTGAACTTAGGAAGGCCAAGAGAATGAGGAGTACCAAGGTGGAGGAACAGGGGAATCCTCCAACAAGGGATTAGTGAGCAAGAGGCTGGGGTGCAAGACTTGGGAACGGTGCTGGGGAGCGTGGGTTGTCAAGGCCGGAGCTGTGCTGAGGCTGAGCCGCCTATAGGTGCTGGCCGTGAAGCCAGATGTTGTGATCCCCAGCACAGAAGCTGCTGGGTGACAACGGATAACCCCAACCGAGACAAACTATACTAAGCAATCCCCAGGGAAAATAGACAAACACACCAAACAGGAACAGAGGTACTCACTCAGGACTCCTGGAGCAAGTAGATCCCCCGTGGCTGGAACAATGGGTCACCAACACTGGAGCAGATGGGGCAAGGTCAAAAGTGGTCCGGGTCATACACAGGTAGGCAGGAAACACAGGAACAGCAGAGGCAAGGTCTAGACGGTCCGGGTCATACACAGGAAGGTAGGCAACACAGGAGCAGGCAGAGGCAAGGTCAAACGGTCCCGGTCATACACAGGCAGACTGGCAACACTGTAGCAGGCTGAGGCAAGGTCAAAAACGGTCCGGGTCATACAGAGGCAGGCTGGTAACAATGGAGCAGGCTGAGGCAAGGTCTGAACAGTCCGGGTCATACACAGGCAGAATCAAGGAAGACCGGATCATACACAGGAAAACAGGAAACTAGGATGCAGGAATCGCAACAAAGTGCAGAATAGACGCTATAATAACACGTCAAATGGAGCAAGGCAGTGGGTTATGAAGGCCCCAAACCAGAAGGAAACATGAGAGTGAGGCGTGGATGCCGGCCGGACCATAGAGAGGAGTAAGTGAGAGCGGTCCGCCGTCAACACGCATGCGCACAGCAAAGGAAACGGGTGCATGAGAGTAGGAACCTGGCAATGGCCAGGAGACACGGCAAAAGTCGAAGGAAGAGGCAGGCAAAGAGGCGAAGGGGTAAGCGAGGCTTGACAGATTGTCCATCCGGATTTTGAGAGCTCTGTCTTTTAGAAGAGGGGTGAAGTGGGAGATAGTCTGAGCGACGGCTCGGAGCTCCAGTACATTTGAGGGCAAGCCTGAATAATGCAAGGGCCATGATCCTTGTGCTAGATTTTCTCAGAGAGTGGCACCCCAACCTTTTCCACTGGCATCTGTAGTGAGAATTGTCCATACAGAGTCTCTCAGGCTCTTTCCTTGAGTTACATTTTCTATGTCCTCCCACCAAAGTAGACTGGACCTGACCTGTTTTGGAATAATAATTGGCTCTTCTAGCTGGTTGAGGCAACTGTGCCACTGGTCTAGAAACACAAGCTGCAGGGGTCTCATAAACCATTGCGCCCATCTTACCACAGGGATGGTGGAGGACGTTAAGCTAAGGATGTGTATGCATCTTCTCGCCATAATGACAGACTGGTTCCTGAGGGCCCGGATCTGATGGGATATGTTCTGGGCTTTATCCAATACCCTTTCTTGTAGGGTATTGAACAGAATTCTCAAGTAAACCAACTGCTGGGTGGACTTCAGGCACAGGCAGCTCTTTCTGGAATTTATCTTCCATCCCAACTGAGAAAGGAAAGAGATTGTTAGATCCCTGTGGATGAGTAGAATGTTCTGGCTCAGTGAGATGTTCAAGATGTCGTCCAGATAATGATATATTCTGATGCCCTGAAGTCTCAGCTCCACAATGACAGGAAGCAGAAGTTTTGAAAATGTTCTTGTAGCAGTAGAGATTCCAAATGGTAGGCAGATGAACTGGAAATGATGGTTGTCTAATGCAAACCTCAGGAACCTCTGATGGTCCAGGAAAACTGAAATATGGAGATATGTGTCCCTAAGGTCCAGGGATATCATCCAATCTCCCGGAAGGACTACCTTTATAATCATCTGAATGGATTCCATCTTGAATCTGTGAGTGTTTAGGTGAGAGTTTAGTGCCTTGAGGACCAAAATAGGATGAAAGTCTCCTGACGATTTTTGTACAAAAATCAGAGTGGAATAAATTTCTGTGAAGTTTTCTTCTTGAGGGACTATAGTGAATGCCTGTTCTGAAAGAAGGCCAGAGATGAAGTCTTTCACCATTGCTCTGTTCTGAGGGTTTCTGGGTACTCTTGATGGTTTGAAGACTGGTTCTCTGGGTTGGGATTTGAATTCCATGGGAGACCACTGGAATTACCCATGAGCCTCTCTCTTCAACACAGATAGACTGGACCCGAACACCATCAAAATTTCCCAATTGGCTTAGATGTTCCTCTTCCTGAAGAGCTGGATCTGTTGGGGTGAAAGGTAGGGATTGTCCCATCTTCCATGAGAGTCTCTGAAAGAAGTTCTCATTTGCTGGCGTCTACAGGAAGGATTGAATTCCATGCGCCTGTTCTCTCTCTCTTGGGGAAGAAAAAGGCTTTTGCCCCCTGAAGCCTTCTTGATGAGATCATTTAATTTTTCCTCAAAGAGCATGGTACCAATAAAAGGGAGGGCGCAGAGATTAAGCTTAGAAGTGCTGTCCGCATTCCAAGGGCGCACCCAATGTGCACATCTAGCAGAGAAAGATAGAAACATTACCTTAGATTGAAGTTGGACCAGGTCCGTAGAGAGATCAATAATAAAGTCAATCGCCAATTTGAGGTCATTAAGGGATTCTGCAATGGTGGAGCGAGATTCACCTCGGAGAATGGCTTCTTCAGTCTGTTCTATCCAGATCCTCATAGCCCTGGAGACAGAGGTTAATGCTACCACAGGTCTGGAGCCAAGCCAATAGAGAGAAAGGTTCTTCTTAAATTATTCTCCAGACGTCTATCTAGAGGGTCTCTGAATGAGGCCGCATCATCTAAGCGAAGAGTAGTCTTACGTGGTAAGCGTACCATTGCTGCATCTACTTTGGGTGGAGAATCCCATAACACGCAGTCTTTAGGTGAAAAAGTATACATCCTGAACAGGCGAGAGGTGGGTTTGCATCTTCTGTCAGATTTTTGCCATTCTTCCAATATAAGATCCTTGATGACTGAATAAAGGGGAAAGCAGGTGGATTTCTTCTTTAAAAAGGATAACATTCTGTCACTTATTTGATGGTCTTGAGGCTCTTGCAGTCCTAGAGTCTGTCAGACTGATTTGATCAAGGATTTTACTAGAGAGGTGGCAAATCCAGTAAGCTCTGCAGTATCTTCCTCTTCTTCATCCTAATCCACGGTATCTCTAGGGGTAGGAGAGTCAAGATCTGAGTCCCCTGACCATGACTCATCATCTTTTTCTCTGCGGGGAAGCATGAAAGAGACATCCTGGATCCCTTGGACCATGGCTTGTTTGATGACCAAAGAAATGTCTGCAGATTTGGAAGGGGAATATTGGATGAGGTCTAGCCAACAGGCCCTGCAGATCTTCTTCCCTTCCATGGCTTCATTGTTGCAGGCAAAAACAAGGTCTGGATGGAGTTGCAGAGATAGGATCCCTTCCAGAAGGGCTGGGAAGACATAAAGAAAGTCCCATCAGCCAGCATATCACTCTTTTTAAAATAACAAATGAAAAAAAAGGGCTTACCTGACAAAATACCAACCCCTTAGCCTTAGGTTGTGGCGTACTAGACCCAGGATACATAATTCAGGGCAGAGGCTAAAAGAAAAGACAAAGCAAGTCTTAAAAGAAAATTCGGAGCATAGATCAGCAAAAGGAGGAACCAAAAGGAAAGAATATCTTAGCCGGAAATGGGAGGAAAAAGGATTAGGGCAGGAACCAGAAGAGACAACTTCAACACACAGCTGAGAAGATACAGGAGATGAGCCTAAACTTGCTCAAAAGCAAAAAGAACTGCTGAAATAAGTGCCCCCATGAAGAAAAAAAACCCTTTAAGATCTTCAAACTCGTGGATACTCAAATCGGTTGCAGATATGAGTCCCCCCTTGATGATGCAACTGGCAGAAGACTATTGCCCAGCGCCATCTTGGATACCGGCAAAGGAGGCCTGGAGCTCGCAGACAGCGGCAGAAGCTCCCCGGAGGGGAGAAGGGAAGGGACAGAGAAGAGCCTCAGAAAAACAGAGCCTGGAGGGATCCAGAGAGAAATACCCCCCGCCACATAACGGGGCCTTCCTGGTGGCCAGCCATGCGTGGAGGATCTCCAAGGAGTGAGAGGCCTGGCGCTGGTGGAAGAGTTTTAAAGAAAACTCCGGGAAGGTCAAAAGAAAAGGAGAAAACGAAAAAACATTTCTAAAAAAAGATTGCGGGATGTTTCCATCCCGGGCCAAGGCAGGAAACAAAAAAAAGACACCCTTGAGGGGGAGGGGAGTTCCCTTTAATGCCTTTTTTAGGGGTGTTTCCTGTATTGCAGCTGGGGATGGAAGCTTAACCCGTTGGTGAACTCTGCCGATGAAGGACCAGCGAAAGCCACATTGAAAAACATTTGCGTGCCAGACTGGTATCCAAAGAATTGCAAAGTAATGTGCTAGATTTCCCGTTGGCTCTCATAAGATTAAATCAGTTGGAATTTGGGGAATTATTTCTTGCCCCCTATGGAGCAGTTGGATTACACTATAAATACTCCATTTATCATTTGTACATAAACCTACTATATGCATTACTCTATGGATACTTGTAAGAAACAACAGCATTTAAGTGTATGTCTGAAGTAAGAAACTAATTTGGTGAGAGAGTGGGGGTTGTTTGCTTTGTTACTCCATCCCCCTCCCCTTCATCAAAAAAAGATTTCAATGGTCTCTTTTCATAAGATCACAAAGGATCATATGTTCCTAGAAGTAGCAAAATAGCTATTGTTGTTTGAAAAATGTTGGCATATAGGTATGGTATTTGTGCTTTTGTTGTGTTTCCTTCAATTACTATAGGTTTTGCACATTCAGAACTTCACATTCCACCCACTTTTTTCTTAATGTCCTCATTTTGTCTTTTGCAAGACATTTTTTGTCATTGTATACAAAAATTTTCTTTTCCTGTATACGACACTGGTGAATAGTTTAGCCATGCCCTTGCCCCACCCCTTTGCCCGGCAATTCTGGAGTTGTGTCGTACACAATGGACATTACTAGTTTTTTGCCATGTACTCTATAGAAAATATATTGTTCATGCATACAATTACTTATTTTTGTCTTTCGTACAATATTGTTTTGTCGGTATCCCTTTGAACATACGGTACAAAGTATTTATCATGTTTGCATTTCTGTTTACAGGCAGTGTTCTGTCAGGGATTGTGAAAGCAGGGATGGTGATACAATGCAACACTATCCTTGTAGCACTGAATGCTTTGTATGCTGTATTTTCTTCTGCTGGGTTATTTTAACATTGTATAAGAGTCACTGACAGAAATTGCTTGAAACAGAAATTTGGATAAATCATTGTCCGGGACATAAGAGTGTAAATAAATGAATAAAAGTAACAGTAAAATAATAATAATAATAATAATAATAACAGATAGACAATTTGACTTTACATATTATGCACTTACAGGATATGTAAAGTCGAACAGCAGCTTAACTATCACTATAATAGAAATACATCATTAATTTTTCCAGAAAGATAGACATGAAAACATCCAAACCCTTCTTCATTTCACAAAATATAACAGCTTTGTTTTTTTGCAGTGAATCAGGTTGTGGAAACATGCAAATAGGAATGCTGCAGTCATGCTTGATGAATTCACTGGTTACAAACACTATAATTGCCTGCATAATTTCATAGCACTTGAGTTATTGCTGCCTTTAGGATAAAAATGTCTTCTGCCTCACAGAAGAACAAATCAATAAAATCCAATATATATTATATATATATATATATATATATATATATATATATATATATATATATATATATATTCTGTAGAATCTGCCAAAACCTCATGGTTGCAGGGTGAAATATCTGCCAACCATCACTGGACCAGAGTTGCAGCTTATGTTTCATACTCTCAGCTTGCTGAGGAGGCCTTTGGGAATAAATGGTTTAGTTGCTTAACTTAAAAATCTGTAATGTTAACCAAGATAGTTGTATATGATGGGAAGCTATGTTTTGTCTTATTTTGTTAGATTCCGTCAGCAGCTAGATTATGAGAACTGGGAACAAAGGAGCTATGGATGTGGAACTTATAGTATAGGGAGAGCCAGGTTAACCTTTGGAGAAATAGCATGAAGTGAGAAGAGGATCTAACTTTCGTCACAAGCTGGGCAGTGGCCTGGCAGACTGTGAAAAATGTGACCATAAAAGACCCAAAGTGCCACTGCTGACACTATTGGTGCCAATTTGAAGAGAGGAGAGGTAGTAAGGAACTGAAGAATATTGTGCAGTTCAGGTGGCCACGGTCTTGCAAACCTGGCAGACTGATGTATAGCAGCATACCTATAGGACGCCAAGGCGTCCGACCTGACCGATGTAGAAGACAGATAAGATGGAAAAGAAAATAGTGAACAGACATTCCAATGGCACAAAAAAAGATATATATATATATATGTAATTGTCCCTGAAGAAAGTCCCAAATTGGACTGAAACGTCGGACTGTAGCCGGCATTTTAAAGATGATAAAATAAAGTAAACGGAATGTTTTAACATTGGAGTGCCCGGCTTGTTTTTCTGCGATTGCATTATCTACACATGAAGCCTTGAGCACCCGTTTCAATGAACAAAGGTGTGTGCAGCAGTCTTTATGTGAATTTTCCACAAAAAAGGGGACAACATAGCTAAATCTGATCTAGCCATGTCATTTAGCTGAATACTAGAAAAGTCATCAGAAACCGAAAAGATAAAAAGTAGGACACAAAATATCTACCCTGGGGAGCAGGACCAGATTTGTAATTAGGCAGAGTAGGATTCTGCCTACAGGTGCACCTCACAGAGGGGCACCTGTCATTGGGATCGTCCTTTGTTGCCTCCCCCCCCGGCACCGCAACATCTTGATGAGGTCTGTGCTTTTTTGGCACAGACCTGTAGCTGCTGAGCTCTCTAGTTGTCTCTTTAGTAATACAGAGTGCTGGGAGATGACATCATCTCCCAGCGCTCTGCATTACTAATGAGAAGACAGCGCGGGGGCCCCAGCAGCACAGCAGAAGGAGGCACAGACCTCTCCTGCCGCTGGACCACCAGAGAGGAGGTAGAAAATGGACACTGGGGGGGGCAGCGATGTGAGGGTAATATAGAGATGATGGGGGCAATGTGAGGGCAATAGGGAGCTGATGGGGGCAAGTTGGAGCTGATGGGGCAATATGGAGCTGTTGGGGGCAATGTGAGGGCAATATGGATATGATGGGGGCAATGTGGAGTTGGTGGGGGCAATATGGAGCTGATGGGGGGAAATGTGAGGGCAATGTGGAGATGATGGGGGCAATGTTAGGGCAATATGGATTTGATGGGGCAATGTGGAGATGATGGGGGCAATATGAGACTGACTGGGCAATGTGAGGGCAATATGGAGCTGATGGGGCAATGTGAGGGCAATATGGAGATAATGGGGGCAATATGGAGCTGATGGGGGCAATATGGAGTTGATGGGGCAATGTGAGGATGATGGGGGGCAAGTTGGAGCTGAATGGGGGCAATGTGAGGGCAATATGGAGCTGATGGGGGCAATGTGGAGATGATGGGGGCAATATGGAGCTGATGGAGAAAATGTGAGGGCAATATGGAGCTGATGGGCAATGTGAGAGCAATATGGAGATGATGGGGGCAATGTGGAGATGATGGGGGGCAATGTGAGGGCAATGTGGAGATGATGGGGGGCAAGTTGGAGCTGATAGGGGGCAATGTGAGGGCAATATGGAAATGAGGGGGGGCAATGTGAAGATGTCCAGTGGAGATGGCCAAGGGGGAGAGGGTGCTTCAGATTTCTGTGCCTACAGGCTCCTGAGATGTAAATCCGTCCCTGCTGGGGAATTATTTTGGTAGTAAAGTTCAAATGTCTTAATAGAGGTTGTAGCTCAATTTTGCTATAAGAGGCTCTTGACTCACACTTGCTACTGAGGCTGTATATATGACAGATTTTGTCTAATGGTAAGCTGGCCACCATCCTTGCTGAGACTAGAGTGATCATTAAGAATTACACCGAGGTACCTTGGCCCGAAGTTTTGTTTAGGGCTATGGTAATGGAAAGTTCCTGTATAAGAGAAAATAATTTGTGCTGACTGCTGGGAGGAAAAAAGGGAGGGTCAGTCATCCAAATAATGCAGCACCATTGCAACTGCTATAGATATTTAGAAGCCATGTTACATTGTCTGGAAAAGGTGTCAAATAATTTGGTACAACTATTGGACCCAAAGGTCAAGCGGACTGCAAAGTAGTATACCTGGCACCACTTGATTCCTTGGAGGTGCCAGAGCGAGGGATGGATGGGAAGAAGATTGAAAGAGTCCTCATTATTGGCTTTGGGAAGCCAACAGTTTCTCCCTGCTTGCTTAATAAATGAGCAATGGCATTGCTGATGCTATGATAATACAGGGTGAATTCTTCTGAGGCAATAGGAAAATGTAAACTAGGAGTGAGCAATGACTGAGGGGCAGAGAAATCAAAGATCAGTCTTTTTTTAAGAGAAAACATTTTGGTTTCTAAACCTAGTGGACTAACCCACCAAACTGGAAATGTAGGGGACTGGAAGGGCCCATTTAATAACCCTTCTCTAATTCCTTGGCTATCAGCTGGTCAATTAGATCAGGATCTGAGACAGCAGACTGTAAATCAGGGCATTTTTCTTTTGATGAAGGAATGACTATAAAGCCTGAATTAAAACCTTCTTGAAGACCTGAAATTAGATTCTGGGATATGGATTGGTCTGGTTGGACAGAAAGTAAACACTGGTGGACGTGAAGGTTAATGCATGATAGTCATTATGAGAAGAATTCCTGGGGCAGATAGAACGAGAGTGGTCTTTTTTGCCAAAGTGAGCAAATGTGAAGCATCCGATATGCACTATAAAAATATCCCCTAGCATTAAAATTATTATATATAGGAGAGGATCCTAAATAATGAATGACAAAGCCAAGTTTGTCCCCAGTTGAGAGTGGGCTAGTGGGCAAGGGCAGTGCAGGTTTGGAAGTAGGAAAAGTGCTTGCCACGACACTTGTGGAAGGGCTAGGAGAAATGGCAGAAGTCAGAAGAATGAGTAGCTGATTGGCAGATGTTACATATTGGCATTTTTAAACCAGCAAAGTGCCTACAAAAGAGTTCCTTGTCCAACCATCTCCACTCAGTCACAAAATTGAACTGAGTCAGAGCAGCAGCAGCCTTAGCTAAAAAGGATCTGTGGTAACTGTAGAACAGCAAGCACTCATAACTGTATCCCAAGTTCACTAATAGATACAGATAATGGTCCATCTCCTGTCTTCGAAGAGAATAGGCTGAGCATAAAATGTGCCTTAGAGTAATGAAAAACTACCATGCTTCTCTGTTTAACTTGAAAAATTTAAAAGAGAAGTAACATCTACCACATAAATAACTAAAAAAACACACAAGAGGCGCCAATAGTGCCTTATCAACACAATACTGAAACAATGTACAGTATAGTATCAATTACACGTACATTTGTATAGTGCTGTGTCAATACATATGTACAGATACAGCTAAATAAGTATACAGGGGAACCTTAACGCCCCTATTCAGTCTGTATCACATTGATCTCCTCCACGCTTTATTCAAATTCTACTCCCCTTCTATGTTCCACAGCATCAATGTCAATCAAAGTCATGTATGTTAACTCGTATATATCCAAAGATAAAAAACCAACTGCCGCTCCAAGGAGTTGTATCGTATCCAAAATAGATTTATTCAAACAAATAATAAAAGCCTATTCATAAAAACATTTAGCAGTGATCCACGCTGCTTCCTCAGCTCATATAGGTAAAATAGTCTTTACATAAACAATGGAGTGGCTATTTTAAAAACTTTCAGAGCTGTCTGATTGGGCCATCGCCATAGTAATTGCTGATGTTTCTTTCCACTTAATATTAACCTCAACAGTAGATAATCTCTAAATAGCCATATTGGCCCTGTTGGAGAATGTACCTTTAACCTTTAAGCCATCAGGTCTTCCGGTAATGATTCCACCCTAGCAGGTCCTAAAGTTCTATTCTCACACTTTATACACTATATATATATATTATTAGTGTATTTGTCAAAAATCCATATCTATCTTTATACAATAGCTTTGATACAACGAGTTTAAACATATATGTTTCTATCATATGACTCTAATCAGACTCGATAGAGTGTTGCAATTCAACCACAAATTACTCCGTTACTAAGAATGTCTGACTACCTGTTTGGTTCTGACCTTCGGCTCTGGCTTACTACCCTTTCTGGTACTGACCTCTGACTTTTCTCAGTACCTGCTTGGTTCTGACCTTAGCCTCTGGTAGACTACCCTCTCTGGTTCTGATACCTGGAGCGTTTGATTACTCTCTTGCCGTTTCCGGCGTGCCCGGCCCAAAAGCCTTTCTGATACTAACTGTAGGCCTAGTCAGTCTGCTATTCCCGTGGTTGCAAGAACTTGGCTATCCCTGACATCTGGACTATCCTCCATTTGTGGCGACCTGTTCCTGTTAGGAACTAGACTGGGTCTTAGCACTGGTTCTGGTGCTATTGCACACCATCCTGATATGGAGACCTTTCCAGAGCAGTCTCCTATTCCTGGTAAGAACCACTTGCTCCAGGTTAGGATCTTCATACTACAGAAGGATAACCTGTGATTTCTCGTTATTTTGTGCTTCTTATTAATAAAGGTGGTGTTTCATTTACTGTACTGACTCCTTGTCCATTACTGGTGTCCGTGAAAATCAAAAAAAGATATTCTGCCTCCGTGATAAATACCGGGGCTATTGTTCATCCTAGATCGTATACCGAAATGGCTAAAAATTGTATATACATATATGTGATACATAACATAAAAATAATATAAAGACTCTAATCTCCATATTAATCAGACTATCATTCCCCATTTAGAAATTCATATCCTACCTCTAACCCTAATAAAGTCCCTTACTTCTCTAACTGTAGTAATCTAAATAGAGATCCAAATTACTAGCACTAATATGTCCTATTTCTAAGATAGATAGATATGTCAAAAATAAAATAAAATTAAGTAAATAGTAAGATAAAAAATATACATGTATCAATAGTAAAATATAATGCTAAATATGTAATGAAATGCAAACAAAATAAATATAAAAATAGAATAGAAAATAAAATAATGTAATAGAATTTGAATGAATGAAAATAATTAAAAAATAGAATAACCTATGTGCAGATAAGTTACAATAAATCGGAAGAAAAGAGGATAAAAGGAAAAAAGAAGAAAAAAGAAATAGTAAAGTAAAAAAGAAAAAGAAATAATAAAATACATTTGAAATATATGAAAAGAAATTACAAATGAGTGAAATAAAATTAAAGTGAGATTTTATAACATAAATCTACAAAGTGTTACTTGTATGTGTTCTAATACTTATATGTATTGAGTGTAATGGTGTTATTTCTGTGACCATGTGAATGTTAATGTGTAATAGTGAATGTTTTTTGAGGCTTAATTATGTTGTTTATATCAGTTTACATGTATGTACATATGTATATACATATATGTATGTAAAAATCTTCTAGACTTCTTATTATATCAAATAATATCAATATCTAATTATTCATATATAATGATGAAATCAAAATAAGTGGCTGAGTGTTGGATGATTGAATATTTGAGTGAAATATATTTGCCACTATTGTTGAAAGTGCTTGTGTGAAAAAACTAATGTGAATCTAAAGAAAGAATCTAAATATGGCGAAATATATATATATATATATATATATATATATATATATATATATATGTAAATATAAATAACACAACAGAAATTGTATATTGATACATCTATCTACCCTTCCGGATAACAACCAAAAATCAGCTAGATATTCCTATTCTCTCTCCTACCATTGTGTACTGACCACCTCATTGAGACCTGAAGGTGTAAGTGTGTTGAGTCTAAAGATCCAATATGCCTCCCTACATGACAGTCAATGGGTCCTGTCTGTACACTTAATATGAATCTGTTCTGTGGGCACTAGCTGGGTTCCTATTGTGGCACTCTAAAAAGTTCCTTGAGACGCTATGTAATGTATAACCTGATGTAATATTCCTTCTATGTTGCCCAAACCACGTTCTCAAGTTCTGCGTTGTTCCGCCGACGTACTGCTTGTTGCAGTGACACGTAAGCAGCTACACAACAAACCTCGAGCCACAGTTAATCATTGAATTCATATCGAATGATTCTCCAGTAGATGTTGAACTAAACTGTAATTGTTTATGACTAATATATTTACACGTCTGACATTTTGTTATTTCGCATCTGTAAGAACCCTTCAGGCTTTTATTCCCAATATCATCTGTGATTCCTATCCACAAAAGACATTCACTATTACACATTAACATTCACATGGTCACAGAAACAAAACCATTACACTCAATACATATAAGTATTAGAACACATACAAGCAACACTTAATAGATTTATGTTATAAAATCTCACTTTAATTTCATTTCACTCACTTGTAATTTCATTTCATTTATTTCAAATGCATTTTATTTCTTTTTCTTATTTGCTTTACTTTTTCCTTCTTTTTTTCCATTTTATAGTAACTTATCTGCACATAGGTTATTCTATTTTTTAGTTATTTTCATTCATTCAAATTCGATCACATTTTTTTATTTTCTATTCTGTTTTTATTTTTATTTTGATTGCATTTCATTACATATTTACCATTATATTTTACTATTTATACATGTATATTATTTTATTTTAGACAGAAAGGACAGCTTACAGCGCTAACTCACCTATATATAGTGCATTATAATTTGTTTATTTTTTTTTATATGAAGTGTCCATTGAAAGAATTAGGGTAACTGAAGTGTGCAGCAAGGGATCAGAGGGTTCTCCAGTCCCCCAAACCGGTGCAAACATAGAATCTTGGAGCGGTTGGAAAGCTTATACCTCTTTTCTTGCCAAAAAATGTTGGGACTAATGCCTCAAATGTATTCACAGTGTTATTATATATGCCTAACACAGGGCACACTAGTCACAAATATACTGGAGGAGAGCAGGTTTATTGTCTGTTGTATTATATTATTTTATTTTACTATTTATTTCATTGTATTTTATTTTTTACATAAATATCTATCTTAGAAAGAGGACATATGAGCACTAGTAATTTGGATCTCTATTTAGATTACTACAGTTAGAATGTTATTCACGATTTAGAGAGGTAAGGGACTTTATAAGGGTTAGAGGTAGGATATGGATTGCTAAATGGGGAACGATAGTCTGATTAATATGGAGATTAGAGTCTTTATATTATTTTTTATGTTATGTATTGCATCTATGTATATACAATTTTTAGCCATTTCGATATACGATCTAGGATGACCGATAGCCCTGGTATTTATCAGGGAGGCATACTATCTTTTTTGGATGGATTGGGAAAATGCAATAATTTACTTTCATAGCTCAGTACTGGTGGAGAGGTTGATTGGGTGAACATGGATTGGATGATAGGGATTGTATACTATATTATTGTTTTCCTAGTAACAGCTGTATTTATGGTTGAATTGCAACATTGTATCAAGTTTGATCAGTCATATGATAGAAACATACATGTTTTAAACTTGTATCAAAGCTATTGTATAAAGATAGATATGGATCTTTGACAAATACACTAATAACATATATATATATATATATATATATATATATATATATATAGAGAGAGAGAGAGAGAGAGAGAGAGAGAGAGACATATATATATATTGTATAAAGTGTGAGATAGAACTTTAGGACCTGCTAGAGTGGAACCGTTACCGGAAGACCTGATGGCTTAAAGTTTAAAGGTATATTCTCCAGCAAGGCCAATATGGCTATTTAGAGATTGTCTACTGTTGAAAGAAACATCAGCAATTACTATGGCGATGGCCCAATCAGACAGCTCCGAAAGGTTTTTAAATAGCCACTCCATTGTTTATGTAAAGACTATTTTACCTATACGAGCTGAGGAAGCAGAGTGGATCGCTGCAAAATGTTTTTATGAATAGGTTTTTATTATTTGTTCGAATAAATCTATTTTGTATACGATATAACTCATTGGAGCAGCAGTTGTTTTTTTATCTTTGGATATATATACGAGTTAACATACATGACTTTAATCGACATTGACACTGTGAAACATAGAAGGGGAGGAGAGTCTGAATAGAGCGTGGAGGAGATCAGTGCGATACAGACGGAACAGGGGTGGTAAGATTCCCCTGTATACTTATTTAGCTGTATCTGTACATATGTATTGACACAGCACTATACAAATGTGAGTGTAATTGATACTATCCTGTACATTGTTTCAGTATTGTGTTGATAATGCACTATTGGCACCTTTTGTGTGTTCTTTTTGTTGTTTACCTGAGATCCTTTATGATTGGAGGTTGGAGAGAGTGGTCAAACATCGACACTGATGAAAAGCTGATTAAGGGACAGCTTATAGAAACCCTAAGTGTGAATCTTGGTTTACATGTAGAGCGAATAAAACACTGAGAGAGAAAAATTAATTGATATAAGGTGGTAATATTTTCAGAAATGATTGCAAATGTCTAAAGAAATTAATAGCCACAATAACTGAGAGAAAAATTAATTGATATTAGGTGGTAATATTTTCAGAAATTGTTGCAAATGTCTAAACAAATTAATAGCCACAATAGCTGTGCAGAAGAGCATTAATATATAATTCTCAACTAAGCACTGACTGCAATTAACATATTAGCTCTGTGCTTAGTCTGCCAGGATCAGCTCCTGAGAGCCATAATGATCTTACATAGTCAAACACTGCACTGAAAGCAAGCACTAGTGCAGTGTGTAAAGTATCTCCTCAAAATAATACCACCATCAGGTCATGCAGATGTGATGCTAATTGAAAATTAGAAACTAAGGCTGTGGGTAGTTGCATGGAAAACAAGAATAGGTACATGAGGCGAAGGTTAGTAAATTCTCCAAGCCCCGAAAAAAATTAACTCAGCAGGGAGTGCTCATCGTATCAGCTTTATGAATGTCTATTCAGGAGTCACCTGATGCATTTCACCCAATGAATATTGTCAAAAGCCAAAAGCTTACCCTCTTTCCTTTTATTCATTTGTAACAACTCTCAGGTTTTTACAAATGACCAAGTACTTTTGGCAGGCTTGAATATGGCTTCAAATAAATGTCAAGGAAACCCATGCAGTTTGGGCTATACATGCAACAAAAACGTTTATATTGTATGTTTATGCACGCAAAGTCACACCCATACCCATGCACAAATATAGTATATATTTATATATATATATATATATATATGTATATATATATATATATATATATATATATATCAAACCTATAGCAAATTTTCAGATATGTTAATTTATAAATGAGTGTTACTACTAATAAATATATGAATAGCTAACACTTAGAGAAAATATGTAAAACATGCACATTCCCTCTTAAATTTACTATGTACTTTTCATAGGAAAATACTACATTCAAAATATATCCCATCACTGTACACTCTTTTCTTGTGACAATACTATCACATATTATTCTATGGGGATATTCTGAGGTTCCAAAATAGTTATAAACCTAAAAAAAGCAATTAAATGAAATCCAGTGTGACACAAAAGAAGAACTATTTTAAACTTTTTAATATAATCAGGGCACATTTTCTGACACTTTCTGGAATCACATGAATGATTTATAAGAGTCGCAACACTAGTGACTAATTTATGAAGTGCTGTTCAGCACTTCAGTGTCATCAACATATGATCCCGTGACTTCTAGTGAATAGTCTGTGAATGGACGTTCAGTGGCAGACTAATTTATCACTGAGGTGTGAATTCAGTGAGCATGGGGAGGAATTTACCAACAACTGAAAGGTGCATGTAACATCTACATCTTGTGGAACACTCTTTTGCAGATGGAAGATTGAGCTCTTGTGACACTTTCATAATCGGGCTGATCAATTTGTATATAGTAAACAGTAGTTTGTCGCTAGACACAAGCAAGTACAGGGGATATCTAATAATAGTGGCTACTAACAAGAGCACCTAGGTACATTGGGACAGCTGCACATTGCTCAACTGTACCTTTTAACCCTTTGAGTGCCAGAGGGGCACGCAACGCATTGCTTAGCAATGTGTTGCATACTCCTCTGGCACTCGAAGGGTTAAGTGTGCCTGCAGGATGATGCAGTATCAGTAAGTGACACAGAACACAGTTACACTTACAGCAACTGCAATCCTGGTAATAACTGCAGTAGTGCCTCTTAACCATAACTATCATTAACTGCTAATAGCAGAAAAGGATGAGCCAACCAGTTGGTAAAATCCTGCAGCCACCACTTGATCCTTAATCGATAGCAATCCATTCCCCAATATCTAAAAATCAGAATCACCCTAAATTAATAGATCCTTCAGGGAATATACACATATGTGAAATATATGAATCACAGTGCTGTGACAAAAAACATTTATTCACATTAATTTGGAACTCCAGACAGGACATAGAGTACAATTATGCTATTAACGTAAAGGAGACTCTGGCAGGGCTTAACTCTTTGAGTGCCAGAGGGGTGCGGAATGTATTGCAAAGGAATTCTGCACACACACACACACACACACACACTCAAAGTAACAATGACATCAGCACACTAACACACACAATTTATAACAGCAAAAGCATACAAAGGTAAAGGTACAACACAAACTATGTAATGACTACCTATATGCACAGTTGCCAAATGGCTATATTATAATGTTGTATGCTTTGTTTTTGTTTTTCTGTCACATTATTTTTTGAAAATGGGTGAACAATGCTGCTGCATCTGGTCTCTGTTTTGCATTACTTGATGTTGTAAGGAAATATACTGTACTTCAGTTAATATGACGCGTGACTGCTGAAGGGTAACATTTTTTTTTTGTTTTGTTTTTTTTGTTTATCCCTTTGAGTGTCTGTGGGGTACGCAACGCATTGCTCTGCAATGCGCTGCATACCCCTCTGGCACTCAAAGGGTTATAGTAGCTCTTGGCTAAGTTTGTTGTTAGTTTGGATTGTATTAATTCTGGATTGGATATCATGAGAGCTGATTTTTTTCTCCAGGCGAGGCATTTTTTGAATTAAGAGACTTTGCTAAAAACATCTATTGCAAAAGTAGAAATCAGTGGATTCTATGAACATTTGGATTTATAGGGAATGTGAATATAAAATTCACCAAACTTAATGAGTAAAGACCATTATTATTGCACCATAGTTCCCCCAAGGTGCTACCAACAAATTTAATGTAATTAACAGGGAAAAGAAGAGAAAGAAGATGTGCATATGAGGTGCACAGTTGTAAAATTATAATCTTATTGAAGTCAAAAAATAATATTTATAAAAACTAATACAAACATTCAGGATATAAATAGATACTCAGAACTACATACGTAGGTCTATAACAAAGGCATAATGTGATTATCAAAGACTAAAAAGGGTCCTTGAGTCACTATGTACACTCCCTAAGACTGAACCTAAGATATAACTTCAGGAGGTGTTATAGTAGGGGGCAAATGAATACTGCTAATAACAGTACTGGAGACACTGTCAGAAGTACACTACTTATCAAATTGATTCTCATGAATTACTACATTGTGAGTAGTTAAATCAAGCCCACATAGGCTACAGTGTCCTCCACTGACTGGGAACTCATCAATATGCGATGACTGGAATTAATCAAGATCACAAGCACTACAGTGAGGGTTGCTATAGGGCTTCCCCCAAAGAGCTTGCGTGAATACAATGAATACAGTGGGCAGTTACACTAAACTCTGTGAAATCCCCAATTGCTAAGATACAGTATATTATGATATGATATTATGATATACACTCACATCGCAGCACATGTATAAAGTTCCAGTAGGTATGACCTGAACTAATAAGAGCAGCGCAGAATATTATTGACAAATGTAGATGCCCCCAAAAAGGTAGGTGTCCATATAATTAATTAGCGAATGTTAATAAGCCAGAGAGAATAATTGCAATGCTAATGACAATAATAGATCATACACAGTCAGCTTAAACATGACAAAATGGCGGGACGCCATTAACTTTGTTTTTGGGGTTACCTAAATTATAACACATATGCCTGAATGAATAGTACTTTTGTCAGTAGAATTCTGAGTATAACAATTATCCCTGAGGTTAATAAAAACACCGGTGGGGAAAAAATAGTGATCATTCCCCTGATTGAAAAGGACAATGCCAGTCAGGGGCACCCCACATACCAGATACTAATGTCTGAGGGTAAGAATTGCTAGACAAGAAAAAAATCATAGCCATAGACCCCCCCAGACAAATGCTACCTACGTGTTTCAGCATACTGTATGTCTTCTTCAGATGTGTAGCAAGGGGAGTCAAATCCTCAGGCACACCTCCAAGACCTGAATTAAGTCTATTGGGTCCTAGGGGACACCATGTTGAGAAGATCAAACCGTGTTGAATGCCTACAAGAAATAATAAATACTAAATGCTACTTATAGTTAGCATTCAATTTTATGGGAGTAGGAAGATGTAAGATATTAAAAATAAATTAATTATGTTAACAATAATTAAAGGAACATACTGAAGCTAATGTACTCATTCATCCCATAGGGATGAACTGTGTTAAGAAGAAAAATCCAGCAACATTCTTTTTGTAGCAATATTTGTTCTACATCACCTCCACTGATGCCCATATTAATAGACTCTAAACCCCAGCACTTTAATACTGATGCATCATTCTTGTGATATTCAAAGAAATGTCTGGATACTGAGATTAAATTTTCTTTTTCTTTTTGGACATCCAGAGGGGCACATCATATTTTATTGACATGTTCAAGAACATTTTGTTCCAAGATCTGATTGTCATGCCCACATATCTTTTCTGACATGGATATTCCAGACAGTACACTAGTCTCATTTTGTTACAATTCATAAACATGCCAATGTGATGTGTATGGTTTCGCTCTGATATAATATATGTGGATAAAGTCTGCATGTTATACAAATGTATGTCCTTTTTATTTCTTGTTCCTTCCTACCCCTCCTTAGGTAATGACTGAACACTAGTTTGTCTCTCAAATTTCTGTAATGTCTGTATCCAGCCTATACCTAGGGCCCAATATTTTTTTTGAGATCTTCATCCTATGGGGCTTAATATAAAGTGTGGATTTATTGAACATAAAACAAATAATGTATCATCAGGGACAATACATTATTTATTTTATCTTCAATAAATCCAAACGTTATATTACGTTGATTGGTTGAGTCCTTTACTGATACATCTGTTGTACTGAAAGTGAAGATCGAGTCCAGAGCATTGTTCGCCTGGCCCAAAGCTAGTGTACGTCTTAATACACAGAGCCAAAATAAAGCCTCTCATTCTCTCTCTCTAGTATGTAGCACTTTAGCAGGGATATTTCCTGTCACTCTATGTAATACACTTAGGGGCAAGCTTCTTTTGGTTTTTATTTGTTCTTTTATGATTTTGCTGACAGAAGGAGTACAACCCTCAAATGCCAAGAAGCTGCATCACCACACTTTTCCCATTGTCATACGCACAGGAGGAACTCAAACATTCAAATAATGAGACTGGCACTATTCTGGTTCAGAGCACCAATAGAAGGTACTGTGCTTTGTCATCTTCTTATTTTGTCCACTGTCACAAACCATCACTTCATACACTACCCTGGACCATCTTCTTCAACAATTCCTATTTGCATGGCTACCTGCCCAACATACCCATAAACACTTTCACAAAAAAGTCATGTTTCTAAGGGATAATTTGGCCACATTCACACCGCTTTGGTTGTTTAACCCCTTGAGTGCCACAAGGGTACAAAACACATTAGTTTGCAATGCGTTGCATACTCCTCTGCCACTCAATCGGTTAACAAAACGAGCACTTCCTATCGCGCTGTTCTTAACCTAAAAACATTTTTGCCACAAGTTCCCTGCATGATGCCTAAAATGACACGTTGGGTCAACAGCTACTGCAAATTTAACTTTTTAATGACATAGGAGTACACAAACCCCTCTGCCATTCAAAGGGTTAATTCAGGTTAACCGGTTGGGTGCCAGAGTGGTCTCACAACGCATTGCAAATACCCATTTGCCACACCAGGGTTTAATATATTTAACAAAGCTACACTGATAAACAACCAAAGGAACTGTAAGTGGAACAATAATAATAGCCATTGTTTGAAATTGCCCTTTTATCCCTTGATTGCCACAGAGGACCCCAACATATAACATTAGATTCTACCTGCAAGTACTTAAAAGCCATTTAAATCAGTGGGGATTTATTCACAATACAGCCACTTCCTCTTACTAAATCAAGCTCATTCACTTAACTCATGGTGCTTCTTATACATTAAGGTCACAAGGCACCCCCATTTTCTGCTCACTCGACTCAGGCCTCACAAATGTGCCCAGATGCCTTGAGCCCCATGGCAAAACCCATACAGAGTACTGTCTGGCAATTCACTTCCCTCTCAGATCAAAACAGACTTTCTTAAAATAAAGACGGGCAACACCATCCTGCACTGCTTGCTAGTAGATAGATAGATAGATAGATAGATAGATAGATAGATAGATAGATAGATAGATAGATAGATAGATTTTATATTACTTGTGGATAACTCATATAAATATAAATGATCATGAAAAGCATTTCATGAAACACATTTTATGGAGTTTTTTATTTGTATATATCACAATAAATTTGAACCTATATCATCTTGTTCTACTTGATCACCTACATGTATGGTAGAAGATAGTATCTAGAGACTGGATCTCTTAACAGGGAAGGCCAGCACCAACATTCCCCATAGATTTATTGCAAATTGTTCTGTGACTGTTCCTGGATTCTTATTTATGTTTTCTCATATATCAAGTTGTCCACTACATTAGAGCTTCAATTAAGGGACAGAGCAACACAATGACTGCTTACTTGTAGGGAGGCAGAAAACTGTCCTCTACAGGCATTTGTGGCTACCTAAGCAATATAGGTATCACGTCTACATTGTTAGTTCCCATTTGTTCATTGCTGATTGAGGCTTCCCCTTCTTTTCTGCATGATACAGCTCGGGTCTGCTGCTAGTGCAGAAAGCCACCAATCAGCTCTCTGCACTTTTTTTAGTTAACCCATTGAGAACCAAGGTATCCCATTGCCAACTGGACAGGAGTGTTGCAAAATTGGAATAGAAAAGGAAAATGAATGACCTGACTGAGTTCCCCCTTACCCTCATTTACCAAGAAAAGAGAGACAATTTCAAAGTCCAAGATAGTGTAGCCTTGACCGCTTACATCAGTATTTCACTTTGATTAATATACCTGTAAAACAACTCCATAGCGCACCTTTCAGTAATAGGGTTTATAATAAAAAACCTTGGTTAGTCAAACTATGACTCCCAAGATGTTAAAAGAAAATAGCCCCCCATTAGTATTTCTAGTTAATATCCTGATTAGTCCAAAATGCCGCTCAAACTCCACCCCGATGATATTAGGCTGAGATTGGTGTGGTCATTGATATTTAGATCTTTGAGTTAGCACTTTATGTATCAATTGCACCAGACCAGGGACACTGAATGCCTTCAAATTCTACCACTATGAATTAAACAAGTAGTAGTGACCTGTTGGCAAATACATAAAGTATTAAAAATCAGAATATCAATGACCACACCAATCTAAGCCTAATATCATCTGGTTGGAGTAAAAATAATATATATATTGTATATATATAATATATATATATATATATATATATATATATATATATACAGGAATTACAGAAATTTTCTCTTAATTGTTAGAAGAGCCAACTAGAAAGGAAGCCATACTGCATTTATTATTTACAACTGGAGACTTGGTATCAGATGTAGCTGTAGGAGAGTGTTTGGACTCCACTGATCATCAGTCAGTGTGGTTTGATATAAATACAGACTGTTACGGTTCCGTACACTCAGACACGTTAGGTTTAGGTAAAAACACAGCTTTATTGAAGCACACAATGAATAACGTAACCCTCACGGGTAAAGTATAGCACAAACTGACACAAGACAGGTTACAAATGGTTACCCACATGGGTCCAGTAAAGTGCAAAACACACTACTGACACAGGTCAGGTCAAAGATAGATACAGTGTATGAAAGTCCGATGTTAACCAGTGCAATGCTGGTCGGAACGTAAATCAGACTAAATGTCGCCTGTATGTAGAGGAAGGCAACAAGGACAGGACTGCAACCACAGGCTTTGGACACCTGTAAATGAGAGTAATGGTGGACTCCCACCAACGACTGCGGACTGGTCAGATGCCGTGCTTAAACAGAGGCCCTACCAGAGCAACTCAGCACCATGTGCACGTACTACCTGAAAGGGTTAATGGGCTATGTATAAGTGGAAGGCAGGAGACTTATAGCCCAAGATGCGCAGCCAAACAGAACCCAAGATGGTAGTGGTATCGGAGGCCCCTTCCCCTGAAGGGGTTAATGTCACTGTGGTCTGGACAATGGTAATCACCGGAGGTGCCCTGCTGAACCTACACAGACCAAGCGAGTGCAACACGGAGTGGAAGCAACGAGACTCTGACCACTGGTCTAGTATGCGAGCAACCGGGACACAGAAACTAGAACCAGCTAGCCGGAACGGTACCCAACTGGTGGGCAGACAGGAGTAACTCGGATGAGCCACTGGAACAGAAGGAACAGGAACCACGCCAAGAAGAGTCGGTAGACAGTGCAGGAACGTCAGCCAGGCCAAGTCAGTACATGGAGCAGGATCCTCAGACACACTGGGTCAGTACGCAGAGCTGGGTCCTCAATCTCGCCGGGTTGGTACACGGAGCAGGAACGTCAGCCAGGCCGGGTCAGAACAGGAATCAGGAACATTAGCCAATCCGAATCGGTACACAGAATCAGGAACGAGACAATAGCGTGGTCAGGCAGTCTGGGGTCATACACTGAATCAGAACAACAACAGCTAGCGCCAGGCATCAGGTACACCACGAAAGGGCACCAGCGGTATGACAGCCTGGGGTATAAAAAGGCCTGTCACTAGCAGCCAATGGGAAAGCAGCATCAGCGAGATGGACAGAATGTCGCCCAGATCACGGGCGCCGTGATACAGTGGTTGAGTTGCACCACATTAAAACAAAGGTTGCACATTTTAGAAAGGCAGATTTTTCTAACATAGAAACATATTTATGTCAGTCTTTAACGGCATCTTTAGATGGCGTCCAGGAGAAATGGGATTATCTGAAATATGTTCACTGCATTAGATTTGTCAGTAAGGGTAGAAGAAAAAAGAATGCACTGTGGTACTCCTCAGAATTGGCAAATATAGTAAAGGAGAAAAAGAAGCATACAGGAAATATAAGCAGATGCAGAAGGAGGAAGATAGGTATCTGTCCAAGACTAGGCTGAAGGATGCTAAATACATTATTAGATGTGCCAAAGCACACGCAGAGGAGAATATTGCCCACTTAAAACAAAGGAGGATAAAACATTTTTTTAGATATAGAAATGAAAGGAGGAACATGAAACAAGGAATAGATAGACTGAAGACTAAATTGGGAGTTATTTAAATGAGGATAAAGGTCTAGCTGACTGTCTCAGTTAATATTTGTGTTCCGTTTTTACAGAGGAAGGTGAAGGAATAAGACTTCTGTTAAAAAAAAGTAATAGCAAGACATGGGAAGTATGCATGTTTACAGAGGAAGAAGTTCTACATAAACTCTCTACGGTATGGGACCAGATGGGATACACCAAAAGTTTTTAAAAGTACTTAGGAGTGTTCTGTCAAACTGTTTAACAGAATTATTCAATTAGTCACAATTAACAGGAGAAGTTCCAGAAGATTTAAAGGTAGCAAATGTTGTACTGCTTCACAGAAATGGTAGCAGTTAAGAATCTGGCAACTACAGACCAGTTAGTCTCATGTCAGCAGTGGGATAATCAATGAAAACTATGTTAAATATCTGAATTTAAATGGCTTCTAAGATCCCAAACACAACTTGTCAAACTAACCTCATAGATTGTTTGGGGTAACTAAAAATATATTGGGGGGCATTAGATTTAGTTTATGTAGATTTCAGTAAGGCATTTGACACTGTACCTCATATAAGACTCATCAATAAATTGAAGTGTTTGGGTCTGGATGTAAAATTACTTGAATTGATAAGGCAATGGCTGAGTGACAGGAGACAGAGATTTGCAGTCAATGGAGAATATTCAGTGGAAGGTCATTTTACTAATGGGGCTGCCTCAGGTATCAGGACTGGGGTCCATTCTTTTTAATACTTTTATTAATGATATTGAAACAGGTCTTCAAGTTAAGTTATGCCTTTTTTCAGATGATACAAATATCAGCAACAGGGTAGACATTTCTGGGTGAATAAGCCGAATGACAAATGATTAGAATAGACGAGAGCGTGGCAGCTGCAGTTTAATGTTGATAAATGTAAAATAATTCACTTGGTACATAAAAATCCAATGGCAGAATATAGAAATAAAGGTAATATGCTGTTAGAGAGGGATTTAGAAGTAATTATTTCTGATTACTTAAAGGTAGGCAGGCAGTGTATCAAAGCACTGAGGAATGCAAGCAGGGTGCTGGTTTGTATAGCTAGGGCATTAATAGCAGAAAGAGGGAAGTGGTCATGCCACTCTACAGATCTCTGGTTAATCCTCTCTGAGAGTATTGTGTACAGTACTGAAGACCCAATCTCCAGAAGGATATAGATCTTTTTTTAAAGAATTCAGAAAACAGCTGCTAAAATGATGAAATGTTTATAGGATAAGAAATATCAGGATAGACTAAAGAGTATAAACATGTATAGCTTGGAGGAGAGAAGCAAGAGAGTGGATATGATAGAAACATTCAAATACATGAAGAGATTCAACAAAGTGCAGGAGGGAAGTACATTTCAAAGGAGTAAAACTGTTAGGACAAGAGGCCATAGTCTAAAACTAGAGAGACAGAGACTTTGATGTAATATTAATACAGTTCACAGAGTGGGTGGTAGATTAGTGAAATAGCCTAACAGCAGAAGTGGTAGAGGTTAATACAGTGACAGAATTTATGCATTGAGGTTTTTACAGTAGAGAAAACATGCACCATAAGGAATAAATAAAAGTTCCTATTCATCTGAATGGGGCTTTTAACCCCTTGAATGTAACTGCGATCTCCAACTTGAATTTTTATCTCTTTTTTTATGATGTTGCTGGTTTGCTTTGGAATTGTTCCACTGTTGCCATTATACATATGCCCATTTGTGTCTGGATGCATTTTACTACATGTAAGTCCATAGGGTCATTCTGTAACTAGCCTGATGAAGGGGTTCATTACAGTCCTGAAACAGTTGTCATTACACAGTGTTTATTAATGGTAGCACTGCATCTGCTGCTTTGCTCACTTAACCCAGCTTTATCATCTAAGAGACTGACTTATCAGCATGACAGGCACTGCAGAGACAGAACACATTAATGGGTGAGTGGGAATCGCTTCAGTGGAGTGTGTGGGTCTATACATTAGTGAAAAGATTAAAATTATTTAAACCCACTAATCTCATTGTGTGTATATGTCTACATTGATGTTGGATTATTTTATTTTTCTATCTTCCTCTTCTTGGATAGTCACCTTTTTCTAGACCAAAGAACTGTAACATAGACACCTTTTCTTCATAACTGTATTTAAATTATCTAATTAAAACCTCTTAATACTTCCACTTCCACAATTCTGCATGGATTGTTTCTCCAAAATTAATCTTTTGTTAGCATTCAACAACATGCAGACATGATTACTTGTAGGACTCCAGGACCTCATCCCCATTCTACTGAGAGCTTCATTGGAAGTGGATGGAGTTTGGGGTCCTGGGAAGTTATGCACTAAAGTTTGATAAAGAGGTGATCAAGAGTGTGATACACTCTCCAGTTCCTATATTATTCTCTGGAGCCTATGCACTAAGATCTCTAGGACTTTAGGGGGAGATGCACTAAAGGTTAATGCTGTACCGATAGGATTTTGTCACTGCCTGACCCCCAGCCTTTTTTCCTTGGAAGTGCATAACATGTATGAAATATGATACAGAGCTGAAGGGATTATTGTGTACTGCTTGGTGTACTTTTTTTAACTATTTGGGGGAGATTCACTAAATGGTGATAAAGCGGTGATAAAGTGGAGATGTTATCTCCAGTTTATCACTTCTCCAGTTCCTATGTTATTCTATGGAGCCTATGCACTAAAATGTCTTCAACTTTGGAGATCTTAGTGCATAGGCTCCATAGAATAACATAGGAACTGGAGAAGTGATATCACTGGAGAAGTAATCTCCACTTTATCACCGCTTTATCACCATTTAGTGAATCACCGCTTAGTGAATCTCCCCCTTTTAGTGCCACAGGGGTGCACAATGCACATCCTTATGGCAATCAAAGGTTCAGGGAGTAGTTCTACTTGTGGTGCTGAAAGGATCCTCTCCACTCTCCTACTGAGCAAGTGGGAAAGCAGAGAGAGAATGCTGACAGACTTCAGGGTTGTCTGCTGTTGGTGATGTGTGAGGGACAGCATCCCTTCCACATTGCAGCAGTTCAACAACCCTCCATTCTTACGATTGATTGATGGCTGCTATTGCATAGGAAACTACAGGGAGAGCCCATCTTTGCCAGCCTCAGGTAAGCTAAGTTGAGACTGCTTAGTTTAGCCCATGAATACAATAATTGCTCATTATTCTGCATTTCCATATGGAACTGACTAATTGGGAGGTCATGCACTAATGCATGATAAAGAGGTGATAAAGGGGAGATGACTTCTCTGGTGATATCACTTCTCCAGTTCCTATGTTATTGTATAGTGCCTATGCACTAAGATTTTAGTGCATAGACTCCATAGAATAACATAGGAACTGGAGAAGTGATATCACTGGAGAAGTTATCTCCTCTTCATCATCTCTTTATCACGCTTTAGTGCATAACCCCCATTATGCTGCATTTCCATATGTAAATAAGACATTGTCAATGTTAATAAACCTGTTGAAGGCATGTCGGATTTCTGTAGATGTGGGGAGATTTTTGTTGGATTGATGGGGATATGATGTTGAAGACACTTTAGTACATACTGCCGATGTGCCTTTATCACTGCTCCGACAGGACATCAACATTATGAGCCCTGTTCGACCTTTAGTGCATCTCGCCCCTGAGTTTATCACACTGGAGAAGTCATTTAAACTAGAGTTCTGAAAAAGAAATACATTTTCCTCTATGAAAGTATTATCCAGTACTAATTAAAGATTTATTTGGATAACAAATACACACTGAATATATTCCTAGAGGCTATTAGGATTTTACACAAAGACTAGGATAAGTGGGGGTTTTATTATGCGGAGGTGTTTAACATATTTGTATTTTCTTCATAATTACATTTAAAGTCCCCAGCCACTGTATTCATAGATATGCTATAAACATAGTTAAAGGGGCACAGAAAGGCATATCCTTACACTCACACACAATTTCATAAAATATATAATACGTTACTTGTAGGTTGGTATTTTCATTCTATAATGAATGGGCACACTTTGCATATGCAACATGCATTATTTGGAGAAAGGTGCTTCAGCAACTATGGTTCCTTGACCCTTTGAATTCCAGCAAAGCAATGCCTTGGATAGCTCTCTGGCACACAAAGGGTTAATTAGCTGAGGGCCATATGTATAAAGGAAGAGGATCAATCTTGGGGCAAACTCACTGCACAGCGGGGAACTAAACAATCTCCACTGATTTTGCATTGCATACTTTTATAGCGTTGAAGGGGGTTTAACCCTTTGAGTGCCAGAGAGGTATGCAATTCATTGCTGAGCAATGTGTTGTGTACCTCTCTGGCACTCAAAGGGTTAACATCCCAATTTAAATCCATTCTGGTGCAGTTAAATTGTGCATATGGTTCTTAGTGTTCTTTGACAATTTTTATTGTCTACTATATTACAACTGGTTTGCCCCAGAAGTGCTTCAATCCTACTTAGTACATTGTCCTTTTTTAATCCAAATAAAGCTACTCTTGTGGTTTTATCCTTTTTAAGTAAAATTATTGATAGCCATATTGGTCCTGAAGGGAATACATTTTAATGAAGAAACACTTTAGTTTTGAACGCTATGTATTTTATAAAAAAAACTAGTGTAAAAGCCCGTGTACATGGGCTAAGGTTCTGGTGATGTTAACCCTTTCAATGCCAGAGGAGTACGCAACGCATTTCGGTCCTGCTCTATGTCCTGCCGCCGCAGCAGTCATGTACTGTAGAGACTGACAGCAAGCACAGAATGCTCCCAGCGCAGAACTCCCAGCATTCCTACACCTCCCAACATTTTGTGCATTTGGGCAGTTTTTTTCTGCGCATGACGGCTTCTGACAAACATTCTAGCAAATTATTATATAGGATAAATAAAAACTATTAACCCTTTCAGTGCCAGTGCAGTGCTCAGCGCATTGCTTTGCAATGTGTTGTGCCCCCCTCGCACTTGAAAGGGTTAATGTTTTTGCATTAAAATATATCACCAGTTACAACAGACTTTATCAATTTTAGACTCTACATTTTCTTCCTTTTCCATTTGCCGCCACACACTGCCACCAGGTAGGTTTGAAAGATTTCATCAAATCACTAATACCTCGTTTCTACTCTCTCAAGCTGGACAAAATGCTTGATTTCTTTTCTTTTTATAAGTGGATAATATATACATATTTTTGTGAAATATTTATTTGAATGTTTGCTTTATTTGTATAAATGGAACAAGGATTTTGTTTTTTTAACTATTTGCATTAAGGATGTGTTCAAGCGTTTTTGCGCATTACTGTTAAAGTTCCTTTTAGACACTTGGAAAAGAGGAAATATAAAGCTTTCGTTATTAGATCATCAATCAGTAATGTCCTGTGGAGACACATATAAAAGAATTACTGGCTTTGAAATGAACAGCCAATGCAACAGTAATTTACTACTAAATATTTAAAGTGAGTGCATTCAAATCTGTTTTAAAGTGTGGTGCATAATCATTATATAATGTGTGAACTATAACATGGATTTATATAATTGCTATGATCATACTGTGTCAGTGTGTATTACAAATAAATTAGTGTAATATGGCTTTGTACAGTAGTTCTGTTATCACAGAATAAGACACAATGGTTATGATTAAAGCTGCCCTGAAATACTCTTCCATAAGAATAAATATCCAACAGTTCTTAATAATTCATCTGTTCTGCCATCAGCGGCTGCTACTAACAAATGCATATAACAGCTAGTAGATTAACTGAGAACTTCTTTATCCTCTTGGATGCAAGAGACATCAGCTACTTACTGGCATCCAAGAAGAGGTTAAAGTGATAGTAACATTTTATTTACTTTGCTTATACTGCAAGTGCAGATTATGTAAAGTCAAATTGTCCATACTTTGTTATTTTAGTTCCATCTTCACCTATTTTTTGATTTACACTTTTATGTTGGCAGAGAGCTTTCTGTCAGGCATGATGAAAGTCCATATATTGATACAATGTAAAAAAAAATTACAGCACATAGAGAACTGCATGGAAAGTATTATGTTGTTTCTCTGTCTTGCTTTGATGGTCAGCTGACCAGAAAACATTCTGGGAACAGAGATCCATGACGTTTACTGTCTGTAAGATCTTATATAGTAATTCGCTAAATGTGTGTTTGTCAGAAGCAGTCATGTGCAGTAGAGACAGCTGCGTGCGCTGCAGTCATAAAAACTACAAACCGCCCGCTCCGTGGCTGATAATGGAGTGGGGCTCCGAATTCAGAAAGTAGTAGGTGCACAGAGAGGACAGCGGTCTGAATTCGGAGCACCCCGCTCCATATCAGCCGTGTCGTTGGCAGTCTCTACTATGCATGACTGCACCGCGGCCATTGCTGGGTGGCATTGTGGCCCGTGTACATGGGCTTTTCAACTAGTAAAAGTATATTAAAAAAAAAAGGTGACAATACAAAAATAAGAAATAGCATAGGCAATTTTACTTTCAATATTATTCACTTATAGAACATGTAAATACAAAATAAAAAGTTACTATACCTTTAAGTGCCAAACTCAGAAAGATGGAGATAGAGCAGCCAACTACCCCACAGAGGACAAATATAAATTACCCACATTCCCATTCATTTAAACTAACTTTCAACCCCTTGAATGCTAGAGAGTTATTCTGTGCATTGCTTTGCATTCAATGCATTTAAAGATCTATTTATCACTTTGAATGTTGGAGGGTTGCTCAATGCATTTCAGAGCAATGTGTTGCATACCACTCTGGCATTCAAAGGTTTAAACCATTATGAATGTTCAATTGTTCCCTATGGTGTAGTTTGTTTGCTTCATAATGGTTCTTATTTAACTCCTCTTTAGCTTCATGAATACAACCCTTATCAGCAATATCAGCAAGTATACTTTGGATTAGATTCATTATAATAAAAATATTTATTTGGTTAGTTTTGCTCCTTTAGAGTTAAATCTGTAATTCTTTGCAGGTTACTAAAATGAAGACCTTTCTAGAACTAAATCCAACAGATGTCCAGACTCTTCTAAGGTGCAGATAGATTGTTCCAAAATTACTCCAATTCTTCTTAGTACAACAGCCTCAGTGAGTCATAGAATTGGCTGTCCCATTGACCTGCACCAGGCGTATCCTGGAAAATGCGGTGAGTGATTATCATTCATCTTTATTCTACATTATACTGTAGTTTATCAGTGTGGCTGCTATCATATCAGTTCATTCTGCCAAACCACACTAGGGAAGGAGTCAAAACCTCCACAAAATAAATCCCAAACTGTGCTTGTAGAATGGCAGAGTTGCCAAGATGTTGGCAGTTGGCATGCTGTCTTATTTCCTTGTAGAAAATTTAGGTTTTAAAGAACTCATGTAATGTGGTTTTTCAAGGATGGCTGTGCCAGAATTGTACAAGTATGGACTAGATGACTGACATGGACTGTCTTTGCTCATTGGGATTCCATCCCACCAGTGGACAACAACAGCCTGCAGCATCAGGTCACAGTCAGTAATCTTGCCTGTAGCAGAATTAATAAAGGACAACAGCCCATGCCATTGGCACACCGCTTTGCCATTGCAGAGGTTTGAGAGACAATTCCACAGAGCCATAGATGTGTTAAATAAACTAGAGCTGGAGACAGAGGAACAGCTTGAACCCCACTCCTTGAAAGCTGATTTTGTGTCTGCTGATAATGGCTCCAACGATAGCTGCCTTGAGGATAGATGATATGGTGCATGTTCCCTGCTATGCCCATGTCCTAAACTGAACTGTGCCTAGATTCCTCTCAGAATCTGAAACCATCAGAGAGATGCTTGATGGCTTTAATGAAAGCTTGTTGTCATTTACTAAATTAGAATATTTTTACTAGTAAAATAACAGTATAGATAGAGAGTAAATGAAAAAACTAACAACAGAAAGATACGCAAAGCCAATGTACTAAGAAGACCTGGAGCAATACTGGGGCAAACCATGGTCTAATTGGTAGAATATTCAATCATTTAATCTCTCATTTAAGGCTATACATACAAAATTGCTTTTTTAAGTACCTGTAGATATTCTCCACATTCTCTTAAGAGAAATTCTCAAATTATTTGAATAGTCTTAAATACATACCTTAATGACCATACATTTTCTATCCTCTCAGTTAATCATTAGAAGGTATCTCTTTTACAATCCTCTATGTCATGGTACTTCTTCCTTTCCCACAGAAACCCAATGATGGTAGATTTGCCAACACTGGTCTTTTATGGTAAGGGGAGAAGTTCTCATGATGAGCACAAGTACGGTGCTGATGCCACCCAGCTGTGCAGAACTCTGTGAACTGCACAGTAAGCCAGGAGAGAATCAGTGATTTATGAACTATGGAAATGTTGTTGCCATAGCTCTGTGGACACAGCCAACAATTTTAATTGGGAATACGAATTGTGAGAACTTAATCCTACCAAGACATTAAAAAAGTCCCAACACAATGGCAAATGGTAGAGAGTTCATGTTATGATGTCTCATTATGGAATTTGAAAGACATCTTCAGTGCATGGCAAAATAATACACTGGAGGTGACTAGAGCAACCAAGAAGTTTCCCTCCCTACCCCAATGCTGGAAGGGGGAGGACATTGTCAAGATCATTTTCAGTGCTTGTAGGGTTAAGTTTTCCTCTTACCTTCAGTCTCTTCTAATTAGGAACCCAGAAGGCCTATTTAAATTCAATCTTTCCACTCATTTCCTGCAAGATTTTTGTTAGCTAGCTACTTTTAGTCCAGCGATCTTGGCACCCTATTGTCTCTGTGTTCCCTGACTTGGCTAAATTCCTGATCCACTCCAAATTGTCCTTTTAGTTTCTGACCTCAGCTTGCCTTGAATAAATCTAAATTGTGACTTAATTATTTGTGTTATTAGAAATCCCTTAAGAAACGTGTTACAAAATCTAAACATATGTGCTACTATGGAAGTGTAAATTAAATTTTTCATTGTGTTTGGTCCATTTTAAACTGGCCATGTCATTAACATGTACAGTTGAGTATACTATATCTGTGTCTAATCACATTTCTCATGAGACTTGCCTTTATTAATCACCACCTGTTCTGACCATGTTGAAAAAATTATTATGTTTATGACCCCAATTTCCCTATTGTCCTTGGGTCCTCTTGGCTGAGAATGCATGATTCTATAATTATAAGGTCATTTGCTAAAATCTGACTACCTTTGTAAAGATAATTATTTTAACCCTTTGAGTGCCCGAGGGGAATCCAATGCTACACCTTATTCGGCTCTTACTGCCTGTTTGGTTTAGTCAACTTTTCAAAGCTTTCTCTCCCAGTAGAGCAAATGTGTTATTTATTTATTTACTTATTTATGTAATAAAAAGGAAATGGACAGATTGCCTCTCCTTCACCTAATGACTACTTAGAGGAGTTGCTACCAGAGGAATCCTTAGAACCCTAACAAAAAACTGTAAGAGATTATAGCCAATTTTCTTCACTAAACAAAAAAGATGCAACTCTTCTGCAGATTTTCAGCAACTTAAGCGAGTGACTGTTAAGAATTAATATTTAAAGGGATAATAATGTTTCATAATAAAAGCAGCTCTAATTAATCATCATAGTATTTGGACTTTGGAGAGTGTTATTTCAATTCTGTCAGAGTTGTAGTTCAAGAGTAATTCAATGACAAAGTATCCCCCTCCCGCCCCTTTTACTGATGTAACACTGCTCAGCCAGAGCAGAAGGGAGGTCCCCAGGTAGACTGCAGAGAAGGGCAATCTTCAATTAAGATAAGGGAAAAACCTGAAAAACTTGTCAAGGGAGGCAGAGCTTTCATTGTTCTCATAGGAAGAAGATTGTCCCCTGCTGTTATCTGTCTGGTGTATGGACTGCATTCCACATCTGAGAAGAGATGGTTTACACTAGATAAAAGGGGTGGGAGGGGAAACTTTGCTTGTGAATATCTCTCAAACCATAAAGGTTTGAGAGATAAGACTTATATCGTTCTTCATGTTTTTTTAATGCCTACAAAATAAAATAAAGATAAAACAAAGTATTACTATCCCTTTAACGTTTAGTCATCACTGAATTCCTGGACTATCTGTGGTCAGTAAAAATGTGTTCTAAACTTGATTTGCTAGGAGTTTACAGTCTGGTTTGAAATAATCCTGATGGTGAATGAAAATAAGTTTTTCAATATATCATAATACCCTTTGGTTTATATAAAATCCCTGCCACCTTGCAATATTTTGTGAATGATACTTGATGGGCAAACCCATGATTTCCAGAGAGGGGATTCCAAAAATTAAATAAGTATACAACAACAGTACTTGGATTTGTGTAATTCTGCATGCAAAATCCATCATAGATACCTAAACATATACAAGAAGTACGTAACCTCTGGTACTCCAGCTTTTATTGGAATATAATTCCCTTCATCCTCAGAAGGACAACAAGAGTATATTGGAGCATTCAAGTGGCTAAAGTGGACTTGTTACTTACACAGGTTTTAGTCTCATTAAATGTATATATTGAAACCTCTTTTTCAGTTAATTCATTTTAGAGAATTTTGGTTTAGTTGTTGTTGTTGTTCACTCTCAGTAGAGCTTTGCTGTCTGACCTGTCTGATAAAGCCTATATAATGAATTGCTCACTTGGTCAGAAATTCATATCTTAGGCTGCTAGAACATGTCAGGAAGAAGAAAAGTGAGGAATAATCATGCAACTCCTTCAAGATGAAGGCTTCCACTGAAGGAAGGGTTTGGAAAGGTGATAGGTCATCTTCATAAAAGCCTATTTACATTAATAGGATTTTAGGAATGTTTTGTTTGACCCCTATAATGAAATTGATTTAGTCAATTCTTCTTAGAACCTCATGTTCTGTGTTATTTTGGGCGGTTTTATGTTTATACTGTGTGATTGTGGGCAGCCCTATTTTCTGTTGCTCATGGTTTACTTGTATTCTTGTCTCTTTAAATATTTTCTGTCATTGTGTAGGCTCTGAATTGTTTGAGACAGATCTCATGTCCTTATAATTTTGTTAGCACATTCTGTGAACAAAAGTTTTCTTCTCCCAGAATTCTTTGCTCCTGACACTCAGGCTCATTGGAGCCCAGTTCAGATGGCACATATTTCTGTCTCCTGTGCCTTCAGTCTCCATTTTGACAGCATTAATATCTTGGGGATCACGGTCAATATAATCCAAGTAAAGGATGATTGCATAAGCAATGTGTGAAAAATACACATAAAGATTTTTTGGGGCAAAAAAAAAAAAGATATGGTTGTAAGAATAATTGTAACTTTTTGTGAGCCTGAGAGAGATGACACACACTGTTTTCATCATGTTTCCCCCCCCAGAATTGAACATAGTAACAAGTAAATTAGTTGTCCATCAAATTCAAACTTTGCCTCATAACCCAGAGACAAGAGAATTATATAGCTTTCCTGCTTTTAAATAATTTAGTCTATCAGAACTTCAGATTTTGTCTACTAATACACAGTATAACCCTGTATGTTCCCTTTTTGAAATAATGTATCAAATATTCTCTTAAATGTATCCATTGTATCAGCCATAACCACATCCTTGGGCAAGGAATTCCATAAATTAACAGACCTTACTGTAAAAAATCCTTTCCTCTGCTGAAGTCGAAACCTCCTTTTCTTTAATCTCAAAGGATGGCCCCAGGTTATTTGATCAGGCCTTGGAATGAATAGCTCACCAGGGAGATCCTTGTATTGACTTCTCATATACTTGTACACTGTGATAAGATTTCCTCTTAGTCATCTTTTCTCTAGAGTAAATAAACCAAGTTTTTCTAGTCGTTACTCATATGTCAAGTCCTCCATTCCTTTAATTAATTTTGTTGCTCTTCGCTGTACTCTCTCCATTCTAGAATATCCTTTTTCAGAACTGGTGCTCAAAACTGCACAGCATATTCAAGGGAGGTCTTACCAATGATTTGAACAATGACAAAATTAAGGTGTTTAATAATTTTTGTGTGCAAAGTATGCATGCAAGTGAGAAAGTTGTTGCTCTGCAATGCATTGCTCTTCTTTGACAATCAAATGTATAAATGAATGGTATTGACAAAAATGTTTTTCATTTTGTGCATTAGTGTTCTTTGAAAGCTAAGTGAAATATTTTTGGAGGAAAATTGGGACAAACCAATGCCAGTTCACCATTCATTTCTAAGTCTTTAGTTCCAGATCACTCTTGTTCTGGTGCAGTGGCTGCAACTAATTTGAAGAAAAAAAAAAGAGAGAGAAAATATTAACTAACAATTTCATAATGGAGATTTGAGAGACTTTAAAACAGAAAAGCTTTTGGTGGTCTGTGTTCATGTTATCACATTCTCTTTCTAAGATCTCCAGCACAAAACTAGGAATAGATGTACCATGTCCAGTGATGGTCCACCTCATTGTCTCCATGTGTACTGCCTTTGTTTGGTCAAGTTATTTTTGAGGTTACTTTTTGATCATAGAATTTCTTTTTTACATTTGGAAATGGTCCTTTCACACTTCACTTCTTTTACTTTACAACTGCATAAGATTTCTTTCTTGATTTTATTTCTTTTTGTAGATATTTTCCACAAATATATTCATACTAGTGAATGATTGTAGCAATCAGTGCAGCATTCTTATAATTTTCTGAAGTGCATGACGCTTTTTACCACTGCTGCTTCAACAGCAGATTCTTCTTCTCCCTCCTTCTTCGTCTCCCTCCATCTCTCTCACCTCCTCCTTCAGCTCCCAGTTTGTTGCCAACTCAGGACCACCTGTTAAGTATCAGGCTCTACTCTAACAGCAGCTTTAATTTATTGAACTATTCCTCTTTTCACCAGTGGCCCTGCTCTCTTAACAAGGAACCAGAATGCTGTCCTGATCCATTAGCAGGCTTTTCTGTCTTCCTATCCCTCATTCAGTAACAAGCCCCTTAACTTTCCCCGCAAGTGTCCTTGCCTGCATTCCTAATCCCCGTCTCACTCGCACTTGTCCTGCTCTGACTACAGTCCTCCCTACATACTCACCTACTCTTACTAATTCTACTCTCCCTATTTCTCACTCTCCCTACTCTTCCACCACCTCTACACTCTCTTCATACTTCAGCATCATTCCTACACACAACCTACAACATCAAACTAATTACTGCTCACACTCATCCAAAGATTCCCATTCTGGAAAACCACAACAAACTAGCTCATCCTTGACTGTTACCTCAGCAGACAAATATCAGTTGAACCCTCTTGAACACATGCCCTCCTCTCCAATTCCCACACTGCTCCGTGCCTTGGAAATTCTGTGACATTCCCTGCTTTAAATGAGTTACTTATGTCAACCGCATAAAAAGTCCATATCACTTACACTTTTGCATTGATAGTTAAGAGCTTTGTAATCAGAAGATCATATGGAAATAGGAATAAAAATGTATTAGACTTCATTCTCCAAACTTAAGAGCCATATTTTCAGTAAAAAGTATGCCTGAAGAACTTTGATAAAAATGGAGAATTGCTCTCCAAAGCAAGGAGAATGACAGTGCATAGATCAGATAGATTCACCCATATGAATCGATAGAACACTTTATTTGTTCCTTATGGTACAGTTGATTTTTCCCATAATTGCTCCTCTTTTACTTAGTACATCAGACTCAGAATTTGTACATACCTAAATGAACAGAGATAGAGAGGGAATCATTGAAATAATAATAATTATGGTTCTTCTATTACCATGTTCCTTAACTATTGAGTGTCAGGGGGTATGCAACACATTGCGAAGCAATGCTTTGCTTTCCCTTCTGGCACTCAAAGGATTAAACTCTTTGAGTGACAAAGAGGTACTCAATGCAATGCAATTTCTTGGATACCTCTCTAACACCTAATGGGTTAGGGGATATGCATTTTGGTGAACATATATTTTCACAAGCAGTCATAAAATGTGTTCATGTTTACTGTTGTTCAAATTAACAGTGAAAATATTACCAATAAAATAAACCAGTTCAACACTTAAATACATTTTAAATACATTTTTATTAAAATAAAAAAATATTGTAAGATATATTGGTATATCATAAAATGTAAAACAGTAATATCGGAGAGGAATAGAAATACCTACACATAGAAAGTAATGTGCTCTGAATGTGAATTTATGTTGCCTCCTGTACATGTTGCTACCACAGAAGGTAAGGATACATTTGAAGGGCACATGCAGTGCTAAATAGGAATTTAATGTCAACAAAGTGACACAAGTTGCACTAGAAGTCTTGTCACTCATGATATTCCTCCTAGCAATTCTAAGGTGGTTCAAGGTCAGAATAACAGACTACAGGTTATCATATCTGGTCATATGGTCACATAATCCTATATAATAATTCACTAGGTTGTTTGTCAGAAGCCGTCATGCGGAGACTGCCCGAATGCACAGAATGCTGGGAGTTCTGTGCTGGGAGCATTCTGTGCTTTTGAGCAGTCTCTACAGTGCATGACTGCATCAGCGGCAGGATGCAAAGCAGGACTGGCCTCTTAACCCTTTGAGTGCCAGAGGGGTACGCAATGCATTGCAAAGCAATGCATTGCGTACCCCTCTGGCACTCAAAGGGTTAACATCACCCAGACCTTGGCCCATGTACAAGGGCTTTTACACTAGTCAATAATAAAAGAACACAATAATAATAATACTGGTAATGATGATAACAATAATTGTGTAATCATATACAGTATCTCACAAAAGTGAGTACACCCCTCACATTTTTGTAAATATTTGTATTTTATCTTTCATGTGACAACACTGAAGAAATGACACTCTACCACAATGTAAAGTAGTGAGTGTACAGCCTGTATAAAAGTGCAAATTTTCTGTCCCCAATAACTCAACACACAGCCATTAATGTCTAAACCTTGGCAACAAAAGTGAGTACACCTCTAAGTGGAAATGTCCAAATTGGGCCCAATTAGCCATTTTCCCTCCCCGGTGTCATGTGACTCGTTAGTGTTACAAGGTCTCAGGTGTGAATTAGGAGCAGGTGTGTTAAATTTGGTGTTATCGCTCTCACACTCTCTCATACTGGTCACTGGAAGTTCAACATGGCACCTCATGGCAAAGAACTCTCTGAGGATCTGAAAAAAAGAATTGTTGCGCTACATAAAGATGACCTAGGCTATAAGAAGATTGCCAAGACCCTGAAACTGAGCTGCAGCACGGTGAGGAAGACCATACAGCAGTTTCACAGGACAGGTTCCACTCAGAACGGGCCTCGCCATGGTCGACCAAAGAAGTTGAGTGCACGTGCTCAGCGTCATATCCAGAGGTTGTCTTTGGGAAATAGACGTAAGAGTGCTGCCAGCATTGCTGCAGAGGTTGAAAGGGTGGGGGGTCAGCCTGTCAGTGCTCAGACCATACGCCGCACACTGCATCAAATTGGTCTGCATGGCTGTCATCCCAGAAGGAAGCCTCTTCTAAAGATGATGCACAAGAAAGCCCGCAAACAGTTTGCTGAAGGCAAGCAGACTAAGGACATGGATTACTGGAACCACGTCCTGTGGTCCGATGAGACCAAGATAAACTTAATTGGCTCAGATGGTGTCAAGAGTGTGTGTCGGCAACCAGGTAAGGAGTACAAAGAAAAGTATGTCTTGCCTACAGTCAAGCATGGTGGTGGGAGTGTCATGGTCTGGGCCTGCATGAGTGCTGCTGGCACTGGGGAGCTACAGTTCATTGACGGAACCATGAATGCCAACATGTACTGTGACATACTGAAGCAGAGCAGGATCCCCTCCCTTCGGAGCAGTATTCCAACATGATAACAACCCGAAACACACCTCCAAGACGACCACTGCCTTGCTAAAGAAGTTGAGGGTAAAGGTGATGGACTGGCCAAGCATGTCTCCAGACCTAAACCCTATTGAGCGTCTGTGGGGCATCCTCAAACCGAAGGTGGGGGAGTGCAAGGTCTCTAACATCCACCAGCTCCGTGATGTCGTCATGGAGGAGTGGAAGAGGACTCCAATGGCAACCTGTGAAGCTCTGGTGAACTCCATGCCCAAGAGGGTTAAGGCAGTGCTGGAAAATAATGGTGGCCACACTAAATATTGACATTTTGGGCCCAATTTTTACATTTCCACTTAGGGGTGTATTCACTTTTGTTGCCAAGGTTTAGTCATTAATGGCTGTGTGTTGAGTTATTTTGAGGGGGACAGCAAATTTACACTGTTATACAGGCTGTACACTCACTACTTTACATTGTAGCAGAGTGTCATTTCTTCAGTGTTGTCACATTAAAGATAAAATAAAAATATTTACAAAAATGTGAGTGGCATACTCACTTATGTGAGATACTGTATATACTAAAAATGTGACCAATAAATACTTTATTACAGTTCTATACTCAAATTAGATATTATTAGTGTTACCTATCATAAAAGTCGTAATAATTACATTTTGCAATCTAACAATCTACAAAATATTTGAATAAATATTTAACAGAGAAGGATTATTTGGTTTCAGTGCAGATAGGTTTTTCACCCAGGGAGACGGATATCTAACCGCCTTTTAGAGGGGATTTTTTCATCCACTTAGGACTTAACCCCTTAGTGAGAGATGACGTGCTAGGATTGTCATCTGCAAATTTCCCTAAAGGACCAGTGACGGTCCTAGCAAGTCACATTTTTTGCTCAAAGTGCTCCTGCGGGAGAACTGCTAGCACTACCAGGGTCTGAAACTGACCGCTCCAAGACCAGAGCTGTAACTATCAGACCCCTGTTCGGCAAGCCGGCACACGTGATCAGTCACATGAGCTGGTTCACCGAATGGGATTAAAGTGGTCCTTAAGGGGAATCCACTTCCCATAGACTGCTATCATTAAGGAGTTAGTTGGAAGTGGCTTCAATAGTTAAGGTTTTTTTGTTTTTTTTGCATTCTGCTATATTAACAAGGGTGATATGACAAAGCCTGAACTTGACAGGTGCATTCTTGTTTCAGTCTCAACAACTACGTTTCTGTGTTACTATGTTAATGTGGTTAATACGGGGTGGGGAGGGGCAGGGCACATAAATACATTGCTAACATAAATCCTAAAGCATATTGCCCCATAGAAATGATATCCTGTGTCAGTTATTCTCAAACTATTTTTCCATGGAATCCTGAAAAAATGGAAATGACGGACGGAGGAACAAGGCTAGGGTGGCAGACAACGTTTACAGGTTTTGTTACTACAGTTAACACAAGGAAGAGTTAAACTTTTCACATAATATTTTCTGTTATATATCTCACTGTAACCTCTCCCCCTCTCAGGACAATAAATATATATTAATTATTTGCTAACTGCTAAACTTTTGACTAATTCAGTAGATACCAGGTAGCAATCAGATACATTTAACATTTACACTATGTTAAAGGATATCTAACACCTCCTAAAATTAACAACCACACTTACTTTACTATGGCCAGAAAGTCCTAATGGCCCTTATGATTTTTGTCCTTTGGCCTTGTCGAAAAGATAAAACCTTCAATCAGCCCTGAACGTCATGTCAGTGGAGGAGGACATGACAGTTGATTGCAGTGTTTTCAAACTGACACAAACAAATTGTATTAGCTATCTTACCACTTTAAGGACCAGTAGGGTATGCAATGTACTGCATACCACTGTGGTACTTAAATTATTAAGATTACCATGTGCAGGGAGCAGAGTTTGAGGTCCTATAGTCCTGCTTACAACTGTCATGTCTGCCTCAGTGGACAAGGGTCAAGGCCTGAATGAAGATGTTGGGGGAGATGCACTTTCCTATTTCCTATGTTATTCTATGGAGCCATAGTAAGATAAGTAGTGGATTATTATTAGAAGGTTATAGTTCTCCACTAACACCACATGTGCTGGTTAGGTGAAGGGTGTGACACACCCTTTTATAGTCCTCAAGGGGATATAAAGAATTAGTAGAGAAGCTGAAATGAATGCATGTTTCTCCGCAAAAGCATTAACCTTTTGAGTGCCAGAGGGGTACACAAAACATTGCAAAGCAATGCGTTGTGTACCCCTCTGGCATTCAAAGGGTTAATAACACCTGGAATAATTTGTTCTTATAGCAGGCGTATGCTCCATTAAGATATATGGGACTAAGATAGCTCAGAGTGTTAACTAAATCTGTTAGCATTCTCTCACACCCAATACAAACATATATGCCTGAAATATAATCAGGTTTTACAACGCAAGTTGAATTTCAGAATGAAAGCTATAAGTTAGGTAACAGAGATCATTATAGCCTTATCACATGAGGATTTGCCAGCCATGTATTAGTGATGTGGCCTGACCTTCAGTCATGACCCTTCCATCCAGTGTGGTGAACATTGCCTTAGACACAACTCTGATAGGCAGCAAAATGTATTAAACATTTGGCTTATTTCAGTTCCCAATTATTAGACCCCTTTTGCACCACATTGAGTGCCTTATGTTTGAAAGAACACTGGAGTAATTATGGAACAAACCAAATGTACCATAGGAGACAACAACAAAGGTCATTGATTTAAATGTTGCTTTTTATCCCTCTGAATGCTGGGTGGAGTCAATGGTAGGGTACTGGCAGATGGGTGTAGCTTGAAAAATTCCTGAAATTTGAAACAAGAGAGTGCGTCAACAGCAGTATCGAGTGATTCGGGGATAAAAGAGCTGTGCGTGGAAAATTGATAATTTAATGACAACCATGTGAGTTTGTGGACAAAATGCATGATATGGGGGGAACTTGATCTACCTTTGATAATGATGTGAGCAGTGGCTATATTATCTGTGAAGAATGTGACAGGTTGGCCAGACCATGAGAGGCCCCATAAAACAGCAGCAGCCACAAATGGGTAAGGATCGAAAAGGGGGGATGTTTTGGAAAATGAAGGAAGGGATCTCAACTCTGGGGGCCAGGATTCAGCAAACCAATCATCGGTGTGTATGGCAGTGAAACCACAAGCTGCGAAGGCATCCAAGTACACCGAGGGGGAGGAAGGGGAGGGAGGGAAAATAGACTGACCATTCCAGTGGAGTAGGAAGGTTTCCTACATGGAAAAAATCAATTCTAACTTAAGTGTTTATTGGGATGATGGAGTAAGAGTCAGTTGCCTGGGATAGTAAAAAAAGTAAATGGGAGATCGTTGCTACTGCTAGTGGATGGTATGGCTGATGGACAGAGGTTGGCTGAGTGGGATGTAGATTGGCACGGTTGGCAAACAGGAGTCTTGAGACCCGCAAAATGCCGGCAAAAGAGTTTGTTGCCCAAACAGCTCCAATCAATGGTGAAACTGAATTGAGCCAGTTCTGCTGCACCTTTAGTGGAAAATTATTTGTGGTATTAATAGTCGACTATGAGGTACAGATACTGGTCGAGTACTGGCCTTCTGTGGGGAAGGAAGAACAGAGTATGTCTCGGAAAATGCTAAAGGCCAAGAAGAGATACAAGATTGATATCTTTGCCGTCAAGTATAACTCTCCTTAAGTGTGTTGGAATCATGTGAGCTGGAGTGATTCTAGGAGATCGGATAGGTATGGTACCTTGATAGGAGAGTAAAGCTGGTGGAGTGGGAATTTGGCCTAAGGGAATGGACATACTTTTGAGATTAGATAGTCTTTCTTGGATGTCGGTGACTGTGGAACTGATGTCAGACATGAGTTGGGTAAGTTCCGTTAGTTGAGAGGCTGGAAGGGAGAGAGGGGCAGGGGAGGGAGGAGGTGGGAGAAGGACAGGGAAAGACGAGGCATAGCAGTTTGGCTTTTTGGGCTGAAGCTGCGTATGGGGTATGGCGGTGGGTTAGTTCCTCTATGAGTCTTGCGACAATCCAATCTCTTAGGCGAGGGGGGTCAGGTGGTAGGTGTAGCAGACTTTCCTACTGTTGAATTTTCAGGGTCTGAAATAGCTTATTGGTTTGCTTCTTCCATCCTGTAAATTGACATGTCAATAGTGAAAGGTGCAAAGGAAAATGGGGACAAACTAGTATTGGATGTGAGGTAGTGTACTAGTGGTAATAGTGGGTAGGCTGGGAGGAGTGATTGTAATACGTGTTTCTTACATAATTCTGTTAGTGAAATTGGTGATTTGAGCATGTGCTATGCAAATACAGCGCACATGGTAAGGAAGTATTATCTGCCTTCAGCTTCTGTGAAGAGGTAAGAAAGGCAATGGACCAGTTCTCCCCTTTGTTTTGTTTTGTTTTTTGTATGACCTTCGGCCTGTGATGAGGTTGGTCCAAATTTGAATATAATTATAAATGTATTTTTTGCAGCCATCAGCCTCTGTGAACTGGTAAGGGAAATGAGAACCAGTTTCATTTTTTATTGTGACCTTCAGCCTTTGTAATGAGGTAGGAGGATAAAGATTTATTATTATTTATTTTTTTAACCTTCGGCCACTAGTAGAGGTAAGATAACCATACTAATCCTCTGACAACAAAAGGCATGCCTCTGATGCCAAGCCAACTAGGTTAGGGACAGGGATTAACCTGGACTTGCTGAAAGGGATTACAAGCCATCTTCAGCCTCAGAAAGGAGGTAAGGTGATAGGTTGCTCGGTATTAAAAAGGGAAGACTGGTGAGTGAAAAATACCTTCTGCCTCTTTTTAAGGTAAGCACTACTGCCTTCGGTCTCTCGATGAGGTAAGGGGAATTGTGGCCTTTGACCTTGTTGACAGAAGTAAGATCGTGACGAATGGAGAGGGGGTGAAATCTTTAGCCTATGGTAAGATAAGTGATGATGTTGGGAAGGAAGGAAATGTAATGATAGTGACAAGGTGAGGGTAAAGTGTAATGAACTTACCTGAAGTGTGTGAATAGATTTTTATGATGGAATCCCAGAGAAAACAGGGAACCATAAAGATCTGAAAATAGACGATGGTGGGGTGGATAGAAAGTTTGATTAAAGAGGAAGTTACTTGTAATTTGTTGAGCAAAGTAGAAGTAGTAGGGCTGGATTGGCTGAGTGGAGGATGGTTGTATGGCTGGATAACATAGTATCTGGAGGGAAGAGACAGAAGTCTTTCTCTGTGGGGTTTTTTTTTTTTTTTTATAAAACAAAAATAATAAAATTGACTTGCTAACTGTGAGGGAGGCAAGGTCTCTTTTTTTTATTTTGAAAGGAGGATCACTTGAAATGTGACAAAATGTAAATGTTCATCATTTAATAGAACAACTTTCTTTGCTTTTTTATATAGAAATATTTAACTAGTTTAAAGTGTTGGGTCAGAGAGGAGGCTAAGACTGGATGGAGTCCTGAAGTAAAATCTCCTAATGGGGTGAATAAAAGAGGTGCAAGAGGGTGGGTGCACTTAGAATTATTGTGTACATAACATGTTTTTATTAACACTTTTTTTGAGCAAACAGTTGGTGAGTAAGGTGAAAGAGGGTGAAAAAATACAGAAGGAGGGTGAAAAAATACCGAAGAGGAGGGAAGTTGAGAAGGTGATGGGAAATGGCAGGGGAAGCGACTGGTGCTGGCGGGAATGGCAGAGCCATGCCGTGTAATTGAGCTGATGTGCTGAGAGACTGGGGTGAAAAATGCTAAAAGGGATGGGGCGAAGATGACTGGGGTGCTGACGGTACCTTGATGTAGCAGTGTCGGGCTGGAGAGGTAGAGATGTATGTCTAGTAGTGAAAAAAGGTAATAAGGCAGTGAGGGTTGAAGGCACTGATGTGCCAATGGAAATAGCCTCAAGGACAGTAATCAACGCTGAGCCTTCTGCTTCCAGTTTTACAAATGAAGATGGAATTTTAATACTGAAAAAAAAATCACAGAAAAAAAATATATATTGTGAAGTAATGTGTATTAAATATAACTAACATTCAAAGGGTTAACTCATCAAAACGCTGGTACCAACTATAAATATCAGCAAAAAATAATGTGTGCAAATGTGTTTATCTATTAAGTGCATTGGCTTAAGCTTAGAAATCAGGTGGAGCAAAATGTAGAAGCAATAGGACATTCGCAAATGACAGAATTCTTGAGAACCAAACCTGATCACACTTATCTGTGTCAGCATCTTTCCAAGCAACAATAAGCTTATTAAGTCCCTTATTTCACAAAGTACAGTAGAAATAAGTGGCTCTGTTCTGCCCCATTAGCTGCAAAGCTAGCAACGCCCATGGGAGTTGCACAGATATGTTGTCTTATCAATCTTAAATGCATATTAATATGTTAGAGGACAGAGAGAAGACTAATCATTAAATATGTGTATCCTTGGTATTAAAACATGCAATAACAAGGGCAAATTTTGTGTTGTACAAATATCACCTTGCTTATCTCATGCATGATTTGTGAGCGTTAGGTTAATATCACACAGACAGCATTTTTTGTAATATATCTTATTCAGCACTAAACTACAGAAATTGTATCACATTGTGCACAGGGGCAAATTTGCCATTCATCATCCAGCCCAAACATAGCTTGCTGAAATTTCCCCGAGTTTAACTCAGAAGGCAGGAACATTTCAGTGGAATACATCTACAGTATTTATCTTCTTTTTTGCCCTTAGAGTAACTTGATACTTTACAAAAGATTGCCAGGGGAATAAACCTCCTGCTTAGGATAAGGATATATTGAATAAACCAATCAATATGCATTTTTAAATATTGTAGATACATATGTTATGTTGTAGATGCTAGATATTTGTTTGAATGACTGTACTGTACAGTATTTTTGGTTCTTCCCTAAAAGGGAAGTTGCCACTATTATCATTTGACATCAGTTTGTTAACACATTCAAATAAGCATACAGAAAATTACACTTCTGAACTGAAGGACAGATATTATGATCTAAAAACACATGGTTATTTTTTTTCACTGATTGCTCTAAAGACAGGTCTGTTTTGAAAAAAAGATCTATTTGTTTAGGGTTTGTTGGTTTTTTTGTGTGTGCTCCAGAGCTGCAATGGTGCTTCATCATGACTTGACTGCGGTAGCATGTCAAGGTGAAGCAAATGGCTAGAGTTCTGAAATCTAATTTATTTAAGCTTTGTAATCTCTAAGGATAGCAAAGGTTGTAAATCAACAGTATAGGCAGGGGAAAGAAAAAAAAAAAAAGAGTGTTCCGTGAATTTATCTTGGAAATGATTAACAAGGATTAGGCTACATGCTGCTAACGCTCTTTTTAAAAGCATGAGCTAGTAAAACAAATGTGTTTGCTTTGTCAGAGATTTCTTCTAGGAACAGTCTATACAGGCATTTCACACTCCATTCTGTACTATTATATTTTATTGGTACAGTAGGGGGTTAAAGTTTCTAGTTTCAAACAAGAAGAGACACAATGGGGGGAATGTAAGCTTAAAAATCACGTTCTTGCACCTGAACATACGTATAAATGCTTTAGTGTATACTGGCGCACATAACTCTATCAGTATTAAGACTTGTAAGCAAGCCCTTAAAGTCACCATTTCATAATACACAAAAAATGGAATAATGTTATAGTGATTTCCTCTGCACCACTGTCAAATGCCCTGATGTAGATGCGGAATTTGCGACTGCTGTTCTTGCTGCTGCTGCTGAGTTGTTTAAGCATCAGGATGACTAGGCAGCTGAAAGGGAATGAGATCAACAACATCAGTAAAATGGTTGATGGATGATGAAGGTTCCACTTTCCGCACACAAGTAGCTCCAGTGATGCGTCTAAGGCAGTAGCAGCACACTAAGTAGCCCCCAGTCTATGTGGAGAAAAGAAGAAGTTGGCCAGTAATTCTTCTCCACCTATCCCTCCTGCAAAATCATGGGTGTGTTGTTATTAGAATAGACATTTTTCCCTTGAAAGCAGGAACTGTGCCTCTCTCATCAGCAACTGCAATGTGCACAGTGTTTGTGTGTAGTAAATTACATCTGGGGCACAACTGTATCCAAACACCATGACACCAGAAACCAAGTACTGCCGCCTATACCCCTTGTCCACACCAGCTAAGGACACATGACAACTTGTTGACAGTTTAAAAGCAATGATGAACCCTCTCTGCCAGCATCTTCGCATATTCTGTGCAATGGAATCTCCTCAGATTCCACTTGATGTCCTGCTTGCGATTCTCCTCCACCACATTGCACACTGTGTGGCGCACTGACCACACATGCCAATGAGTTAAGATGAACTGCCACATCCTTACATCAACAGAGTGGCTATCATTTGACCAGGGGGGGGTAACTATGAACAAAGTGGATTGGCAGAAAATTAGTTACCCTAGAGGAAATAGGAGATGTCGAGTTGTTTCACTCGTCATGGAACGTCCAATCTCTGCCTGAGTTTCTCTATTCTTCCTCCTCCTTGATCTCCACCTTGCCTGTTGTTGCCTTTTTGGAGAGTCAGGGGGTACAGCAACAGCGGTGCTTGATTTCTGTGGTGGGTTTTTGTTTTTAGCATGTTTTACATAAATGTCATGGTGTCTGTTTTTCATGTGTGTTATCAGGGTGGCTGTGCCAAGGCTCTTTTCCTCCTTTCCCCTTCTCACTGACTTGTCACAAATTGTGCACAGTGCCATTGGTGATGACTGCACAGTGGTCTGTGGAACACTATCTTACTCCTCAGCATCCTGTTGCACTTGAAACTCAGCAGCAGAAGGGATTAGAGCAGTTGCAAATTCCACAGATTCCAAAAGCTCATTGCTAGTCGTGGTGGTGATGCCCATCCTCATTCCTGTCTCCCACTCCTTCAGTTTCTGCTAAAAAGGCCATCAATGTCTTTTCCACCCCAGCTTCTCCAGCATCATCATCACCACCACTAGTCCCTATGTGCTGCTGCTGCTACACTATTACAGACATCTCACTGCTGTTTGGCGGAGGTGGCGAGCAATGTGACAGAGGGTCCCCTAATGTCACACTTGTCATTTCTTGGTGATGTGAATAAAGCAGACTGGCAGAAGTAACAGCAGGCACGGGCAGCTGGTCTGTGCTCCTGGTGTTGGTGGTGGTATTATTATTTCTGCGCCTGCTCTCCCCCAACAGTTCTGGCCTCTTCAGGATCATGCTCCACTTGGACAATGTAGTGAAGGGAAGGGGACTCCCACAGCCAGAGGAATGGTATGGCTCCCTTGACCACTAGTCTGGACGCTCTCAAATGCTTCCCCTACCACCCCCCTAACACTAGTCCCACCAGCTGCTTCACCATTACTGTTACTACTAATACTAACAATAACCACATCAAGTTCAGCCCCAGAGTCATCCTCCTCACAGCCACGAGTAATATGAGGGTATTGATTACCCCTCCTTCACTTCTAACAATAACAAGCCGCTGGACCTTTTTGTAGTAGTAGTACTAGCACTGGCGGCACTGCTTGGGGATGGCAAGTGTGACTTAGGCTCCCCTGCTGTCACACTTGGCATCACCTTCTCCCCCCCCCTCCAGCATGCTGGCACAGACAGCTGACCTGTCCTGCTCTCACTAGTACTACCCTTTTCTTCCTCCCTTCCCAATTTATTCCCCCAAGATCCCTAGGGGTGATTTAAGGGGACTGGACAGCATTGGTTTAGTTGTGCTCACTTCCTCCTCCTCCTCAGACTCAGTGGACACATAAGGGTCATTCCCATTCCTCCTTTTATTATTTTTAAACCTGCTCATAGTGATAGTATTCACTATGAGCCTCTTCTGCCTCAATTTTTCCGAAAAATTACAGAATAACAGCATAGCATGTCTACCTCTCTCTCTCTGTAGCTGCTTCTATTGTGTTTCACTTCTGAAACTACGTCACATTATTATAACAAAAAGGAAAAAAAATGCGTAAATCAAAGGACGGAAACTTTCTAGCCATTGAAAAAATGACAAAAAATTTTAGCTAATGAGCGAAAAATGCGAAGATTGTAATCATCAGTTTTAAAGCATATTTTCCTGCAAAAAAGTGGAGAAGTGCAGAATTTCTCACGGGAACATGGCGAGAGCTTTCGCCCACCACTACTCTAGCTGTCACAGTTAGTACAAGAATAGACTGTGGGTCTCCTCCCTCCAGCATGACCTCAAGTCTCAATTCCATTAAAACTGTTCTTAGATACTCATATAACATAACACCTGATATCTATAGATAATCATATTCATGATGTAATGTGGCTGCACACTGTATAAGTCCATGTAAGATATATGCTTTGAACACTGGCCATATTCAGGACAGATTAAACTGTATACAAGCCAGCCACAGGCATTGTAAGAGTTAAGATCAAGACAGCTATTAACATCAGGTTGTTATATCAATTAAAGCATCAAGCTTCCTGTAAATCTTGTTGAATTAAAGAAAATATCTTCAACCAGAAACCTGAGTTGTTCAGTCTCTACAACAAAACAATTTGCTAGCATCAGATGTGTTCTAACATTAGCGGGCCAGCTCAAGCCGGCAGATTCCTTAAGATTCTGCAAGCAAAGAAACTAAAGTTGTATCTTTTCCAACCTATTCAGAGGGGGGGGACTGATATAGCAAATGTTGCCTGAAGATTAAAGGCCTGTTTCAGAGAAAGACAAGTCACTACAGCTGCAGTCCATGTAAAGGAGGTGTCATCCACACTGGACTACAGGAGGACCAAGGAGCTGCATTAAGTCTTTGATCCCAGAAGCAAGGGACAGAGGGTCCTGTTCTCAAGGCAGATTAAGAAGAAAGTCTTCATAGTGTAAGTATGGATTTTATTTCTAAGCCTGCTATGGAAAGCAGTGTAGAATTTAAGTTTTTGTCTTATAAATCTACACATGCAGAACTTTGGTGTAATTTGTGGAAACAATGTCAGGTAGCTAATAGTCAGATTGATAAGAAATGTATGTCTTTTGGTAGAGAAAAGAAAAATCTTAGAAATATAATGAAAATTCTTAACCTGTTTAATTAATTAATTAATTAATACTAAGACAGGAACATAAGCATGAAGTATGTAATAACATCAGAAGTGACTACTTCAAATTGTGACATTCTAACCCAACGCATAGCTGAACTAGAAGAACAGGTTGCCATATGTGGTGACATAATAACAAAAATGGGTAAAAATATTGGCACTCAAGGGGTTAAGCATGTGTGTGTGGGCAAAAGTAACAGGGGAGCATTCATCATACCTAACCCTGACACTACCATATATGATAACTAAGAAGAGGAAACAGAGACAGAGGTATTAAGAAACAGGCTTCATGACAAAGCGGACAAGCCTAATTTAAAAATTCATGACCAGTTAATGAAGCTGGCCAAAGATATCCCTGTCTATAATTCCAATTTAGATGCCTTTCATAATGCAGATGTTTTTGAATACAATACTGACAAATATAATCTAAAATACAAACAAAAAAGTGTTTATTTAAAGTACGGTTGTCTACATATATGAGCAGATGACTAGCCCCACCTGTCAGCATGCCACACACAGACACAAATTGGTTACAAAACATGGTATTGAGACTGATTGTTTGCAACAGGTGACACGACACCAATGATAGAAATCTTACAAAACCTTAACTGCACTATGACTGATGACCCATATGCATGATGGTAAAATCTGAGTAAGCAGATTCACTTTGGGGATTACAGAAGAGCAAATGTCAGAAGCTATGACAAAGGCATTTGTTAAAAGTTTAAATATTTTGATCCTGCATCTATTTTTTAGCTTCAGAAGAGCAAAATGTGGTGGACACAGCTGCTTTTATTGATGAGGTCAGATGGCAGATGCAGCAAAATATTCAGAAAGCTAAAGTTTCAATTATGTCTAATTTATCCCATGGCACTTAGAGATAAAGGCAGGAACGGTATTCCTTCAGCTGGTCCCAGAGCTGAAAAAAACTTGGAGGCGTAACTGCTCTCCAAAGTAAAGTATTCAGGAATGTTTTCAATGTCAAAACAAGGGATACACTAGAAGGAATTGTAACGCATTCTTACAGAACATACAATCTAAGGAATTTGAAAATCAGAATGGGTTTATCCAACCCTCAGCTCCAACTGAACTTTCCCAATCCTCATACATTCCACTAATTAACCAAGTCAGGGAGTTATCTTACACTGATTCAGATGTAACATGTGCACATGGTATTGCATGTCACAAAAATAGATAATCATCTATTTCACAATGATGATGTAAGTCTCCGACATCCCACCCCTTTTAATTTTTTGCTCCAATATCCTTGGACAGGACTGACTGACCTTTTATTAAATGTCTCCTGGGGGCCACAACATAGAATTTCTTATTAATGCAGGAGCATAATTGACAGTGACAAATCACACGTTACCATTATCACCAAATTAATTTGTTTGTACCATTGTAGGATTTGATGGACAGCGGGAAGCAAATGTAAAATTATTATCTTATGTAATCCTAGAAATACCAGGATGTTTACATACTTACACTGACATCTGGTACAGTGATGTAGTGGAAAATAATATCATGGGTACTGATTTAATTCAGAAATCTGGATTAATTATTGATGTTAAGAACAAAGCTATTTGGAGAAATGTTTGCTCTAAGGTTCCAGCTCACCAGGAAAGATGTTTTGCTGAAGGTAAAGTTGAAACTGATTCCTTGGATCAGGAACCCACTGTAATAAGTGAATCTAGTGTTTCGATGGTATCTGTTAGACAGACAGACACACAGACCCTTTCTCTTTCAAAGAAGAAAGTAAAGGTCATTCTCACTGCTACTTCTTGGGTTGACTTAAAAAATAAATTAGCTCATGAGAGCACAGGTTTAAGTCACGACCAAAATGGGAAGCTGTGTCTTGTAACACCTAAAGATTTAAATACTACCGTTATCAATTTAGTAGTAAGGGTGCACATTCTTCTAATTATCAGTACATTCATTTTAAACAAATGATTGTTAGAAAGAAATGGCACCTCCTGATTTTTCAAAGTTTCTTAAGGGGGTAAGGTATTAATAAAAACGTAAAGAAAATCAGACAATTTGGAAGCAAGCTAGGAAGGCCCATGCAACATTGTTGACATTAAGGGTCAAACAATGCTGAAAGTGCAAATGCCACAAAGTTATGCATACAACAAATTAAAGTTTTAATAATGTTTTGGGTTCATTTGGACCATTTTAAAAAATATGTTTCCAAATATTAGTATTGATACAGGTCAGAGTGAAATCCGGGTGGTACTGGATAATCAAGTCTAAGAAAAATTAGAAGAATCTGCTGTCCATACCTAATGGTGTTCACATGATTAACATCATCTGTTGGACTGCGTAGTATTCACAATAACTGAAGAAATAGGACATTATAAGTTATATACTAAAAGGGCAACACAAGAGACAACAATAGTAATGTTGTAAGTTGACACAGTCAGGTGTGATTTGATACACTAGAAAATATTTGGTATTATGTGAAATGCATATATTTTAACTTTTTAAAAGAACGTAGAGTTTACTATGCTTTCTTTAACAAAGTTAACAATATATATAGTTTTATATGAAAAATATATGGTACTCACCAGCAGTGCTGAAGTATTACATGTAGCCAGAGCCTGCTTGGAAGTACAGCTAAAATATTGCACAGTTTTTGAAATAATAGTACACGCCTTATAAGGTAGAAGAATTACTATAGAAGTAAACATTTTTTTTAATCTAAATCACACTGGTCTATGGACAAAATAATAGGATAACATATGTTGAAGTTCATTTTTTTTGTAATAAAGGGCCTTGTTTGCTTTCATAGCACTAGAATCAGTTAATAATAATTGTTTTATTGTTTCTTGATATTACCACAGTTGATTCTGAACAAGAAAATTATACTTGTTTGTTTACAGTGTGGAATTTCACACACCAGTCTAGAACTAGATTCTGAGTGTAGTTTGCCATAATTGTATCACTCCTGTAGAGAAATAAAATGTATGTGCATATGAATTGATACTTTTTGTTTTATGTACACAATTTATGTATTATATTATGGAAATATACTTTCATGAGTCTCTGATCATTTTTTATTGGTTGTCTTGTGAGCAATGTCTTCCGTACCCGTCTGGCGCTCAAAGGGTTAAGGGATTAAAAGGCATAATTAAATAAATTTTCATTCTTCTCTAGAAAGCAGTTTTACTCCACAATTGCACTGCATTTAATACAGCCCTATGGCCTATATTTATAAAAGCGAACTGGAGTTAATCTGGAATAAACCAAGTACAACATAGGGACAAATGCAAATTCCTACATTCCCATGTACTTGAATACAGCTTCTTAACCCACTGAATGCTAGAGAGGTCTCCAAAGTATTGCTTAGCAATACACTGGTAACCTCTCTAGCATTTGAGGGGTTGCAAGCTCAATTAATTTAACAGAAATGTTTATTTGTTCCCTAGGTTGCAGATGGTTTACTCCAGAATAACTCCAGTTTTCTTTTACATATATATATATATATATATATATATATATATATATATATATATGTCTTAAGCACAAAAAAAATAGGGGGGCAATGCTGGACAAAATCAATAACACTACAGGGGGGGATACAATAAATCTTTAAGTACCACAATGTGTTGCCCACCTCTCTGGTCGTTACAGGAGTTGTAAACTTATTTTTAAGAAAAAACATATATTGTAGGGCATTTCCTGTTGAGTATCATAAGGGTGCTCCCACTGCTGACAGGTGCAAATTTCCAGAGTTATTATAGTTTAAACCTGTGTTTTTATACATTAGAAGTACTCTCTAGTGATCAAATTCCAGTTAGTTCTCGTGTTACATTCTAATGGAGAGGAAAGTCAGTGACTTTCAGTTCTCCACAGAATGTGATAGAAACTGCCTGTCCCTTCCTGTCAATTAGAACTATCAGGAAGTAAATACACAGTAAATTAACTTCTCATTATTTGAACTTTTGTAACTTCTGAATAAAACAATTGACAGCAGTGGGAACTGCCTTGTTTTACTCAGTAGGAAAAGCTCTATAACATATACATTTTCATAAACAAAAAAAAAGGTTTACTGCTCCTTTAAGGGCTTAATTTTCCAGCTTCGCAATACGTTCGTGACCTCTGCAGCATTTAGGCATTAAATGACCCATGTAAAACAGTAGGGGATTCTTGAATTATTACGGTATTTCTACTGTATGATGAAGCTGGTTTACTTCAGAATTGCTCCTCTTTTCTTTAGTGTATAAAGACCTTTAGTTCATCAGATATATCTTTTTAATAAATTACAATTATGTGAGTATTATTATGATTTGGTTAAATAGCCATATTACACTGATTTATAAATAAGGTGACTTTATTGTATTCTAAAACTAGTCAATATTTTGATTGAAAGGAGAAAGCCTGCTCTGGCCTCTTTATCACTGAGCAAACATTGACATATTTGAAGGGATTTGTCATTATTTCCTTTAAAAATAAAATGGAAACATAATTTCAATCAAGGCACTTATAATTTATGTTTAACCCCAACATGCGTTCTACAGTTAACCCTTATGTATTCTGTATGTCTCTCTAATTCATGTTAAATTGTAAGTGCTAGAGCAGGGACCCCACTCTCATTGTTTTATTCAGTAGAGCACTTGGCTTATCCTACATTGTCTGAATTGTTAATGGAGAAGCAACAATTCCTAATAATCATCCCTTACTTACTTTTCTATGGCCATAAAATTCTAATGACGCATTTCATGTCATTTCCATGGAGGCAGTCATAAAATTTACTAGAGGTTTTTCTTTAAACTGAAGCAGGCAACATATACCAAATATTAATTTCTGTTTTCTCCTACAGCCTAAATGTTTATCCATGCACGGTTTACTTCATTTTTTGTTGTATTTCTCCCTTGTTAAAAAAACTTTCTTTAATTATGGTATTTCAATTCATCCAACCAGTTGTCTGTAATCACAAGTATACAAAGAGAAGAATGTACATATAGCCTAATACCACCACATCAATAATGCAAGACCGCAAAGCTAGAATGCAACTAACAGAACATACATACATTGATTTGTTGCTTAGTGTTCACGGTAATAAGGAGCACAAATGATGGTTAACAGAGTAGGTGTTGGTGTGCCCACGGAGTTAGGATATAGGTGTATGTTCCTTCCCTATGTCCGCAAATGATTACAAAATATAATCTTGTTACACTGCTCTTCATGTGCCCCCCCCCCCCATTACTAGCTGCTTACTTCCTATGTTCTTGAATGTGTGCATCTCAGTGTATATTCTGCAGCACTCTACAGTCTAACTCACTCTCTCAGCCTCTGTTACTCCACTCCAACCTGGGTCCACTGCTTATTACATAGCCTGTTAAGAGTTTCTATCAATGCACACCCCCACCTGCCATTTGTAAGCCTTGTTTTGCCTTGAACACCAAGTTGTATTCTCAAGTCACCTTTGTTTTATCTAACATTTTGGCTTTATCCCCTCCAATCTTCATTTCTATGGCCTTGGTAAAAATACACCCCATGGCCAACATCAGGGAACTTTTACTCATTATCCCATACCTCTAAGTACATTAGCCATATTTATATATGTCTTGTAGTGATATTTTTCAGTTATTTATTGATATTTTAGATATGTTTTTAATGATCCTATAATAAACTACACATTTGTTTTGCATTGTGTTTCTCTGTTTTCTATTGGCATCTTACTAATACTGGAACAACAGGATGCTTGTGAAGTCCTGATACTCGCCAACTCATACCGGTGTTTGTAAGAGGCAAATTCCTAGACTCCTCCTACTTGGTGATGTACCCATATGTGTTACTTCCTCAGGGGTATCCATATCTATTGTTTATGACTGTCTTATTAACCCACATTCCATTGCTTATTGGCTTATACATGATTCATTTAAAATTTTCCTATAGAAATGAGCATAACCTTAAAATTCACATATACATACTTATAAAGGAAACATTATTTCAAAGAAATAGACTTCTTCTAAAATATAATTAATGCACAAAAAATAGGATTTCAGTGTTCTTACCTGTTAAATCCTTTTTTCTATAATCCATATGGAACCCGGATACTATGGGGTTGAGTCCCTCCATTTGGAGGGTAGGAGACATCTCAAAAGACAAAGTCTTATAGGTGGAGACTCCCGACCACTACTCCAGCTCAACCCTTCCCACGCCTTGTATCCCCAGTATGAATGTGACCGAAGCTACATTAACGGGACAAGCGAAAGTAGAAGAAAATCTTCTGTGAGAAGAAAAACTCTAAGAGGCCTCCCAAGTCCAGATAGGTGAGAGAGAACAGAGGTCCCTTTTGCTGGGTGGGAGACCTGTGTTCCATAGGGACTACAGAGAAAAGTATTTAACAGGTATTATGCCCAATATGGAAAACAAGTAGGATGGGGATATACCAACACTAAGCTCCCAGATGTGGGGAAAAAAGGAGAAAGGACCTCATCCCTGTCTTCATAATACCTGAGTTCCCCAGAACTATCCAGAAAAAAGTCTCAACTGACTCTGAACTTATACAGCACACAAGAACAAGAGCCAATAGGACTCAAACTGCTGAACAACAGTAAGGCAAACAAATGTGCAGGCAAGCTGTCTGTAGCACCTACTGACCAAAGCTAGCTTCAGCTGAAGCCAGAATATTGACACAGTAATGCTGTCAAGGTTTTGCTGAGCTGTTCTCATTCTGCCTATTGATTTTGCTGTCTGAGCTAATCTAGTGCTCTGTTATCCGCTGCTGCTGTCTTCTGACTTTCTGGCTCAGGCTGAATCAGCTGACTTCTCTGACTGCTCACCTGACTGCTATCAGACAACCCTTGGCTTGGCTCACTTCCCCATTGTCCTTGTTTGTTTGCTGACCTGTTGCTGCTGTGGATTTTCCTGTGTGCCTGTTTACTGTGTTCCAGACCACTTGGTTTGTTCCAGACTTCGCCGACTCTGTTCTTCTGACCCTCGGCTTATTTCTGACATCGCAGACTTCTGGTTTCCTGACTCCAGCTCAGCTGAATACCTGTCTTGGTTCCTGACCCTGGCATGTCTTTTGGTTTATGCTCTTGGATCATGCTTCTGTTTTCGTTACACTAATAAAGGTGTACTGCAGTTTATCTTTGTGTCCTGTCTGGTTCCTGGTCCCTAACAGATGCTTAGTAAAGGTGTTCAAAGAGGACCAACTAGCTGCCTTGAACAACTACTCAGTCGAAACCTGATTCTTGTAGGTCCACAATGTCCCCACAGACCTAGTGGAATGTGTTGTGACATTAAAGGGAACAGGTTTCTTTCTAAACTCATATGCAGGCTTATGGTAAGCCTTAATCCAAGAGGCCACAGTGACCTTGGAAGCAGTTTCATCTGCCCTAGGAACATCAGGTATGACAAACAGAGAGTCAGCCTTACAAAAAGGCTCAGTGCGGTGCACATAAAATTTAAGGCACCACACCACATCCACCTTATGGAGATGCCTCTCCATGTCAGACTTAGGGTCAGGACAAAATGAAGGCACAACGATCTCCTGATTGATGTGGAACTCAGAATCCACTTTAGGAAGAAACTCCTGAGAAGTTCAAAGCACTGCTTTGTCCTTACGAAAGACCAGGAAAGGTGGCTTGCAAGACAAGGCATACTGAGACCACTGCCAAAAGAAAAGCCAACTTAAGTGTCAATTGACTCAGAGGAAGGGAAGCAAAGGGCTCAGAAGGAGGCAGATTCAAAACTCCCAGAACCACATTAAGGTCCCACGGAGGAATGGGAACCTTAAAGGCAGGTAAGGCATGCACCACCCCCTGAAGGATCACTTTGACATCTGGAATGGAGGCAACATGTCTCTGTAGTAGATCGAAACCTTCCAGTTTTGCCCAGTGGCCATGAGATATATTATTGGCATGCCCCACGCTCCAAACTGAGTTTCCACTCTCCTGGATTCACATCTTGGAAACTTAGGAAGCCCCCCCAGCATGTTTTCTATGCCTGGAATGTGCAAGGTAGAGATGGCCAGAACGTGGGCCATCTTAGAATGTACCTCACCTCGATCCCGGATGGATTGCCCTGAGTTCCAGAACATTGGACTGAAGAGACTCCTCCTTTATATGGAGAAGCACAAGGTAGGGGCGATGTGGACCAAGGCACTCTCTCTGGTTACTCACCAGTCTTCTGGTTACCATTCTAGGCTGAAAGTGAGCAGAGCCCCAAAGGACTATGCTGGGAGGGAAAACTTAACCTGCAAGATTTCCTCCATAGGGCTGAAAAGGTCCACACAGCACCTGTACAATGGTCAGTCCACTCCAGAGGAAGCCCAGTAATGATAACCCTCCTAATGGGGGTATTTTGACAGCCCATATCTATCAGAATAAAAAGCATAAACTAAGAGTGTCTCTGCTCCATCATTTCACCACAGAGGACACATTCATAGTGGGGAAGCAAGACGGAGGAAAGGTTGTGCTGGAGACTGTAAGACTCAACCCCATGGTACCTGTGTTCCATTACATCAGAGAAATAATGATTACAGAAAAATGAATAATCTAAGATCTATACAAGTCCAATCTAAGTCCCTAAAGAAACAGTTAAGGTCTATTCTTAAAAACATGCTTCCAGGATGTAGCATTTTTAGCTTATGGATCCATTTGGTTTTGAGTTGGGATGCTTTATTTTTCATATCCCCTCCCTCCATACTAGTTTAATGACATTTATCACCATGAGATAAGACTTGGATCACAATTATGGTTCATATTACAGTGTTCTGGGAAAGTGAAGATGACTTCTCCAGTTTATCACGTCTCCAATTACTATGTTATTCTAGAGCCTATGCACTAAGATATCCAAAGCTGAAGAAATATTAGAGCATAGGCTCCATAGAATAACATAGGAACTGGAGAAGTGATAAGTAATCTCCACTTTATCACCACCTCTTTATCATCGTTTAGTGAATCTCCCCCTGTGGGTCTTCACTCCTTTCTTTATGTTGCATCCTTCATACTGTAGTCAACATGGACACCAATAAATAAACTACATGTTTGCTTTTACATGTTTTAAATTATTGGACCTCAAATCTCTGTCATGTAACTGTTAAGATAAAATCCATTTGTTTCCTCTTTTTATTGTTGCTTGTTTCACAGACCTTAAATCAATCTCATCTAAAAAATGCTTTTTAAACCCTGTTGTAAGAAGCTTACTATCTTCTCTTGCTTTAGATAACTTCTAGCTAATTGTTTTTCAGTTTCAGAGTTTTAGTGTGTATAACATTTGCTTTCTCTGGAAGAATCTTCTTCAGGTCTCATTTTTTCAATAAAATACCACAAATTTTACAGTATTCATCACATTGTCTATTTTCCCTACCTAATGCCTTGTGTATAATAGTCTCTCTATTTGTTTCCATTAAAGGGGATCTATCACCCCTTTACAACTTTGTGTAAATAGTTTTCTTATATATCGAATATGCTTTAAAGTTTATTCATTTTTTTTTTTTCAAACTGCTCCTTTGCAGAAATTAGAAGAATACTTCTGCCTAGACTGCTCTTGCCAAAGTTTGCGCACTGCCTCTGCTCCCTTCCCACTACCCAGCCTCCTCTGATGACGGAGGCTGTCTGTAAGCTGGAGTGCTCTGGTTGTCAGAGAGATTTCTGGCCAATGAGAGCACTCCAGCTTACAGACAGACAGCCTCCATCATTGGAGGAAGCTGGATAGAGAAAGGCAGAGTGGCAAGCTGCGGCAAGGATCAGGTAACCGCAGCCTACCTGGAAGTAGGCGCAGGGCTATAGTTATTCTTCTCATTTCTGCAAACAAGCGTTTAAAAAAAATGAATAAACTTTAAAGCATATTTGCTATATAAGAAAACCATTTACACAAAGCTTTAAAGGGATAGTAATATTTCATAATAAAAACATCTCTTAGTAATCATCATAGTATTTGGGCCATAGAGAGTGTTATTTCAATTCTGTCAGAGTTGTAGTTCAAGAATAATTGAATGATAAAGTATCCCCACCACACTTTTACTGATATAACACTGCTCAGCTCAGAGCAGCAGGGTGTGTCCAGGTAGATTGCAGACAGGGACAATCTTCAATTAAGATAAGGGAAAAAGCTGAAAAACCTGTCAAGAGGGGCAGGGTTTTCATTGTTCTCACAGTAAGAAGATTGTTCCTTGCTGTGAGCTGTCTGGTCTATGGACCAGATCCCACATCTGAAGAGAGGGGGCTTACACTAGGTAAAAGGGACAGGAGGAGGAAACTTTATCATTCAATTACTCTTGAACTACAACTCTGACAGTATTGAAATAACACTCTCTATTGCTCAAATACTATGAAGATTAATTGGAGCTGCTGTTTTTGTGAAATATTACTATCCCTTTAAGTCCTGAGACCTTTATTCTCTACTTCCTCCCTGAAATCTTTTTCTAAGAAGCAATATATTGCACATGCCTCTGGTCCTTAAAGGGTTAAGTTTCCCAGGTACAGTGGACAGAGTTTGTTTTCTGTTAGCAACTGCCATCTCCACCTCCATTGCCAAGACATCCAGGACTGAGTTGCAAGGCCGTTTGGATTCTCTTATTAGGATGCTATTTCTTTAAATTGCAAAGTGCTGAATATACTTGTAGTGTGATATAAAGATATTTCTTCATTTTTAAAATTACATTTCATAAATCTAATGCCTTACATATTTACTAGTTTTAAAGCCCGTGTACACGGGCCAACACTGGCGGCGCTGCAGTCATGAGCAGTACTGACTGCCGGAACACGCCGCGGCTGATACAGAGCGGAACACTCAGAATTCAGACCAGAGTCCTTCCCAGGAAGGTGCGCAGAGAGGACGCCGGTATGAATTTGGAGCGCCCTGCTCCGTATCAGCCACGGTGCAGGCAGCATGTACTGCGCTTGACTGCAGCATGCACAGCCGTCTCTACTGCGCATGACTGCTTCTGACAAACATCCTTAGTGCATTATAATATAGGATATTCTCCTTTAGTATAAAAATGCTGTTGCATAAAAAAGCTGCAAACAGTATTATCCCTCAGATATGAAAAAAAAAATAAAAAAAATAATAATAATTAACCCTTTGAGTGCCAGAGAGGTACACAATGCATTGCTTTGCAATGTGTTGCATACCCCTCTGGCACTCAAAGGGTTAAAAAAATACTATAAAATCCACCAAAGCAAAACCTCTTTTCTTTCAATGTACAAATGTGTTTGATGTACTTATCCCTAGGCTGTTCTTTGCTTGATTCTTTCATCCAAGACAATACTTTTGTAGCTCTTTGCCTGGTAAATAGATTTAAAATACTTACAGGAGAAATCATAGGCACATAAATGGTATATTTTAAATACAAGATTGATAACACTATAAATGTGCTGAAACTAAGTGTATCATTTGAAACTGCAATTATAATGGAAAAGAATCACAGCAATTTACAAGCCAAAGTGTAGGCGTGATAAAAAGGTGATCATTTGGAGATAACTTATCCAGTGATATCATTTGTGAATATTTTTTATAGTTACACTAGTTTCAGTGCTGGAATAGTAGCAGAAAAATAACAGAACAACATTGTTGTTTGGGCCCTACTATGTTCCCAGACCTCATGGCCTTAAAGGGATAGTAATACTTAAAATGTAAAAAATATATGTTGTAGGGTTTATCCCCCTGAGTAGAAGAGTGCTCCCACTGCTGAAAGGTCTTTTATTCAAAAGTTATTGCAGCTGAAACTTGAATTTTAAGGTGCAATATCACAGTGGCCTGAAATTGTACAGTGGCGCTTTTGCTACACTAGCCTATGGACAGCTCTGCTCAGTTGACCAAAATCTCCATTGGATGGTGTAGCAATATCGCAACTGTACAATTTCAGGCCACTGTGATACTGCACCTAACAAATTTAAGTCTGAGCTGTAATAACTTTTGAACAAAATACCTTTCAGTAGTGGGAGTACCTTAGCTTTACTCAAGGGGATAAACACTACAATATATATGTTTTTTTACATATTAAGTATCACAATCCCTTTAATCAAGGGGCTTTATTCTGCCAGTCCCTAGGAGGCTAGCATATTCATGGGACTTTGTTATATCAAACAAGCAATTAATCAAAAACTAGCTTTTAGCTATTCTACCATATGGTGGTGTTTTTTGTAAATCGAATATAAATGTCACGGTGCTTGGTCCTACATCCGCTCCTAGGCTGCCGCAGCTTGCCCTCACAGCGGCGGTTCTCCCCCCCGCTCTGGTCCTGTTCTCCGGGCTGCCTTTGCGGGCACCTGAGTTCTTACTGTTTCAGTTGCGTCCTGCCGATGACGTCATCTGCAGATGTCTATATCTGGCGTGTCTTCCCAGCAGCCGGTGAACTCTCACAGTGTGTCCAGGCTTACTCATAGCGTGCCTTGTCTTGCCTTTGTCCAGTACTTTTGCTTCATTCTGACATTCATGTGTACCGAACCAGCCTGCCTGACTACTCTTCTTCTTGATCCCTGTACCTGACATTCCTGTGTACCGAACCAGCCTGTCTGACTACTTTTCTTCTTGATCCCTGTACCTGACATTCCTGTGTACTGAACCAGCCTACCTGACTACTCCTCTTCTTGATCCCTGTACCTGACATTCCTGGGTGCCGAACCAGCCTGCCTGACTACTCCTCTTCTTGATCCCTGTACCTAACATTCCTGTGTACCGAACTAGCCTGCCTGACTACTCCTCTTCTTGATCCCTGTACCTAACATTCCTGTGTACCGAACTAGCCTACCTGACTACTCTTCTTCTTGATCCCTGTACCTGATATTCCTGTGTACCGAACCGGCCTGCCTAACTATTCCTTGTCTGATTCCTGGGCTGCAGTGCGTCCCTTTAGCTTCGTTCCAGTGCGGTTGTCTTTCCAAGAGCTTCTGCCATCTATTTGCTAGCCTGACTGGATTTCTCCTCAGGATCGCATCTCCAGGTCAGTGCCTTTCACCTCTGTCCTCTATTTTTAGGGTGTCTGGGTTTTCCAGGGGAGTTTCAGCTACAAGGTGGCCTCCACCCGTTAGCTATGCACGCTACTCTGCGCACCCCAGCCTTCACTCCCCCCCTGCAGGGGAGTCAGTAGTGTTAGAAATGTTGCCATCCGGGTCCAGGTTCCAGCTCAACTGGGATCGGACATCTGGCTTCGCAGCCAGCAACTATATCCGGCCGTAGTTGAAGCAAGGCCTCGCTCCTAACAGTCCCCGCTCACAAGCTCCGAACTCTAGCATCAATCCCCAGCACTCACTTCCCTGCAGGTAGGTTCCTGCACCGCCCGTGCGCGTTGTTATTGTGACAATAAAGCAATATACTATTGATGTTGTTTTCATGTCATGGGGGGCTATGCACTAAGGCGTGATGATAAAGAGGTGATAACACAGAGATAACTTCTCCAGTGTTATCACTTCTCCAGTTCCTATGTTATTCTATGGAGCCAATGCACTAAGACAATCTTAATGCTTAGACCCTACAAAATAACATATAGGAACTGGATAAGTGATATCACTGGAGAAGTTATCTCCAAATTATCACCGTTTTATCACGCCTATACTTTGGCTTAAAAATTTTAAATATATACCAAGGTTTAGTGAACACCAGCACACATGCACTCTGCCATCATTTAGACTTTAAGGCAAGCAAGGCCCATATACTACCACCCCATAGTATACACCGGTAAAAAGAAATTTTCACCAATTTCCTCTGCATATTTTTTTCTACATAGAGAGAAGCAAGGTGCAGAGGAATGGAACATACTGAAATGCCAATAGACACCCCACTGCCCGCTGCTTAGCTCAAGCCATGTAAAGAGGAGAATTTGCTGTGTGAAAATAGCTTAGTGCATAAGCGCTAGGCAAGCTCAGAACACAGAAATCAGTTCATGTGCTTACTATAGCGTGAACTCATATTCATACATTCTCAACTGTGTAACTATGGACAGCAAACTGTACACAAAAGGCCAAATAAGTCTAGGATTCTTACTAAAAGTTAAAATATAACCTTTATTAATTATATTAAGGAATTCTAGTTTTATATAATAAAAAAAATTAAACAGAACAAGAAGTTAAAAAATTCAAAGCTGTGACCCTAGGTCCAGATTTCCCAATAGGCAGAGTAGGCAATTGCCCAGAGCTTAAACTTTTTAGGTAAGGCTCAGCTGTCCTCACCACATCCACGTTCTGAATTGTGGGTGCAGCCAGCGCAACCTTAATATACCTGTACCAGGTTTATATCCCTTTACAGACTATTATTTAACCCCTTGGATACTAGAGAGATATGCAGCGTAATTGCAGAGAAATACATTAGAAATCTAACAACAAAGGGGATGAAGATTTTCCTTTCTTGTATGATTTCTGTGCCCGGAAACAGTGGATGGGACTGGGGGCAAGGTCATGTGAAGGTGTGTGAGTGTGGATATGGGAACAACTAAGGGCATCTAAAGTACTTTGCCTAGGTGCACCTGAGATGTACATCCGGCCCTGTGTGTCCCTTTGATTTCTCACAGGATACTAGTACAGTGGACCTGTCAACTTAGCATAACTTTAGTTCATTTTAAAATTCCTATATGTTGTGCTGCCCATTGTCTGCAAAATAAGTTTTGTTAAAGGAGCAGTAAACTTTTTTTTTTTATGAAAACATATTTTATAGAGCTTTTCCTGCTGAATAAAACAAGGTCACTCCCAGTGCTGCCAGATGTTTTATTAAAAATTTTCAGCAGTTTAAATAATCAGGAAGTGAATTAACTGTGCTTTAAAGGGATAGTAATACCTGAAAATAAGTTTATTTTATATTGTAGCCCTTAAAAAAACATGAAAGATGATTTAAGTCTTATCTCCCAAACCTTTATGGTTTGGGAGATATTTACATGTAAAATATAGTAAAGTTCTCTTTTCTTGGCTGTTTCAGCCAAGTCTGCCATCTAGTGGACAGATTTGGAATTCGGTCCACATAGCAACCGGCAGCTCTTTAGCAGTGCCGAGATCACGATCTTTGAAAAGAATTACTTCATTGGAACTGTGTACAAAGTGTGCCTGGCTTGAAAGCACACTTTGTAGACCATTCCAATTAAGAAATTCTTTTTAAAGATCATGATCTCAGCACTTCTGGAGAGGCACTGTTGGTTGGGCGACCGAATTCCAAGTCTGAAGGGTGGAGCAATGACATCAGTCCAGGGGAAACTTTACTTCTGAATATCTCCCAAACCATAAAGGTTTGGGAGATAAGACTTATATCATTTTTCATGGTTTTTAAGGGCTACAATATAAAATAAACTTATTTTCAGGTATTACTATCCCTTTAATCCTTGATAGTTCTAACTGATAGGAAGTGACAGGCAGTTTCTATCACATTCTATGGAGAACTGTGTGTCTCTGACTTCTCTGACTTTCCTCTCCACTAGAATCTCCACTAGAGGGCACTGCTAATGTAAAAAAAAAAAAAAAAAAAAAAACCCCACAAAAAAAAACAAAAAAACCACATGGGTTTAAACTGTAATAACTCTGGAAATATAAATCTCTCCGCAGTGGCAGTACGCTTATTTTACTCAATAGGAAAATCCCTACGATATATATTTTTCATAAAAAAAGTTTACTGCTCCTTTAAGAAATTAATCTTTATTTGTTGGTGGCAGAGTATCACTTTATTCTAATTAATTTATGTGCTGGGCCAATATTACCACAAATTGTGCTATAAATTTAGTCAGAGCCTACCCACTGAGAACATTTCCAGTAGTACAGTCAGCAATTCAAAAATATAGATTTATTTATCAAGTTAATGACACTATTGATATTTAGCAGACAAAGATTCTTGAACTATATGGTAATGGCAGGCAGGGAATTCGACCTCAGTGGCCTACTAGTTCATATGTGCTAGTTAATTAGGTGAAAAAACATATATTTTTTAAAATCTCGGTGGGGGCGCACCCTGGGGTCAGGTGGGCTGCATGTGGCCCATGGGCCACACATTGGACACCCATGCTGTAAGTCAAAAGTCTGTTTAGAGCCAATATTACAATCAGATAAGTGAGAGCATTGTTTCCCCTATTTTTCTCTTAATACATTACTTGACAGTGTACACACAGACAAGGAGCTAAAGTTAGAGCTGAAATTAGGGTATGTTCCCTGGAAATGCATAATAGTTGGCAGATATGCACAGTTACATATTCAAAATATTTAAATTGGTTCCATATTAACAGTTATATATATATATATATATATATATATTATATATCACACACACACAAATGTCTGTTTCTGAAAGAAAAGCAAATCTTGTCAGTTAAAATAACATCAAATGGATCAGAAATACAGTATAGACATTAATGTTGTAAATGACTGTTGTAGCTGGAAACGACTGATTTTTAATGCAATATCTACATTTACTGCAAATGGAGGATTTTTCGATGAAAGCAAAGTTTGAAGGACAATTTTTATTTAAATTAAAAATCATTATTTATAACCTTGTCAACATCTTGACTGTATTTCTTGTTCATTTTGAAACTTATTTGATGTATGTTTTCATGGAAAACAAGGGCATTTCTGAAGCGACCCCAGACTTTTGGACGGTAATGTGTATAAGAGGATTTTAGTCTTACCTTAAATCCTTTTCTCTTAGTCCATACAAGTTACTTTTAACTTTGGGTTACCAGTTACCTGTATTGAACGACAGAGAAATATCTATATATTTATATAATATATAAATATACACACACGCACACATTCTGTGCACTAAATACTTAACACACACACACAATACAGTCAAATGTTCTATAGAAGACCTATATTCTGGGAGTTGTGCAGTGTAATCAAAGAAGATAGATATTATTATGAAATATAGTACTTCTTTTTACACCAAAATGTATTGAATGGTTCAGTGGGAGAGCAACAATACCCAGCAATGGACCAATTGTATTAGCAGGCCAAAAAGCCTACGTTAAAGTCAGAAAGTAATAATAAATGTTTGTCTAGAATGTAAATATGTTATATATGTGCTGTAAACATCCTTGAAGCAGGCTACCTTGTTTTGCTTCTCTTTCAATGATGCAGTAAGTGAAATAAAGATGTTTACAAGTTGCAATGTTCCCTGCAGTTGCTATAGTAACATATGAATAGTTGGATTGGATTGGATTTAGCTCTGATGACATCAAGTGAGTCAAACATGACTATCTGATTGCAATTCAGTCCTATAATGCATGACATTGCTTTTAAATGAATCAATTTCCATTGTGAAGTAATGGAAACATTGACAGATTTGAACTCTTTCATTTCTGTGGTATTCTCTTTATGATAAATTTAATAAATTGTTAACTTATGATTACCATTTCAAGACAGGAGTGCTGTGCCTTTATTTTTTTTCTATTGAATCTATGCTAAAGCACACAGGTAAACTGTCCTACATGTGTACTCCATTCAGACTGATTTTTATATATATATATATATATATATATATATATATATATATATATATATATATATATATATATCCTATATAATAATTCGGCAAGTTGTGTGTAACGCCCGACATGCGCAGTAGACACTGCTGCGCTTGCGGCAGTCATACGCAGTAGAGACTGCCCACGCCGCGGCTGATACAGAGCTGGGCGCTCCGAAGGAGCGTCCAGCTCTGTATCAGCCGAGGCGCGGGTAGTCTCCACTGCGTGTGACTGCCCCGCGACTGGCTGCCAGAGGATCTGTATCAGCCGAGGCGCGGGCAGTCTCCACTGCGTGTGACTGCCCCGCGACCGGCTGCCAGAGGCACTGTGGCCCGTGTAACGGGCTGTTCAACTAGTATGTATATATTCCAGTTTGGAGCACTCACGTGAATGGTAAGTGCCCAGGTGCAAAAACTTTGTTTGGCTGGGCAACCATCTCCAGGGACACTATCCAGGAGGGTAAGGCAGATCAGCAATGACAAATAACCATCGGCTGCTATTGAAATTGGAATCAAGATAGACTTACAGACTAAACACTGTTGTCCTGATGGTGTTGAATGAAAAATTTGTATGCATTGATTCCTGTACTATAAATTTACCAAGGATATTCCATCGGTTGAAGCCTGTAGGATTTGTTAGCTCCTCCCAGGCACTCTTTGTAGACCGTTCTAATGAAGTATTTCTTTCTAGATAACGCTATTTCGGCCCTGCTGAAGAGCCGTTCGATCACATGACCGGAATCTCAATCTGTCAGCTAGAGCGCTGACATGAGTAAAAGTAATACTTAACATTCAATAGATTTAGTTCTGTAGAGACTTAAACGGATAGTAATGTTTCATAATAAAAGTAGCTCTAATTAATCATCATAGTATTTGGACTTTGGAGAGTGGTATTTCAATACTGTCAGAGTTATAGTTCAAGACTAATTCAATGACAAAGTTTCCCCCTCTCGCCCCTTTTACTGATGTAACACTGCTCAGCCAGAGCAGAAGGCAGGTGCCCAGGTAGACTGCAGAGAGGGACAATCTTCAATTAAGATAAGGGAAAAAGCTGAAAAGTTTGTCAAGGGGGGCAGGGCTTTCATTGTTCTGATAGGAAGAAGATTGTCCCTTGCTGTTATCTGTCTGGTCTATAGACTGCATTCCACATCTGAGAAGAGATGGCTTACACTAGGTAAAGGGGGCGGGAGGGGGAAACTTTTCTTGTGAATATCTCTCAAACCATAAAGGTTTGAGAGATAAGACTTACATCGTTCTTCATGTTTTTTTTAATGCCTACAAAATAAAATAAAGATAAAACGAAGTATTACTATCCCTTTAAAAAATAAATTAATTGCACCGTTTCTGATCTCCCAAACCATATCAGTCTGCAAATTTCTCCCTCCCCTTCTGCTGACCGAGATCGCAGTCCATAGACTGTCCTGCGGCTCTTCAGCAGAGCCATGATTGGGGTAGTTACAAAGAAATACTTCATCTGAACGGTCTACAACGTGTGCTTGCAAAATAGGCACACGTTGTAGACCGTTCAACCTGGAGCCATGGCAACAATCATGGAGCTCAAGGACTCAATCTTTAATTATGCAAAAAGCATGAAACAGAATACGACAACATCTGCCATCTTTCTTGGACACTATTGGAAAATTGAAGTAGAACCCTGTGAATCTTTGCTGTGAAGGAAGTGGTATTAACACCTGCATGTCCAGCAGAGAAGAATCACATCCCTAAATAGACTCAGGAACAATAGTATTCAATGTCTAAGCTTGATTGAGTTTTGGGGTAGAAAATGCCTGGGTTTTGGGGGGGAAGCAGCGCCCTGGGTGTGTACCCATAACAATGAGGGCATCAAAAACCACATGTCTTTGGCAGAAAAAAACATTTAGGTGTAATAAGGTATTCTTACCTCTAGTGGCACGACTGATAAACTTGTCCAATTCTAGGCCAAATAGGCCAAAAAGCTGTTTGACACAAATAAGGGAGATACCAAAGATCTCTTGGAGGACTGGTCAGTTAACCAAATCTTAAGGCACAAAATGCTATGGATGTTCACAGAGAAAGCCAAGGCCTTTACAGTAAGTTTAGTGACATCAAAAGCAGCTTCAGTAAGGAAAGCCTTAGCTTCAAGGATCCTGAATATAAGACCCAACAGGTTCATCCAAAAGCCGATTCCCACAGACAGCCATAGCCCTAGTGATCCATGGAGGATGGGTGTGGCCAAATGTACTAAAACCCCAGCAGAAAAAAATATTATATAAATATTATACATTTAAATAAAACCATTAAGGAAGAAACTCCTGTCAGGCATTTTCCAGTTCCTCCAGGAGTAATTGGTCTAAGGAAGAGTCAGGAGGAAATAAAAACGAAACCAAAAAAACAATACAAGCTCCATCTTGAATCTCTAAAAAATATCCGGGGAACAAGAATTAGAATAAGACGCCTCCGATATCTTAGGCTTCTTTAGAAAAAAAGCCAAATAAAACCCTCAGAAAGGGACTTCCTCATAAGGCCAAATCCAGGTCATCTGCATCCATTTCCCCTCCCACAGGGGAGAAATGGGGTATACCCATTCACAACATTAATTGGGGGAGCAGGGTGTCCATCGGACCAAGAATCTAATCACTGGCTAGCTGTAGGATAGACATTATGCCCATCAGTGACCTCTCCAGCTAGATGCTGATCAACTGGGAGGTGAGGTTACTGCAGGGCACGTTCTGTGCCCTTTGTAACCCCATAATCCCAGCCAATGGACAGGGCTGGATTTACATCTCAGGAGCCTGTAGGCACAGAAATTTGAAGCGACGAGGGAGCTCCATCAGGTACAAGACTGGGGGGGGGGGGGGGGCAATGTGAGGTGGCTAGCCAGCGAGGTGGCTAGTTTTTTTTTTTTTTTTTAAAGAATATTTAAAAAAAAAAAAAAAAATCCAAATGGCAGGCGCCCCTCATTGGAGTGCGACTGTAGGCAGGCGCCTACTTTGCCTAATGGCAAATCTGGCCCTGCCAATGGAAGCATGAGAGGTAATTTGAACAGGGATGGCAGTATAAAAAAAGAAAATCCCTTTTCAATTTTTTCTCATTCTGGCTTGGGGAACGGTCTGAGCAGGATTGGGACTGGATATTCTTATCTTACAGGCAATGGCAGGACCAGTGGCAGAAGGGTTTTAGAATTTTATTCTTCTTTTTTGACAGAAAATGCAGGAAGCCCAGGACATCGAGGACACAACTGGGCCTCCAACATCAAGGTAAGTGTGATATTTTTTATGAATGGTGTAAACATTTGAATAAAGAAATGAACAAAAAGAACAAATAGATTAGAACAAATTAATTGAATGTACCATTTGTGTTTCTGAAATTGCATGTTCCATGCCATTAATGTGTCATTTAAATCCAAATGTCATAAAGCATTTTTAAAAAATGTGGTATTTGTTCTGAAATGAATGAAAGTACAATTTTTAGATAGAATCCTTGAGAAAGTTATGAAAATCACTGAAAAACAGGCATAAGTTGTATGGAAAGATGAAATCTAAAATTTTATCTATACTACATTATTGTTTTGCGCTTTGTGAACTAGGAATCATTGGTAGGGCTTTCAAGGACTCTACTCAACCAATAAAAACAAAAAATATTTATTCTTTCTTTTTTTTTTATAACCATTTATTTTGTACATACAAAGGAACAATAACATTTGAAACTTGAAACAAGTAAGATAAATAAAAAAGTTTATTACAAAATAAATATAAATTAAAAAAATAAATAAACAGACAAGTTTGTCTCGTACATACTGTCAAAACAAGGAGTGGGGTATAGAACATTAACTTAAAAATGAAGTGTGGTTTAATTAGGATGTGGATTAACAGAAAAATATTGCAAGGTTGATGTACTAAGTAGAACTGGAGAGATTCTGGGGCAAACCATCTGCAGCGACAGAGAAATATAAAAAAAAAAAAAATTTACATTAATTTACCAGAGTTTTTAGAATCTTCTATACTGAAGAGGCCTCCAATGCTTTGCTTCAGAATGCTCCAGAGAGCTCTAGCATTCAAGAGGTTAAAAATCCCCATTTAAATCAATGGCTATATTGGAAATGTGTATTTTCACTCCTGGTACAGTTGGCTTGCTCCAGATTCAATCCAGTTTCTGATTACATCAGCCTCAATATTTTTATACAGTTAACCCTTTGAGTGCCAAAGGGGTACACAATGCAATGCATTGCATACCCCTCTGGCATTCAAAGGGTTAAGTTTAGTAAGCACATTCAAAAATATTTATCCATAAAATGCAGATCATAACAACAACAAAAACCCTAATATTTTAAATGTATCTGACTTATTTGTCGAATAAGAAAGTGACCAATAACAAAAAAGGTATTTGGAAAGGTCAGAAAGATAACCTTTAAAGAGCACTTATATTTAAGTGTACATCCAATAAACTTCCATATTTAACACTATTTTATAAATGTTTTCATTAGAACCTGTAAACGTAACCCTTTGAGTGCCAGAGAAATATCCAACGCATTGCACTCATAAATACAAACAAAAATAGAATATACAGAAAAGCACCTTTAACAGATGGGCTTTGATAGTTATTTTCTCTTATAGTTATTTTACCAATACACATCTGTATTTATATCTTTAACCTTGGTGATGTGTGTGTTTGTTTTGTAGAAGATGTCTTTGATGAGCAGCATTTTCAGTATATTTTTAAGAAAGAGCTCCATGGAACCTGTAATAAAGGGATAAAAAATGTTAGAAGAACCAACATTAAACCATATGCTTTCAAATTTAGGTTAACTGAAAGTTTACAAGATGAAAATACACCAATGCTAGTGCATCATCATGGAAAAAAACAACATATAGGATAAACTACAAAGAAGGGTGGGAGGAACGGGGTGAGACAGAGACTGAGGAACTGTGCAAGAGAAACAGTTACAGAGAAAACTAGCATGACAGAGCATGAGCTATGGAGTGCACAAATGAGATAGACACACTGAGAGAATGCACAATAGTGAGGGACAAAGCACAACTGTGAGGAGGACTGCAAGAGAGAGACAGTACAAATCCAATACAGGTTTTAGTAAGCAAACCCAAAAGAAAAATGCATTTAAATAGCTAGAGTGCAACCAAATTTAGCCAAAATAGCTAGAAGTTAAAATACCATTTATTGGTATACATCATATCCGTTCAACATTTGCTGTAAATAGTGCTGGGTATTGCTTGCACATAATCACTGTATAAAAACTGAGGTATGAATGATTTAATATTGCCATAGTATGCTAAGCCTCCCACCACACCAAGGTACCCCCAATAATGAGCATGTGAGGCAGTACAACAGAGAGACAGTGCTGAGACACACACAAAGCGCTAAAGGTTAATAGACACTGTGGGGCCTAGGTGCAGAATTTTGTGTATTGTACAAAACGTGCAACTTTGTTTTGCAACTATTAAATACTAGCAATATGGGACAGCATTGGCTGTCTATTCTTTGTTTTTTAAGCAATAGTTAGCCCTTTCAGAGCCAGAGGGGTACACAAGGTATTGAAATACATATTATATAGTAGCAGTGTTGGCACGGAGCTGCCCATGTGTTAACCATTTAACTGACACCGGAGTATGTAACACATTGTTTGCAATGTTGGATACCTCAAAGGGTTACACTTGGTAATCCTACAGCTCCCAGCATGTAGAAAATGAAAAATCAGAGCTGCTCACATGCATTCCACAAATGAATGAATTAATGTATGTTACAAAATTAGATCACACTTCTTCAGACATGGAGCACTTCATTGACCTATAGCTGTAATGAGCATGGCCCTCCCTCCCTCCCTCTGGAGGCAGAGTGTGGCATGCTTGAATTGGCAGAGAGTGTGTGTGAGTGTGTGTGTGTGTTCGTTCCTCACAGGGCAGTAAGATACTTTAAATGTCCGCACCTATGAGAATTGAAAGTGCTGTAGTGGCCTGTGGGGAGCTGATTGGAAGATGTCCTGTACTGACACACCGCAGCGGAGGAAGCAGCTGGAAATTCCAGCATGGTGCACTGTGCCTTCGGAGGGGGTGGAGGATGAGGGTTGTGCTGATTAGAGGTGCAGGTCAGTAAAGTCCTGAATATCTGAAGAGGTATGATGTAACATTTTTTACTTTTTTACTGTCCATTCAACGGTCGGTGGTATACATGTGAGCAGGTGTGATCATGTTTTCTTCATAGTGGGAGCTGTATTATTAGGAAATGTAACCATCTGAGACTGAGAAAGGTATCCAACGCACTGCAGTGCAATGCGTTCTGTACCCCTCTGGCACTCAAAGGGTTAATTAAAGAGCATATAACCTATGTGAAAATAAAATGTTTAATTACATTTACAAACAAATTATATCTATAATAAAAACAAACACCTTTTTTTATACATATACAGGTTTCATATTAACCCTATGAGTGCCAGAGGGGTGGTAAACACATTACAATACCTCTCTGGTACTCATAGGGTTAATCTTACAATACAAAATACGAGGGCATGTCGAGTATAATAGGAGAAGAAAAATGTCAGATGAAAATGGTGAAAGAAAATCATGGGAGCACTGCAGTCGACTTTTCAAGGGGGGGGGTTTAAAATGTCGGCTGTACAATATGGTGAAAGCATTGTAAGTCGACTTTGGAAGGGGAAGGGTTAATTGTAGACTATGAACAATATTTGTCAGATTAATGTGGTGGAAGAAAGCACTGTAAGTCGACTTTTAGAAGGAGGGGTTAATATGTCAGGGGGGGCACTTTATGTCGGATTTCTATGCTGTATAATGTATTTTACACTGCTTTTGTTCGAACGATAGTTTTGAAACTGTCATTATAGCGTCTACGCCTCAACCTCTGAGGCACAAAATTTCTGACTTAAATGTAACCACAAAACAGGCGGTAATACTGAGCATGGGTAATAGGACACCAATTGCACATTGTTTTTAGATGTTTCCTATGGGCTTTTTTCAGACTGGCGGTAAGTATAATTACCACTGATTTTGCTTTCACAAGTCGGGTAATAGGATAGCAAAAATTGACTTAAAAAAAAAAATGCCTGTTTTATTTTTAGCGCTGGTAATAGAATCGAGCCCTATATCTGTACTGTAGATAGGTTAGTTCTCCTGTAGACTGGAAGCTCTTACAGCTCAGCTTCCAAATAAAATACAATCTCTGTGATTCCACCAGTATCAGTACTGTAAATTATGTGGGTCCTTTCATCTGTAGACATAAATCTCTGATGCTTTCATATAATTTAATTGAAAGCTCTGTGATTTGGTTTGTAATGATTTGGTTTGTAATGCTAGCTATAGTGCAGGGGTGGAGCCTCCCTCTCCTCCATATACTGCAAGCACTGATGCTTCCTTTTCTGTACTGACCAAGGCGCCATAATAAATATGTGCAAATTAGCAACATTACTGCCTAATTATAAAGGTCAGCAATGAACGAATCTGCTTGAATATTAAAGGACACTTACAATCCACACACTACATGGTGAAAAGAGGATTTTAGTCTTACCTGTTAAATACTTTTCTCTTAATCCATATAGCTTACAGGTACCATGGGGAGGTGAAAGCTTCTCCCAGTAGGCTGGAAAAATTCTTCAAAGTGCAGGGGTGGAGCCTCCCTCTCCTCCATAGCAGGCTACCTAGCCACTCCCCTCCAGTTAGATTTGTGACAATAAACCTACTGAACTAGATAGCGAGAAGAACAGGAAAACTCCTGTGAGCATGGACTCCCACATCCAGCCACAGGAGACTTAGCAAGGTCCATTTCCATGTAAACTATACGGACTAAGAGAAAAGGATTTAACAAGTAAGACTAAATTCCTCTTTTCTCTGTCATCCAATATAGATTACAGGTACCATGGGGGTGTACCAACATTGAGTTCCCAGGGTGGGGGGAAAAAAAAGGAAAGGACCAAGTGCCGGTCCTCATGATACCAGAGTTCCATGGACTACCCAGGACAAGGAACAGCCAAAACTAACAAAGTGTCAACGGACACCGAATAACTGTAACACAGCACACAGAACAAGAGCCAACAGGGCTAAAAGCATAAAGAACTATAAGGCACAGGAAAATAAAGTCCTAGACAGCAAAACTGCCTACAAACAAAGCCAGAACATCTACATGGTAGTGTTTGGCAAATATGTACACAGATGACCAAGTGGCCGCCTTATACAACTGATCAGCAGAGGCCTGATTCTTGTAGGCCCAAGAGGCCTCAACAGACCCAGTGGAATGCTCTGTTATGAGAAAGGGAACAGGTTTCTTCCTGAGTTCCCAAGCCTTGCGTATAGTGGACTTAATCCAGGTTGCACTAGTCACCCTGGATGCAGCCTTACCCGCCCTAGGACCCTCAGGGATGATAAACAGGGCATCAGTCTGATGGACAGACTCAGTGTGGTGCACATAAAACTTAAGGCAATGCACCACATCCAACAGGTGGAAATCCCTCTCCTTGACAGATTTATGGTCAGGACAGAAAGAAGGCTCAACAATCTCCTGATGGATGTGGAACTCAGAGGAAAAAAAATCCTGGGAGGTACGGAGAATGGCCTTATCCTTGTGAAACACCGGAAAGACAGTTTGCAGGACAAGGCCTGCAACTCAGCAAATCTGCGGACAGGAACCATGGGCAAAAGAAAAGCCACCTTCCACGTCAGAAGATGGAGAGGAACGGTTGCCAAGGACTCAAAGGGAGGCCGCTGCAAAACACCACTGAGTAGTGGGAGCCTTGTAAGCAGGGAAAGCATGAGCGACACCTTGAAACAAGACATTGACATCCGGTAAGATGACAATGCTTCTTTGTAAAAAGACAGGGAGAGCTGAGGTCTAAACCTTCAAGGAACTAAGGCTAAGACCCTTGTTCATGCCATCCTGCAAAAAGGACAGGATAGCAGGAAGATCAAATTCCAGTGAGGACAGATCCCTGCCCACACACCAAGCATAGAAAATAGACCAAACCCTAGGCTTTAGAAGAAACTGGATTTCTAGCATGAATCATAGTAGAAACCACTTCAGAAGAATAGCTCCTCTTCCTCAAGATGGAGGCTTCAACAGCAATGTCATCAAAGCCAGATGGTCCACATCCTCCTTCCACAGGTACCCCTGAAGAAGGAGATCCAGTCTGTGTGGCAGAGGAAACTGTTCCTGAGCAGACAAGGCCAGTAGTTCTGGGAACCAAGGCTGTTATTATAATAAGGAGCGATCCAGATGACTGAGGCCCTGGCCATCCAAATCTTCCACAGCAACATAGGCAGGAGGGAAAGTGGAAGAAAGATGTAGGCCAGATGAAATTGCCATGGAATTGACAGAGTAGCCACTGCAAATGCTAGGGGATCCCTCCAGTGAGAGCAAAATATCGGAACCTTCCGGTTGTCCATGGTGGCCATCAGGTCTATCTAGGGAAGACCCCACTTACGCACCAGGACACATCCGGGTGAAGTCCCCACTTTCAGGGATCCACCGTGTGGCGACTGAGGGAGTCTGCTAGGAAGTTTTCTATGCCTGGGATGTGTACGGCGGAAATAGCAGGTGATGGAACTTCTGGTGCCTCCTTGCGTGTTGATGTAAGCCATGGCCGTGGAGTTGTCGGACTAGACTCTAACCGGGTATCCCATCAGATGTGCGGACCAATACCGCACAGCATGGGATATCGCCCTGAGCTCCAAGATGTTGATGGGAAGAAGGGTCTCCTCCACTGACCAATGACCCTGAACACTCAGATGACGCACGACTACGCCATGGCAAATGGTACCATTTTCATGGTGGAGATCATCTACCCCACCAGAGAAAAGGACTTCCTTGCTGGAGCCACAGTCCATGTCAGGGAGTAAGACACCTTGGAGGTGAGCTGCTGAACAGAATCCTCCGTCAAATAAACCATACTCTGCAGAGTATCGAACCAGAGGCTGAGGAACACCAGGTTCTGAGAGGGAATCAGAGCGAACTTGTCCATATTCAGGATCCATACTCACTGATGAAGTTCTTCAATTCCAGGCCAAAGAGAGAGTTACCCTGAAAGGGAAGAGAAATCAGTGATTTCTTAGAAATCAAGTCAGCAGACCAGATCTTCAGCCACAACATATGCCTAGCAGTCACAGAAAAGGTAGAGGCCTTGACCTGAAGCCAAACGGCGTCAAAGAGAGCATCAGTAACATAGTGCCGAGTCTCAGAAATGTTGGCCAAAAGGGATAAAAGGTCAGCCTTAGGGACAACCTTGTGAACAGCAGCAATCAGCTGTTCAATCCAAACAGCAACAGTCCTACTGACCCATGCGGAAGCCAAGGTGGGTCTCAAGGACGCACCAACGGTAGTGAAATTAGCCTTCAAAATAGCGTCAAGCTTCCTATCTGTCATGTCCTTAAGAGCTGAATAGTCTGCCAACTACCAAGACAGTGGACTAAGAAAGCCTAGAAATGGGAGAATCAACCTGAGGAGGAGTAGCCCATTGACCCAAGGCAGCTTCAGAAAAGAGATACAGCTTAGAGAATCTTAGACAGAGCTAGGCGCTTGTCAGGAATCTTCCACTCATCCAAAATAATCTGATCCAGAGTGGGATTAGGCGGAAAAACAGTACAGGACTTCTTGTGCCTCTAAAAGATGTCAGACGTAGACTGAGGCTCTACAGGAGTAAAGGGAATGTTTAAAGTAGTTAACACCTCCTTAATGAGACACTCAGCAGTTGGTTCAGGGTCAGCTTCAAAGGGGCCTCCATGAAATTGGGAAGGATCCCCTTCAGAACACACACCATCCTCAGATTCCCCATCTGAATCCTCCAGAGAGGAATCAGATAAATAATGAATACCAGGGGCCTTAGAGGCCACAAACCAGAAGGAAGTGGGGGTACTTCAGGACTGAAGAACCCCCTGGAGAGAAAGAGGAAACTGTGCCATAGAGCACTTTAAGTCCTTGACCCAAGGTGGCTCTTAGTCATGGCTAGAAGGCCCTGGCGGAGATGCAGGGACAACAGCGCATGAGGGGCATAAGTAACCAGAATACCCTATGGGAAGCCATAGCGTGAGGAGTAATACGTGAGGGGGGGTCAAAGACTCCCCTGGATCCTTAAGCCTTAGGCCTAACCTTATGTCCTAATGGATCCAACATCCTAACATTAGAAAAGTATAAAACAGTAAAGGAACACCCAAATACTGTCACCAAGATTAATTATTTCACCCCAGAAAGCCTAGAATGTACTTATCTGGCAAGTGAAGGGTTAAGCTGAGGAGGAGAGCCAAGGAGACCAAGCCCTGAGTACGATACTCGTGTAGAGAGGAAACAAAATTACGACCACATAGGGAAACAATCCGGAAATGGTCCGCGAAACGGGCGTTTATGGGAAATGTAGTTTTCCCCATACAGAGTACCAAAAGCAGAAATGAAATGCCCCAGAAACCCCCAAGACACTTAGGATGTCCAGTGGAATATTAGGCAAGGGGAGACAATAAGAATGAGTCATCTCTCAACTCAGCACATAGAGAGGGTGCATAGATATGTCCAAAACAGTCTGTCCCACAGAAAACAATGGAGCATTGCAGCTATGTGGTAAAGCTTGCCCTTAAAGGCGTGGTATTCAAATCAAACGTTAAAAAATGAAAACTTCCAAAAAGTGTCAAAAACTCAATTAGAACCCAACTAAAGCAGTGGAAACACATAACCCCAAAAGGGAAGTGTGCAAAAGAGTTCCAAAGCAGTGCAACAAGGCATGGAATGGTTAAAACACGAAACAGCCAAAACGCTCCAAAGACTCAGACAGACAACCCAGAATATACCCCAATATGAGTGCAGGAGGCACAAAGCAACTCCATAAAACCCCCTGTGTGGAGAGGAACTGTGTGACAAGTGGACCATGGCACTCAAAGGGTCACTCACCTTTTCTGCAGTAATGGTAATCCACCTAATGGGGGAATTTTGACACCCCATGTCTAAAGAAAATAATAAAATAACTAAAAACTCAGTACAACTGTTCACAGCCTTTCTGTGGAACAAATCTTAACTGGAGGGGAGTGGCTAGGTAGCCTGCTATGGAGGAGAGGGAGGCTCCACCCCTGCACTTTTTTGAAGAATTGTTCCAGCCTACTGGGAGGAGCTGTCACCTCCCCATGGTTCCTGTAAGCTATATTGGACGACAGAGAAATCCAAAACTTGGTTACACAAATGTGATGTTCATCAGTATGTACTATAATGCAAATTGGTTTGAAGCAATACGAAATTTCCCTCCACTGTCTGGTTAGCTCTGGTACAAATTGCTGTGCAAATTGGAAAGGGATAATTGTGTGAGACATCAACCGTCGGGCTTTTCTTAAAAGTTTTATTCTTATAAGAACATCCTGCATTTTGTAATCTTGCTGGACGCCATCAGGTCAACAGCTGGTAAGCCCCATTTACTGATAATTTGGAGAAAAATGTCCTGATTTAAGGACCATTCCCCTTGGAGTTCTTCTCAGGAAGTCTGACTGAAGGTTTAACCTTCATGCAATGCAGTAGGCTGATATGGTTTTTAGATTTGTTTCTTCCCATTGAATAATCTTCTCCACTTCCTTGTAGAAATTTCTGCTTCCTCCTTGGTTTTTTTTTTTTTTGTTTGTTTTTTTATATATGACAGCTTCTGTGTTGTCTAAGTGCACTAGAAGATTTTTTGATATAACGGAGGTCTGAAACATTTCAGGCAATTTGCTACTGGCTTGAGCGCTAGAACATTTATGTGCAGATGAGATTCTGTTGAAGACCACTTTCCTTGTGTTGATAAGTTGTTCCAAATGCCCCACCCCCCAATACAACTGGGCTGCCATCTGTGGTCACTATTTCCCAAGACGTTTCCGTTCTACGTATTCTGACTGTTTGACCATCAGAGAAGGCTTCTTATTTGTAGTGGCAGAGGAATCCTCCATGCTATATTGTTGGCCCTCCCAACTGCTCAGGAAAATGTCTTAAACAGATAGTAATACTTAACTATTACTAATCCCCATATTGTAGGTATGTTACAAAGAATTTAATTGTCCCCACTGTCATCTCTCAAACCTTTATGGTTTGAGAGATAAGCACCCGCAAAGTTCCCCCCTCCCTCCTCCTTCCCTGAAGTCAGAGTTGTACTGACTACAGGGGAAGTCTGTCGTACAACAGTCAGGCGGCTCTGCATCAGAGCTGTGAAAGCGTTAGTAAAAAAATAATTATTTCACTGAAACGGTCTTCTACATGTGCTCGGTTTTCAAGTACACGTAGAAGACCACTTCAGTGAAATAATTATTTTATACTAACGCGATCTCGGCTCTGTTGCAGAGCTGCCTGATGCACATAAGACCGGATATCCCTGCAGTCAGCTACAACTACAATGCCTAAAATATGAGGATTAGTAATATTTATGTATCACTATCCCTTTAAATTAAATCTTGCTAATGGAACAATTTGAATGGAAGATGTCAGAACTCCTCATGTATCCTGGGCTGTTAACAGAATCTCTTTCTTGAATTTCCTTATTGAGGCCCTTAACCTGAGAATAGTGTCTTCTGTCAGGAATACCAGTATCCAGGACCATGCCTAGAAAGTTTACCGTCTGGATTGATTCAGTTGACTCTTTGGAAGCTTTATCTATTTTTTTTTTTTTTTTAGTTTTTTAAAGCATACACAAAAGACATCATGACATAAGTCAGATTATATACATTGTACATCCATATTCGTAGAACCAAGCTAATTCAACATGGTAACAGATGTCAAACAATTTTGATAGCACGCAACTTCAAATGGAGTCGGCATATTGCTCATGGTAAAAGGGAATCCTCTACCCATGGGAAAGCACATAAGTGAGGGTAGTGGTGGGATTATGGACAATGAAAATGATAGGATGGAGGTAATCTGTGGCTGTCATCAGAGTAAAGTTATGATGTGGACCCCAAAAAATGATAGGACAATTGAAGTTGAGTGAAGACCAGCTTACAAGTTAATATCATAGGTGTCATTGTGGCATATGATTCTGCTAGAAAAGGAGGGGAAAGGAAGGGAAAGGAGGACAAAAGGTGGCAGACGACAAAGGAAGGTGTGTGGTATCTTGACAAGACCAGAGGACCACCAGCCAACTAATTCAATCAATCAGAGGCAAATGAACCCCAGTAAAGGGTTATCAGAGCTTAATGTCAGGGGGACCCCCATCAGACCCACAACCATGTTCACTGAGGGTGGAAGGATAAGACATCTTAGTGATGCAGCTGTCAGAGGAGGGTATTGCTGCCAACCATTAGCCCCCCACAACAGAATCAAACATGGAGCCAAGCTTCCCACCTTTTGTTAAAAGACACACCTGAGGCTAAATCATGAGCATGGCATGATTCCAGAAGAAGCATTGACTCGACTCTCTGTATCTATGTATTCAGAGATGGGATAACTGTATTCTTCCAGTAGAAAGGAATCGGCGTTTTGGCTTCATTAATTAAAGAGTAGAGGATAATCCCATGACTGCGCATGGGTTTGTCCAATAGGTGGGACTGATAGGAGAATAAAATGAGAAGAGGGTCAAGTGGAGGGTTCAGAGCTAACCGGGTATTTATGAAAGATCTAGCCTCTTCGCAGAATGGGACGATACAGGGACATGTCCACCAGACGTGATAGAGGGAGCCCGTGTCATTTTGACATTGCCAGTAGATGGGGGATATTTTAAGGGGGTCTTAGACAGCTTAAGGGGGGGGCCAGATGCCATCTGGATATTAGCTTATAGTTCAGCTCCTTCATTTTAATAGAGCGCTAGCATCTGTGAATTGCCTTCAGGACTGAGAACCACAAATCAAAGTCAAGTGTGCATCCAAAATCCTTTTCCCAGAGACAAAGGAAATACAGTTTGTGTGGTGAAGGCTGAAAGGAGACGATGAAGTAAGAAAAAGACGGAGGTCTGAGATTAATGGGAGGTAAGGAGAGAATTTTTCAAATGGGTTAAGTTCTCTAGGGCTATGCCCACCCCCGAGGAGATGAGTCCACCAGTCACATGCTTGTAGATATGACCACCATATTATCTCAAAGTCGGAGCATTGTTATTGGAGAACAGCTCTAGAAACTGGTTGTGGGAGAGTCATTAAAGATTGAAAAGTCTCTATTCAAAAGGATTGAGACCTAGAGAAGATCGAGGGGAGAAGACCTGCCGGGAAATCTGGACTCCTTTAGAAGATTTTTTAGCCAACCTTTCTCCTGAAGAAAGTTGAGACTTTGAACAGTGTGATCTAAGGCTTGATTTCTACCACGAGACAGTCAGTAGATCATCTGGATAGGGAATATAGGTTCCCCTTAACCTTGACTTTGTATGGAAACTGCCAACACCTTGGTGAAAACTCTGGGTGGTGATAAATGAATTGGTCATGATGACCCTCCAGCATACACCACATATACTTTCTGTGGAATGCTCTGGCCAGGATGTGATGGTAAGCATTCTTCAGGTCAACAGTCATCATGAATGCACCTTTCAGGATTGTCTTCAAGACTGAGGATACTGATACCATCTTCAAGCGCAGAGTTCTGACAAGGTTTTCAGGAACTTTAAATCCAAAATAGTTCTGAAGCCCCCAGTGACTCTGGGAACCAAGAACAATATTTAATTGGTTCCTGAATTCTTATGACATGAACTGGCTCTATCACATTCTTGACAAGAAGATCCTGAACTGAATTTTTCAGTTCTGCTGCTGTGAATCGATCTGATGGAATCTTGAAAACCTTGATGACTCTGACTGAGGGAATTGGGTCAAATTCCAGCGGGTACCCTGCCTCCAATCTTTCATAAATCCTTTTGTCTGGAATGGGATTTGATGTCCACAAATTAAGGAAAAATCACAGTTGACCCCTCACTGAGATTGGAGACAGAGCCCTTTCCTTCCTCATTGAAATTCCTTCTTAAACTGGAACCTCTGAGAGAGAGATCCTTTTTTAATCCTCCTCTGGTCAATTAAGAGGATGACTGTCTTCTTTGATCATATCTGTTCACTTGATATCTCTTGGGGTCTTGTCACCCATTTTTAAATACAAGTGATCTCCCAGGTAAGGATCTTGGTTTCCTGTCTTGTGGAAGAAAGGTACTTTTCCCACTGTCATTTTCTTTAGCATTTCTTTGAAATGTTCACCAAACAACAGTTGACCTGAAAAAGAAAATGCTACAAGCTTGTTTATAGAAGAGGTAGCCACACTCCAGGATTTTAGCCTTGCTGTGACGGATAGGGGTGATGATCTCGCCAAAGGCCTGATGATATTCAGAGAGGCATCACAGGAAATGCTGCTTTGATGGTTAGTTGGTCCCTTAGAATCCGACATACAGACTGACAAAGCACAGTTAAAGTCCAGAAAATACACCTATATGGAAAGCAAAGGGTTAATCTGGATGAGGAGAGCAAGGACAATCTGTCTATGTTTTAACCAAAACATTCAATTTCAAAAAGGCTAATTTTACAAAGTTAAAAGAAGCTTTAAAGGATATCCAGTGGGATGTAATTTTCAAAGATAAAAATGCACAAGAGTCATGGAATGTATTTAAAATGCTCTTGGGCAAATATACACGTCAATATATACCATTGGGGAATAAGCACAAGAGAAGTAAAGCAAAACCAATGTTACATAGTTACATAGTAATTTAGGTTGAAAAAAGACTTGCGTCCATCCAGTTCAACCCTTTTCCTATTCCTGTTTACCATCGCTGACCCAAAAGAAGGCATCTGACTCCAAATGGCAATCAGATTTCTCCCTGGATCAACAAGCCCTAACTAAATATTAATATTAATATTAATGTGGATTAATAATGTGGTTAGCAGGGAAATGAGAAATAAAAAGCAGGCTTTTAAGGTGTTTAAGTCAAATGGGTCAGATGCATCATTTAAAAAATATAAAGAATGTAATAAAATCTGCAAACAAGCAATTAAGCTAGCTAAAATAGAAAATGAGCGAAACATTGCAAATGAGAGCAAGAAAAACCCTAAACAATTCTACAAGTATATTAACAACAAAAAAGTTAAAGTTGATATTGGTCCTCTTAGGACTGAAACAGGTGAATTGATTAGTGAGGATAAAGCTATGGCTGACACCCTAAATACGTTCTTTGCTTCAGTATATACAAAGGAAGCAGAAATGACAAGCTGTGGGCAAACAGACAAAACCATGGAATTTCCTCCAACATCTACATGGCTTACTGAGGACAAGGTCCAAAAGAGTCTGGAAAGGGTTATAGTGAATAAAGCGCCTGGACCGGACGGTATACACCCAAGGGTACTTAAGGAACTTAGTTCAGTAATAGCAAAACCATTATACTTAATATATATTGATTCGCTTTCATCAGGCATAGTGCCCTGTGATTGGAGGAAAGCTGATGTAGTTCCATTGTTTAAAAAGGGAGCAAGATCCAAACCAGGAAATTATAGACCTGTGAGCTTGACTTCCATAGTGGGTAAGATACTAGAAGGGTTATTAACTGACAGTATTCAGAACTATGTGAAGACAAACAATATCATTAGTAGGAATCAGCATGGTTTCATGAAGAACAGATCATGTCAGACTAATTTACTTGCATTTTATGAAAGAGTGAGTAGTAATTTGGACAGGGGAATTGCTGTTGATGTAGTATACTTGGATTTTGCAAAAGCCTTTGACACAGTGCCTCACAACAGGTTACTGCATAAATTAAAAGGCTTCGGTTTGGGTGGTGTTATCTGTACAAGGATTGAGAACTGGTTAAATGATAGATGGCAGAGAGTTGTTGTAAATGGAACTTTTTCAAATTGGTCTAGGGTTATAAGTGGGGTGCCGCAGGGTTCAGTCCTGGGCCCAATGCTTTTTAATTTGTTTATTAATGATCTAGAAATGGGAATTGAAAGTAGCATCTCAATCTTTGCTGATGACACTAAGCTATGTAAGGAAATACATACAGAGCTCGATGTTTTTTCCCTACAGAAGGATTTAGATAAACTAAGTGAATGGGCAGAAAAGTGGCAGATGTCATTTAATGTAGATAAATGTAAGGTTATGCATTTGGGTTGTAGAAACAAACTTGCTACATATACTCTAAATGGGAAACAACTTGGGAAATCCTCATTAGAGAAAGATTTAGGTGTACTGATAGACAATAGTCTTCACAGCAGTGTGAAGAGTCACTCAGCTGCTGCAAGAGCAAATAGAGTACTAGCCTGCATAAAAAGAGGTGTAGAAGCAAGGGATGCTAATATTATCCTACCTCTGTATAAATCCTTGGTTAGGCCTCATCTAGAATATGGAGTACAATTTTGGGCGCCTGTTCTAAAAAAAGACATTACTGAACTGGAAAAGGTGCAGAGACGTGCAACAAAACTGATAAAGGGATTGGAGGACCTGAGTTACAAAGAGAGACTAGCCAAACTGGGTTTGTTTACATTAGAAAAGAGACGTCTAAGGGGTGATATGATTACCATTTACAAATACATTCAAGGTCAATACAAAGAACTATCCAATGAATTATTTATGCAAAGAGCTGAGCTAAGAACAAGAGGTCATCTATTAAGACTTGAGGAAAGGCGCTTTCGACTAAAACACAGGCAGGGATTCTTTACAGTAAGGGCGGTAAGGCTATGGAATTTTTTGCCTCGGTATGTTGTGCTTGCAGATAATGTAACTGCATTCAAAAAAGCAATGGATGCCTATCTAGCACAGAAAAATATTGACAGTTATGACAGATGGCTTCAAAGCAAATAAGATATTGAGCCGGGGAACTATTTGACACACACACACACACACACCTACACACACCTACACACACACACACACACACACACACACACACCTACGCTGGAAATTGCTCCAGAGGGCTTTTTGTTGCCTTCCTCTGGATCAACAGGGGTGTTATTGGCATGGGCTGGACTTGATGGACGCATGTCTTTTTTCAGCCTTATCTACTATGTTACTATGTAGGATAAGCAAGAGAGAAGTAAAATGGTGGCTGCGAAACCAAGACAATTGAAGAATGCCCACGAAACAGACATTCTGGGAAATGTAGTCTTCACTGTTGCTGTCGCCAAGCCACACCTACAGCTCTGTTCATGGAATCACCACAATCCTCTTCGACACTCAGGAAGTGAACCAGATGAAAGAGCGTAATGAGACAAGAAGCTACAGCCCTCCCTGACATTCGTATGACAAACAGTTATTATTATTATTATTATTCTTTATTTATATAGCGCCAACTAATTCCGCAGCGCTGTACAATTGGGGAATAGACATACAGAGGTATTAAATAGTACAATCAGATGTGTAGAACAGGAGGATCAGAGGGCCCTGCTCGTGAGAGCTTACAGTCTAGAGGAAGGTAGGTTTGATACAGAAGGAGTAAGTGCTATTGTGTTTAAGTGCCTCCTGCCACATGAACTGCCAGTCAGTGGGTGGGAGTGAGAAGTGCCATTGAGTGCAGTAGTCCGTGCAAGGGGTGAATCCTGGTGATGATGTTTATGGAGGCAGTTGATAAGCCTCCCTGAAGAGGTGAGTCTTCAGGGAGCGTCTGAAAATTTGAAGGCTGGGGGAGAGTCTGATGGGGCGGGGGAGGGAATTCCACAGCTCAGGTGCAGCACGGGAGAAGTCCTGTAGGCGGGAGTGGGAGGATGTGATAAGAGCTGTGGAGAGCAGAAGGTCATGTGCAGAGCGAAGATGGCGGGCGGGAGTATATTTGGAAATGAGAGATGAAATATAGGGGGGTGCAGTGTTAGTGAGGGCTCTATAAGTTAGCACCAGAGTTTTGAATTTTACTCTGTATGCTAACGGGAGCCAGTGTAGGGACTGACAGAGGGGTGTGGTGTTAGAGAAGCGATGAGTGAGGAAGATTAGTCTTGCAGCAGAGTTCATTATGGACTGTAGCGGGGTTAGTCGGGTGAGAGGCAGGCCAATTAGTAAGGAGTTACAGTAGTCAAGACGGGACATGATGAGTGTTTGGATTAGAATTTTGGTAGTGTCTTCTGTGAGAAAGGGTCGGATTCTAGAGATGTTGCGGAGGTGGAGGCGGCATGAGTTGGAGATTGACTGGATGTGAGGAATGAAGGATAGGGCAGAGTCAAATGTGACCCCCAGGCAGCGTGCTGTAGGGGTTGGTGTGATGGAAGTGTTGTTAACGGTGAGGGTAATGTTTGGGATAAGGCTGGTTGTAGATGGAGGGAAGAGAATTAGTTCAGTTTTGCTAAGGTTAAGTTTGAGTTGATGGGAGGACATCCAGGAAGACACAGCAGACAGACAGTCAGACACTCGGGACAGGAGGGAAGGAGAGAGGTCTGGGGAGGAAAGATATATTTGGGTGTCATCAGCATAGAGATGATGGTGAAACCCAAAGGAGTTTATTAGTTTTCCAAGGGAAGCAGTGTAGATTGAGAAGAGCAAGGGTCCCAGTACTGATCCTTGAGGCACACCAACAGACAGTGGGAGGGGTGGGGAAGTGGAGCCGGAGTAGGAAACACTGAAGGAGCGGTTGCAGAGATAAGATGAAAACCAGGAGAGTGCAGTGTCGCAGAGACCTAGGGAGTGGAGGGCTTGGAGGAGGAGTGGGTGATCGACTGTGTCAAAGGCGGCTGACAGGTCCAAAAGAATGAGTAGGGAGTAGTGGCCTTTAGACTTGGCTGAAAGCAAATCATTGGCCACTTTAGTGAGGGCAGTCTCAGTGGAGTGATGAGGGCGGAATCCAGATTGCAAGGGATCTAGCAGGGAATGGGAGCAGAGGAATTTAGTGAGCCGGTTATATGCAAGGCGCTCGAGAAGCTTGGAGGCGAACGGGAGTAGGATAATTGGCCGGTAATTTGACAATGAGTTTGGGTCCAGGGAGGGTTTTTTTAGGATGGGAGTGATTAGTGCATGTTTGAAAGAGGATGGGAAGGTACCGGTTGACAAAGAGAGGTTGAATAAGTGAGTAAGGATTGGAGTTAGTAGAGGGGAGAGTTCTTGGGTGAGCTGAGATGGGATTGGGTCGAGAGGGCATGTGGTTAGGTTTGAGCGAGTGAGGAGAAGGGAGACTTCATCCTCAGTGACAGGTGGGAAGGAGCTTAGTGTGTATGTGGGAGAGGAGACAGGGCTGGGCTGGCTGGGTGGGGGTGGTAGTGATGAAATGTCATGTCTGATAGATTCAATCTTGTTCTTGAAGTGGTTGGCGAGATCTTGGGCAGAGAAGTTAGTGGAAGGTGTTTGTGTTGGTGGGTTTAGAAGAGATGTGAAGGTTGAGAAAAGGCGTTTGGGGTTGGAGGAAAGATTAGAAATTAGAGAGGAGAAGAATGACTGTTTAGCCAGGGAGAGGGCAGAGCTATATGAACGGAGAATGAATTTGTAGTGTGTGAAGTCGGCTGTGGAGCGCGATTTCCTCCAGTGCCTTTCAGCAGTGCGTGAGCACCTTTGGAGGTATCGCGTTAGTCTTGTGTGCCAGGGTTGTTGTGGGGTTGTGCGTGGGTGGCGTGGAGTTGCAGGTGCAGCGATGTCAAGGGCTGAAGTGAGAGTGCTGTTGTAGAGAGCAGTAGTTTTGTCTGGGCAAGTAAGTGTGAGGATGGGGTTGAGGATAGGCTGCAGGGAGGTGGAAAATTGTTGCTTATCAAGAGCATGTAGATTTCTCCGCATGCGCTTGATTGTGGCAGGGGTGATGGGTTTGCGTGGTATGATGAGATTACCGGTGAGGAGGTGGTGGTCAGAGAGGGGAAAGGGGACATTAGAGAAGTTGGAGACCGAGCAGAGGTTAGTGAAGATCAAGTCGAGGGAGTGACCATCACTGTGTGTGGGAGAGCTGGTCCACTGCAATAAGCCTAAGGAGGATGTTAGGGAGAGGAGTTTGAGGGCAGGGGGGGTGGTGTGATTATCTATAGGGATGTTGAAGTCACCCATGATGAGAGTAGGGACATCAGAGGACATGAAGTGAGGGAGCCAGGAGGTGAAGTGATCAAGGAATTGTGCAGTGGGACCAGGTGGCCTGTATATGACAGTGACACGCAGGGGGAAGGGAGAGAAGAGGCGAAGTGTGTGAGCTTCAAATGTAGGGAAGGAAAGAGAGGGAACAGTGGGGAGTACCTGAAATATATGGTTAGGGGGCAGCAGGATGCCTACTCCCCCTCCCTGCCTGTTGCCAGGCCTCGGTGTGTGTGTGAATTGAAGGCCTCCATATGAGAGTGCGGCAGTGGAGGCAGTGTCTGATGATGTGAGCCAAGTTTCAGTGATGGCAAGGAGGTTTAGGGAGTGAGAAATGAACAGATCATGAACAGCTGTTAGTTTGTTACACACAGAGCGGGCGTTCCAGAGACCAAAACAAAAGGGGGGGGAGGAGGTTAGGTGACGGGGTACGGTTATTAGGTTGTGAGTGTTGCGCGTGTGAGAGGGTTCTGTGGTCCAAGAGAGAATGGAAGGGGGGCCTGGGTTAGGTGAGATGTCACCTGCAGCAAGTAGGAGGAGAAGGGACAGGGACATAAGGTGAGAGTGAGATTTGAAGCAGTGGGGCTTTTTTGCAGGGGTAGAAGGAGATGGTGGTGATAGGGAGCGGAGGAATGAAAAAAGTTCATGGGAGCAGAGAAGTGGTGAGTGAAGAATTGAGGGTGCAATGTGAATGGCGTGACAAGTAATGTGGACACAGGAGGAGGAGAGTCTTATACAGGTGAGAATGGCGATGACAAAACAAGGAGTTAATATGCCCATAGTTGGGTTAATGAATGGGGCAGTAGAGATGTGCAACAGTCAGTAATCCAGGAGAGTACAGATGACTTGGCAGTCAGGGTCAATCCACGGAGCAGAGGGTATAGGTGCCAGGGATGGTGAGGAGAGTCAGTAGCAGAACTGCAAAGTACTTGGTGAGGGTAGGAATCAGTGCAGGGTTAAATGAAGTAGTCCACTGATGATCAGGAGAGGTAGATGTTGTAATGGTTAATGGTGGTTGGAGAAGAAATAAAAGTCAGATTTGGTTGTCCCCAGTGGTTTAGTGGTTAAATCAGCAGTTTGTAAAATCAGACCTGGAAATCCTGAATTCTTGCATCAGGTGGTCAGTAGTTTCAGTAGAGGAAGCAAATGTCAGTGCTTGGTGGAAATGACTGTTTCTTCACTCTGAATTCAGCTTGTTTACTTGCCTCTTGTCTTTAGGTGGCTGCAGCAGTTGTCTCTCTTGTCCAACTCTCTTGCCTAACTCTCAGTACTTAGATAAAGATGTACTTTGAGAAAGGTGCCAACTACTACCCCTGGCAAATGCCACCCCAGGCAAATGCCACCCCTAACTGGGCCTGAATATATAGTAACTGGAGTTCCTAAGAACACTGAATGACTGACTGAGGGATTTCCAAATTACAAATTGTTTTGGGATGGAAGAGCTCTGAGTGCGTTCAGGTGTGACACCATTAAATCTCTGATAAGAAACAGGCACAGAGAGATATAGGAGAGGAATGGGGGAGGAAGGCAATATGGAGACTGGGACAGGGGGTCAAAATGGCTAAAGTAGATTAGTACATACAACAAGGGGTTAAATGGTAGAGGGAGACTGGATGAGATTGGAGTTCCAGGTGAAGGGTAATGTATGTCACAAATAATTTTGGGAAGTCAATGGAGCAAAGATGGTGGTGTGCTGGCTCCTGTTTTCAAAGGGGCCATGACAAAGAATTCAGTTACATTTATTATGTTCACCCACAGAACCAAATACCCCAGTGAACATCCAAGGGGGGCCTAAAACAGGATACAAGTGAGGGGTAAGTTCAGGTAAATCCCACAACCCATGACACACCAAAGTAATAAAAACAGCAGAGAAAACATTAAACCTTATCCAAACTGCAGCCATCCTTACTCCAAAACTCTATAGGTATAAGATAGCAGAACAATAAAACACCTCTGTACATCTCCGTATGGAGAGGCACAGGACTGACACAAATGTGGAACAAGCCACTCCAAGGGTTACTCACTAGTCCCAAGAGCCCCAAGAGAATCTGCTGGGAGGGAAACTTAACATGCAAGATTCTCTCCACAGGGCTGCAAGGATCCACACACAACTGCACATTGGCCAAGCTAAGAGAGTGTTCCCTGCTATCTTATCTCATTGCAGGACACACTTATTCTGTGGAGAGGAGGAAGGGTTGAGCTGGAGGAGGAGTATGGAGGCTCCAACCACAACTCTGTCTTTGAGATGTATCCTGCCCTCCAAGGGACCTTAACACACATGCTACCTGTCATCAATACAGGATGTAAGAGAAATAAATTTTACTTCACTGAGAAGGTGATAGATAAGTGGAATAGCCTACCAGCAGAAGTGGTAGAGGTTAATACAGTGATGTAGTTTAAAAATGCATGGGAAAAGCATAAGTGTATCCTAAACATGAAATAGGGCTTGAGGATTTTACAGTAAGAAAATTAGACAGACTACATCAGCCGATTGGTTCTTATCTGCCATAAAATTATGTTTCTAAATGAAAATAAAAAGATTGAATAGATATTTGAAAGCTGTATTAATCAGGCTTTACGAAGTAAACCGGAGTAGCTGGGGCAGAAATCTATAGATATGGGCTCTGTTCTAAGGAGATGGACATCACAGGTTTTCAAGTTTTCCAATCACTCCCTATAGGTGTTCTCATAATGGCAGGTCAGTGGAAGCCTATAAAGGCTAAGAGGTAGTCTTTAATATGGAGCAGCTTGTAATCTATATGAAATACGAAGATTCACATTGGAGCAGTTACTATGAATTACCACACAAAAGCCCATGTATATCATCATCATCTTCAGCCAATGTTGATCCACTGCAGGATGAAGGCTTCCTCAGCAAGTTTCCAACAATTGTCCTGTGCTTTCTCTTGCAACTTTGCACCAACAAATGTGGAAATTTCAACAAAAACATCTTGTCCTTGGTCTTCTTCTAGTGCATTTAGTGGAATCCATTCCAAAATTCATCTTGATCCATATACCTTTATGTCTTCTTGCTATGTGACCTTCCCAATTCCATTTTAGGTGCTTTAATTTTTCAACCATGTAATAAAACTTTGTTTGCTGATTAATCCATGCACACGTTTTTCGGTCTGATTTTGTTATGCTCAAAACTAGGCATTCCATACTTCTCTGAGTAACCATATGTTTTTTGTGAAGCTTTCACATTCAGTGCCCATGTTTCACAGCCATAAGTAAGAACTGGGAGGACACATTGGTCAGAAACGTTTCGCTTAAGGTAGGGTGCCAAATTTGTACTTAAAGAAAAGGTTTTCCAAATATTTGCTATCACAAATTTATTCGTCACTCAATTTCAATCATTCTGTTTTCATCAGTTGACATTTCCTGTCCAAGGTAAACATACTTGTCTACTTCTTCTAGATCTTCTCCCTCTACTGTGATTTTCTGTGGTATGTTAAACATCTTCAGGCCACAATTCTAGCTTTCCTGTAGTAGTTCTTCGATGCTTCCTTGCAGTACTTCAGGAATACAAGCAAAAAAAATTGCCACAAACCGTACGTGATGTAGGTAAAACTTGTATTGTACTGAAACTGCTTCTGAAGCCTGCTTGTTCTTTAGGTTGTCCTGCATCAAGAACTGTGTCCATTCTTCTTGATAGTACTCTTGTGTAAACCTTGCAGATGGCTGGTAATATGCTTTTGGATCAGTAGTCTTTAGAATTGCATTATCAGCATGCTTCTATGCTTCCATTTTGCAGTCACTTTGTTAAGTAGCAGGCATTATGAAAATAGTTCAGCTAGGGCTTTGAATAAGAGCTGATCTTCAGCATTCAATATTTCAATAGTGACTTTATCAGGTCCAGCTGCTTTCCTGCTGCAGCTTTGATTGTATTAGTTTTTACTCCTTCTACCAAAACCTCTGGCACAGCTCCAGCCTCTGAAACTGCATGGAGTGATGCCTCTTCATGGTGAAAGTGTCTGTGAAGCAAAGAACTATACCATTGGGCGAATATAATGCTGCAAGGGTTACCCGTGATGGACAGATCAAAGCTAAGACACCAGACTAAATCGATCCAAGACCTGCCAACCCACAGTGGACCAGCATGGGAGATTATGGTCCATTCACTCAACATGGCTTCACAATATAAGTGGACCACATTCACTGAAGGCTTGCAATCTACTACCTATAGCAGCTGGAAGACCAACTCAATGGCAGAGGGTACAAGAAATCATGGGGTTCTATCAGGCTGCCTTTGAACTTTAGACATTGCAATGCTTAACATTTGGTTTAAGAGTATGGTTTAACTCCTAGAGAAAGTAGTACAACTGGAATGTTTTTTTTTACTGCAAGATCTGTTATAGGGGGACTCTTAACTCTGTTAAAGTGCATCCTATTTTAAATTTCTATTTCAGTTAATGTTCCATCAATTATTTTTTAATTTAATGCAGTCCATGCCAATATTTTCCCTTTTAAAAATAAGCCAGTGTTGTCTTTTAAGGACAAGTTGTGGTACAGCTCTGTACTGCAGCCTGTCAATCTTTGCCTGTTCCCCTCCCCAGTAGTGCCTTGTTCTCATCTCCTACTCTGACAGAGGCTTCCTCTATGTGAGCTGCAGCACTCACATTGGCAAGAGAGTGCTCCAGCTCACATGGAGGAATCCTCAGTCGTTGGAGGAGATGGGAAAGAGGCACTACTTAGGAGGGAAAGAGGGAAATAGTTGAAGATTGGCAGGCTGTGGTACAGAGTTATAACTGCAGCTTATCCTGGACTGTCCACGCCTTATTTTTAAAAGGAAAAACAGATGGAACGTTAATTAGAATAGAACTTTAAAATAAGATGTACTTTAATAGAGGTGAGCGTTCCCCTTTAAATTGTGGAATTCTTTGCCCAAGGATGTGGTTATGGCAGATACTATGGATACATTTAAGAGAAGATTAGAAAGATTTCTTTCAAAAGGGAACAAACAGGGTTATACAGTGTATTAGTAGGCAAAACAGGAAGTTCTAATAAAGACCAACTTCATTGACAGCAGGAAAGCTATATCATTCTCATTTCTCTGGGTTATAAAGCAAAGGTTGAACTTGATGGACTGTCTTTTTCAGCCTAATTTACTATGTAACAATGAATAGCATCAACACATTACCGGCATATATGATACTTTAAATAAAGATTAAGATTTGGTCAAATTAGAAGATGGATTCTGGCTATAATGTAATGGAACTAATGATGGACAATGTGGAGGATTTTGTTTCATTAACAAGCAAAACATTAAGTCATAAAAGTATAAAGTATTTCTGTAAGAATTTCTTCCTGTGTTATCAAGCTGAACAGTCAGTATCTTCTTCAAATCATTCAAGTTCATGCTCCTACAAGTTGCCACAGAGATGAGGAAGCTGAAGAATTTAAAGATGATTAATTATGCATGTACTAGGACAATTACCACTACAAATATAAAATGGAGAGATAAATGTGAGAATTGGTAAATTCAAAATGATGAAAAATCCATTGGACTACATGGAATTATAGAAAAGGAGATGACAGACAACCAACTGATCTAATCTGCAGAAGAACAAAATCTGTACATTATATGAATTAATTCTACAGGAAAAAAAAAAAAAAAGACCCTGAGAAAATGAACATGGGAAAATCCTAATGGTAATACTTCATACTTCCAAATAATAAAATTATATTCTCTGACTGCACAGTCTTAAACCATCGTGACCATCGGCTAGAGAGAGCAAATCTCAATACTGACTGCAAGAAAGAATGAAAGAAAGTTATCAAGTAAAATAAATGTGAAGATCGACAATAGCCAGCTATTGACAAATATAAAGTTTGAAGTAGCAATGTCCAATAGATTCAGTGTCCTGTGACAGACATCTCAACAGAGTAACTGAAATTATCATAGACATGCCCATGCCTTTGCATCTACCATGAAAGAAGAAAAAACAATAAGGATATTACAAGAAACGGTTGCCATCTTGAAAAAGTGATGAGAAATTAAACATAGCGTATTAGAAACAGGGTAAGATATGTAGAAATATGAAATGAAACGCATATCTGGAGTTGAATAAATATATATGAATATATCCATTTGTTATATCTGCCCCTAATTAGCTCCAGAGAAGTAGATAAGTTTGCATTCCAGACAGGGAGCTACCCTGGATCGAGGGTGACTCTTCCAGGATTCTTGAGATACCGGAAATACTGGTTGGGCCATCTACAGGAGAGAGACAGAAGGGGAGCAGCATCCGAGTACCCCATTACTGGGGCTTATCCAGTACAAGTGCACACACCTAGAGGCAGGGATTGGCCTCTTAAAAATGTGAGTGCAAGAATAACCCATTATGGAGGTGTTCCATTGTACGGTGAAGGAGGATAACAGTGTATAACATCATGGTGGAGGTGTAAAGAATATTGGACTTTTAAAGTGGTTTACACTTAGAAATGTGCACCTTTTCTCTATTTTTGTATATATTTTTCTAGGTACACTTGCTCAAAGTGAGGGATTTTGTAGGTATATAGTCAGGTGTATGGTTAAACAATTATACCAAACAGGTGCTAATGATCACCAATTTAATATGTAGGTTGAAACACAATCATTAACTGAAACAGAAACAGCTGTATAGGAGGAATAAAACTGGGTCAGGAACAGCCAAATTCCGGTAACAAGGTGAGGTTCTTGAAGATAGTTTAATGTCAAGTGTCATACACAGTGGCAAGACTGAGCACAGCAAGAAGACACAATGTAGTTGTACTGCATCAGCAAGGTTTCTCCCAGGCAGACATTTCAAGGCAGACAAGGGTTTCCAGATGTGTTGTCCAAGCTCTTTTGAAAAAGCACAAAGAAACGGGCAACGTTGAGGACCACAGATGCAGTGGTTGGCCCTTCGCAATTGGGAGATGTTCAGCAGTGGCATCAGCTCAGAAATGCCAGAAAACAGTGGTCTTCATAGAAGACTTGAGGCCAAAAAGCCATACCTCCGACGTGGAAACAATGCCAAACGACTCAACTATGCACGAAAACACAGGCACTGGGATGCAGAAAAATGCCAGCAGGTGCTCTGGATTGAGGAGTCCAAATTTGAAATATTTGCCAGTAGCAGAAGGCAGTTTGTTCACCACAGGGATGGAGAGTGGTACAAGAATGAGTGTCTGCAGGCAACAGTGAAGCATGGTGGAGGTTCCTTGCAAGTTTGGGGCTGCATTTCTGCCAACGGAGTTGGGGTTTTGGTCAGAATTAATGGTATCCTCAATGCTGAGAAGTAAAGACAGATACTTCTCCATGATCAAATACCATCAGGGAGGCATCGGATTGGCCCCAAGTTTATTCTGCATTATGACAACGACCCCAGCCAAAGTCATTAAGAACTTCTTCAGCGTGAAGAAGAACAAGGAGTCCTGGAAGTGATAGTATGGCCCCCGCAGATCCCTGATCTCAACAACTGAGGCTACCTAAATCATAAAAAAACTGTGGTTAGTTCTCCAAGATGTTTGGAACAACCTAACTTCCGAGTTCCTTAAAAAACTGTGCAAATATACCTAGAAGAGTTTATGTTGTTCTGAAAACAAAGGGTGGTCACACCAAATATTGATTTGATTTAGATTTTTCTTCTGTTCGCTCACTATGCATTTTGTTAATTGATAAAAATAAACTATTAACATGTATATTTTTGAAAGCATTCTTATTTTACAGCATTTTTTCACACTTATCTAAAACGTTTGCACATTATTGCATGTATATATCTATAGATAGAAAGAAAGATAGTTAGATAGATAGATGGATGAAGGGTAGAAGAGAAAATTAAATAACAATGCAAAGGCTGGCTACAATATAAGACAACCCTAGTTGTCTTATATTGCCAGGTCATCATAATAGAATGCAGAAAAGGAATTCAAATCTAATATATGGTTTAGGTCCACCTTGCTAGTCTGCTACTACTGCCTGCAACACCTTTCTTGCAAAACTTGCCTTTGCAAATCCATTGACCCTGTAACATTTTGAAAGAAGTGGAGAAATATTCAGGCAGCAGCTCTACATAGCTGCTCAGCTGAGGCTTGATTCTTGTTTGCCCGCTGAAAAATTAGCCATAATCTGAAAAGAGCTAGTTTTCAATTTATGATGTAAATGTATCTAATGGCAGACTTAATCCACACAGCCCATGTTTTTTCAATGCCCGTAATCCCCCAACTTGAACCCTCGGGAATGAGAAACAGCATACTAATCTTACATTAAACAAATAAAATCATTCCATAATATCCAAGACACAGTACTCTATCCAATGTGTAGTTCTTTGTCCTTGCCATTTGCAGACAAAGAGATAGGATATATTTGGATATTACCTTTTGCAGAAAAGCTTGTTCTGTCTGAAGGACAGCTTTGTCTCAGTGAAAAATCAGGTATGGTGATTCACTTGCCGATGCATGTAATTCTGGAACTTTGTGTGTTGAAGCCCTGGCCATCAGTAACATTTTTGTTAATGTAAGTCAATGCAGTTGAATGCATGGGCTCAAACGATTGTGCTGCAGTACCCTCAGAAATAAATTTACATCCCTGAGAGATGCTGACGTTAGTATTAACATAAGCTACTCTTTGGACAAATGTTTGATTGTTTGGTATGACCGCTATTCTCCTACTATTCTACAACAAATAAATGTACATCTTGATGAAATTAAGTCATAGGCCTTCCTGCAGCAAGTCTTGGAAAAAAATTCAGCACCCTGAGCAAATTAAAAGGTCTAGATGACAGCTGACCATCCAAAATATAAATCCATATCCTGGGATAGATCTTGACTGATATCAGTTTTTACACTTTAAGCATAGTTTAAATGACTTCTGTAGAGAAACCTTTTTGTTTCAAGATGTCACTCTCAAGTGCCACACCATTATTGCTAACTTGCTTGGATATTGATGGTGGAATGGTCCTTGTGCTAACAGATCCAGAGCAAGGCTTGTCAGCTTTCAAATTCTGAAGATCCACATACCATGATCTTAGTGGTCCAGTCTGGAGCTAGAAGTATTACTTGCACCTTGTCTACCATGATCTTGTGAATAACCCTGCAATCCAAAGGTATTGTGGAAACATGTAGGCCAGACAGAAATGCCATGGTATGACCACTGCTCTACTGTCTGGACTAGAAGATCTCTTGTTCATATACAGATTTTCTGTACCTTATGATTTTTTTTATTGTTGCCATCTAATCCACATTGGAATTCACTGCTTTTTTAAGGCGTTGAAAACATCTTATTCCCATTTTCCTGGATCCAACTTTTGTGGCTTAAGAAATCTGCTTCCATGTTGATCCCACCCAGAATGCTAATTGCATAACTGAATGCATACTTGATGGCCCTTCAGTAGCAAAGCCTAACACGCCAATGCCAGTCTTGCTGCTAGCACTTCCAGGATGCTGTTCTGTAAAGAACTTTCCCATTCTGACCATTTGACCTTAGTCCTATTTTGAAACACCACTGCACATTAGTTCAGGCTAGTATCTTTTGCCACCACACTCCATTCCCTCACTGTCCTCCATTTCATCTTTGCTTTTTGCCGACAGGGAGATTTCTTGGGACAGATGACTGATTTGATGCAACAATTTCCTCAATATTTCTAGTTGAAGTTACCCTGTGTGGAACAGGGCATACGGTGCTGCCTCCGTGGTTGAGACCACTAGTCCAACTATCTTCATACAGTTCCTCACTGATGCATGTTTACAATGTAGCTACTGTAAATTGTGGACAGGATGCTCCGTGAACACTTTCTATTGAACTATACCAAACGTCATTCCAAGAAATACATGAGATGGTACCAGGTTGGATTCCATGCAATTCAGCAGGGGGATGCAAAATAAAAAACAGGCTTTTAAAGTGTTTAAGTCAAACGGGTCAGATGCATCATTTAAAAAATATAAAGAATGTAATAAAATCTGTAAACAAGCAATCAAGCTAGCTAAAATAGAAAATGAGAGAAACATTGCAAATGAGAGCAAGAATAACCCTAAACAATTCTACAAGTATAGTAATAACAAAAAAGTTAAGGTTGATATTGGTCCTCTTAGGACTGAGACAGGTGAATTGATTAGTGAGGATAAAGCTATGGCTGACACCCTAAATACATTCTTTGCTTCAGTATATACAAAGGAAGCAGCAATGACAAGCTTTGTGCAAACAGACAAAACCACGGAATTTCCTCCAACATCTGCATGGCTTACTGAGGACAAGGTCCAAGAGAGACTGGAAAGGGTTATAGTGAATAAAGCGCCTGGACCGGACGGTATACACCCAAGGGTACTTAAGGAACTTAGTTCAGTAATAGCAAAACCATTATACTTAATATTTATTTATTCACTTTCATCAGGCAAAGTGCCATGTGATTGGAGGAAAGCTGATGCAGTTCCATTGTTTAAAAAGGGAGCAAGATCCAAACCAGGAAATTATAGACCCGTGAGCTTGACTTCCATAGTGGGTAAGATACTAGAAGGGTTATTAACTGACAGTATTCAGAACTATGTGAAGACAAACAATATCATTAGTAGGAATCAGCATGGTTTCATGAAGAACAGATCATGTCAGGCTAATTTACTTGCATTTTATGAAAGAGTGAGTAGTGATTTGGACAGGGGAACTGCTGTTGATGCAGTATACTTGGATTTTGCAAAAGCCTTTGAAACAGTGCCTCACAACAGGTTACTGCATAAATTAAAAGGCTTCGGTTTGGGCGGTGTTATCTGTACATGGATTGAGAACTGGTAAAATGATAGATGGCAGAGAGTTGTTGTAAATGGAACTTATTTCAAATTGGTCTAAAGTTATAAGTGGGGTGCCGCAGGGTTCAGTCCTGGGACCAATGCTTTTTAATTTTTTTATTAATGATCTAGAAGTGGGAATTGAAAGTAGCATCTCAATATTTGCTGATGACACTAAACTATGTAAGGAAATACATACAGAGCTGGATGTTTTTTCCCTACAGAAGGATTTCGATAAACTAAGTGAATGGGCAGAAAAGTGGCAAATGTCATTTAATGTAGATAAATGTAAGGTTATGCATTTGGGCTGTAGAAACAAACTTGCTACATATACTCTAAATGGGAAACAACGTGGGAAATCCTCAACAGAAAAAGATTTAGGAGTACTGATAGACAATAGACTTCACAGCAGTACAGAGTCACTCAGCTGCTGCAAGAGCAAATAGAGTACTAGCCTGCATAAAAAGAGGTGTAGAAGCAAGGGATGCTAATATGATCCTACCTCTGTATAAATCCTTGGTTAGGACTCATCTAGAATATGGAGTACAATTTTGGGCCCCTGTTCTAAAAAAAAGACATTACTGAACTGGAAAAGGTACAGAGACGTGCAACAAAAGTGATAAAGGGAATGGAGGATCTGTGTTACAAAGAGAGACTAGCCAAACTGGGTTTGTTTACATTAGAGAAGAGATGTCTAAGGGGTGATATGATTACCATTTACAAATACATTCAAGGTCAATACAAAGAACTATCCAATGAATTATTTATGCAAAGAGCTGAGCTAAGAACAAGTGGTCATTCATTAAGACCTGAGGAAAGGCGCTTTTGACTAAAACATAGGCAGGGATTCTTTACAGTAAGGGCGGTAAGGCTATGGAATTATTTGCCTCGGTATGTTGTGCTTGCAGATAATGCAACTGCATTCAAAAAAGCATTGGATGCCTATCTAGCACAGAACAATATTGACAATTATGACAGATGGCTTCAAAGCAAATAGGATATTGATCCGGGGAACTATTTGACTACCAATTGGAGTCAGGAAGGAATAATTCCCCTTCACACACACTTGGGACTAGATTGGAAATGGCTCCAGAGGGCTTTTTTTGCCTTCCTCTGGATCAACAGGGGTGTTTTTGGCATGGGCTGGACTTGATGGACGCATGTCTTTTTTCAGCCTTATCTACTATGTTACTATGGGCACAGTGTTTGTTTTTGTGACAACCATTTCAAATTTACAGCTCTGCCCTATAATCTGAGAACAGCACCAAGAGAGTTCATTGAGAGTATTGCACCACTTGCACTGTATGTCAGGATACAGGGTGTAGCAACAACGTTTTCTTTTACATCTAATGGAGGGTACAAAGGGACTGTGGGTAAACTCTCCACCAGGAGGCAGGCATTTAAACAGTTTATAATCTCAAGAACTCCATGCACACCCTAGCCCCCTAGTTTATTCCCTGCCTACTAGTCAATTTTCTTCTAGATATCAGGACAAAGAATCCAAAAAAAAAAAAAAGGCACCCATCCATCACAGACTACAAGTTTTCTTATGGAGGGATGCTGTTTGTCTGTCAGTGAACTAAGAGAAAATTATTTATTTGCAAGTATAAAAATCCCTTTTTCAATTGGTTCCAATGGGGGACACTGGATCATGGGATGTCCAAAAAATACAGGGTGGGAGAGAAAAATGAAATTACAGCTGCTTGCTATATTTTTCTAAACTATTCTCTGCTTAAGCTAAAAACAAAGTTTAGAGAATCGTGTGAATTTATGAGGTGAAGACCATGTAGCTGCTTTTAAGATTTTTTTCTGTAAATGATTGGCTCATAACGGCCTAGGACTTGCTGGCAAACCTCATACAATAGGCTATAAAGCCTAAAAAGAACTGGCTTAGAGCACAGTATATAGAATTGTTAGGCTATTTTATCCACTAAGAATATGTATCCTTCGTAATCGGTCTGGCTGTTGTATACTGCCACAAAGAATCAATTGCATAGAAATAATAATGCAGATATCTTATTTGATCAACTATATGTAGTCGACCCTCAATTATTTTGTGAGATAGGACAAAAGGAAGGCAACAACAAGTCTTAGAAATTGCTATGAGAAAAGAAAAATAAAGCTTCCAGAGTCTATGATAGATTTTACCTAAGACAGGTTTCAAGGCTTTTAGCATGATGTGTATGACTTGTTCTGGTATAGACAGCTCCAACACTGAAATATACTAGGCCTTTCCTGACATGCAGATGCTGTGAACCTTTTCCTCTATTTTTCATATCAAGGACTCTGGGGATTTCTGCCAACAGTTAGTAGAGGTATGCCAGAGTGTAGTTCCAAGGGAGTACCATAATGTCTACCACCATGGTGGGGAGTCTAGAATCATTGTGAAGCCAAGTGGAAGTTTGGTGTTGAAACTGAATGCCAAAAGGTTAATTTCTGGTTGTCACCACTGACCCAAAATCACTCCAAAAATGTCTTGGTTCAATTTCCAATCATCAAGGTCTATTTTACATCTGCTGAAACAAACCTAATTTTGCTCTTCTGGGATTTAAAGGATGATATGCCTGGGATGTATTCCAATGAACTATTTTCTTAACCACTAGCCAAGACATGTGCTTTATGTTCTTTCTTGGTGGTTTAGGAGAGTGACTGCAGTTGAATTATTGGACTAAACTCAGACTGGGTCCAGGAAGAGGGTCATCCAAGCATTAATAGCACTGTGAATTATTCTCAATCTTAATACATTTATTAGTCATGACTACCTTCCTTTCCTTGAAGAATGGGAAAGACAGGCGCAGTGAAAATGTTGTAAGCAATGTAAAATGGAACAATGGCTCTCCATTCACTTTGGGGCCAAACAATACAGCTGAGGAATTCATCTAAGGTGTCCTCATGTAAAGCCCCCATTGAATTAAGCTGTTCCTATGGACTGGAGCACACCAGGTGCAGCGGGAGTACAATAAAAAAAGAGCCATGGACCTTTATACAAGAGGGCAGTTGCCAGTGCAGAGCCTTAACCCTATGAATGCCTGAGAGGTATTCAACATATTGCTTTGCAATGTGTCACGTAACCCTCTGGCACTAAAAGAGTAAAGGCATGTGGCACCAATTCAGTAACAGTGTCCCAGTCCCCATAAATCCTTATCCCTCGCAAGAGGGACGAGGAAACAGGAGTAACATTTTAAAAATAAAGACTAAAATAAAACAAACTGAATGGCCAGAATGCTGGAATGAGCCATGCAGAACCACAGATCTCAGATTGGGGCTGCAGACAGTAAAACGGACAGGGACAGAATATATTCACAGGACCTGTAACCCCTGCAGCTCTGGCTCTTCTGGTCTTCTGTTTTCAAGATTGTACAATGAAGAGAACAAGGAGAGTGGCTGTTTGAATGTATTATCTGCCATCTCCAAACAGACTCCCAAGGTCTAATGCAGAACAAAAAAACACCCATTGTAATAAAACAAAAACTAAGAGCTTCAAACATGTTGCTCTCCTGAGCAAAGCAATTTGAAACTAAAGCTGCTGTTGCTTGAAGGGGGTAAGGAGGAGCTAGAATGGAGTCTCTGTCTCCAGAGAGCTTTGTTCTTTCAGCTAGTGCCCTGCCGCATTGAGGTAGTATCTTTATTCCATGGTTTCTCTTTTACACAATGGACAAAATAGAAATTTATGTTGACACATGCTCAAGTTACTCATATCTGGTCTAGCATGTAAGCCCAACTTGAGAAGCAATGAACTGGGGATCTTTCCAGCATTCAAAGGGGTGAAATGCGCTATTTAAATAATTAGGAATTGGAGAGATTTTTGCGAAATTGTATTTGTGTAGTTGGCATGTCCCAGAATTGCTCTGCCTTCTTTCTGAATATGGCCCAACAAGTTACCCTGCTGTGGTCAAACATATTTAACTGATACATTAATTCTGACTTTGCAATATGAATTTTCTAGCATTCATGCTGTTAAAAGCCCCAATTAAATCAAATAGAGTGTTTAATTGTCTCCTATAGTGTTAGTTTGTACCAGAATTGTGCCTCTTTTACTCAGAGTTCCTCACCCAGCCTGTTTCTACCCAGCCCAATCAAGAAAACGGAGCCGTTACCAACAGTTAACAAATACAGGGCCTGCATAAAACTACTGCAAGGCAAGCATTAAGAAGGCAGAGTGTGTTAAAAATATATTGAAATCATAAAGCTATATTTAGTACACACATTTTTTCACCAGCACATTATAACAGATAAGAGCCTGGATTCTATTGCAGGTGATAAATGTTAACACCCGTTTTAGCAAACATTTTCCTACTGAAGTCTATGGGGAAAACTGGAGATAAAAACACTGATAACATTAGCACCTGCGATAGAATCCAGCCCAAAGCCTGTACAAATACACCATAATTCATATTACCAGCCATTCTAGTATAACAAGATGAATGCGAAAATTAAATTCTCCAGTGCCCTTCATATTAATCAGCAGATAACTTACTATTCAATTTCAATACTTTTGAATTAAATAGTATGTTCTTGTAGCAGGTTACATTACATATTTAAGTAAAGGTCATCTATGTGTCCTTTACATTATGAACACAGTATAATTTTTACAGATTTCCATATGTCTTATATTATATATTTTTAATCTTCGCACTTCTTTGATGACTGCCTCATGATACTTCTAGGTTATTCCATGATATAGCTGTGTAGTGCTTTGATCCCTTAAAATGTTTGTTATTTTATTTAAATTATATATAATTCATCTGTAGTTAATTCCTGAGATTGCAGTTACATATGAGTGTTTGCCATTTTTATTAAGATTTTCACAAACCTGCATACTATATGCTCCTGTCATTGGAACAAATTGTTGATACTGCAGCCAGAGCAAAGGAATGAGACATCAATCAGGTGCCAGTAATGCTAAAAAATCCCATTTGTCCAAGTCAGTATGCATGTGAACTGACCAGAAATGCTATTTTTGTATGCTGAGAAGCTCAGTGCACCAACATGTCCAAGCCAAGGAACATAAACATATATTCAGGAGAAACATTAAGCTCCTATATTACAGCAAAGTTTCAACTGTCTTTATGTTTTTTTATGGTTAGATTTTTTTTTTACTAGAAGTATATATTTTGAATAATAATTTTGTCATTTAAAGGAATAGTAACACTTAATAAGTAAAAAAATATATATATATTGTTGGTGTTATCTTCCTGAGTAAAACAAAGGTACTCCCTCTGCTGAGAGATGTTTTATTCAAAAGTTATTGCAGTTCAAAGTTTAATTATTTAGGTGCAGTATCTCAATGGCCTGAAATCTTACAGTGGCGCTGTTGCTATATCATCTAATGGAAATCTCTGGCCAATTGACCATAAACCTCCTTAGGCTGATGTAGCAACAGTGCCATTATAAAATTCCAGGCCATTAGGATGGGCAGGGTTTTCATTGTTCTCTCAGCAAGAAGATCTCACAGCAAGAAGATTTTCCCTTGCTGTGAGCTTACACTAGATAAAAGGGGAGGGAGGGGGAAAATTTATCAATTACTCTTAAACTACAACTTTGACAGTATTGAAGTCACATTCTCCATGGCCCAAATACTATGAAGCTAATACTGGAGCTGCTTTTATTTTGAAACATTAAAGTGACTGTGGGGGAGATTTATAAAAAGTGTTCTTGTTTGTTTTTGTGAATGGATCCTAAAATATCATTATTCCTTATTATGATTGTTGGTATTTCTAAAAAATTCTAGGCACATATATAAATGTGGAGAAGGTTAAAAATAAGAACAGGTCAGACATGGCCTTAAATATTTGGAGTAAATTCTATTGTTAAATTGTCACAAACTGCAACATTTCTTTATAAATACGCTGCACCACTTTTTACAAACTTCCTTACTCCATTTTAAAAAAAAAATGTACTATGTGGCGTTATGTCCTTCTAAACTGTCCTTAATACTTTTAAAACTACCAAAGACAATCTTACAGCCATTTTAACTCTTCTTTTAGATTAACTCCAGTTTTCTAAATCTCCCCCTGTGTTCCCTTGATTAATGGAGGACAACTACTACTAATAACCTCCAACGTAGCTTGCTGTGGACTGAAAATCCTAATGAGCTGTATGCATTTTGACCTTGTGCCTTGGTCCAAGAGATAACATCTTCTGAATTTCATTTCTCTGCAGGCAGATATGACCTTTGATAGAAGGGCCACAGGACACAAACGCCATCACTGTATAGGGTAATACTAAAGGACAAGAGACATGTGTTACACTTTGCTTCACAATGAGTTGTGTACCTTCTGGTCATTACAGAGTTAACCAGCTCATTCCCTGCTTCAGTTTAAAAAAAACTGTCAGCAACGGTCATGTTAGCATCCATAGATATGACATCTAGGACTGATTAAGGAAATGTTTTCTCTTGAAGTAAGACAGGCAGAATTCAAGGGAGTCATTAGGATTTTTGGGTCATAGCAAGGTAAGTGAGGGTAATTAGTATGAGAATGAAACATGCAGCTAGGATTTTAACCCCTTACTGCCCGAGGACATACATGTACATACCGAAAGGATGACCCAGGTGGACAGAGGACGTACATGTACGTCCCAAAAGTCATGGTAAGTAATGGAAAAAAAGTTCGGCAGGCGTTAAGTGCCGGCCCCGTGTAGCCGATCACTAAGGGGTTAAAAGGCTTATTTAAGGCTGATGAGTTAATTAACTGCTTCATAGTGGACAAAGAAAAATGTCCATTGGTCTTATTTTGCAATGCACTGGAGGCCTCTCTAGCACTCAAGAGGTTAAAGCCCCATTTAAATCAATGGGAATTTTAATTTATTCCATACTGTGCAGTAGGTTTGATCCATAATTGCTCCAGTTCTCTTAGTACTTCAGCCTCTAAAAGAAAAACAATAATACATAATTCACTTACTGTAGTATAATGTGAGGTTTGAGAATATCCTTTTTTCAGTAGTTTGTTCCAAACCAACTATTTACTTTCTCTGTACTTAAGTATATGACCAAGTTAATGATGTAATATTCCTCTGTTTCTTTCATCCATACCAGCTCAGCTTTAACTCTACCCACTGAGTCCTGGTATCTAAGAAGGAAGTTTTGCCCCATAAAGTCATAGACAGCTTCTGATATTTTGGGATTGTGAAGTTGAACTGGAGTGCTGAAACACCAGAATGGCTTTTCAGTTTCATCCAAAACAGTAACATCCATCATAAAGCAATTCTGTGGAGAAAAGAGTTTTGAAGATTTACTATAGACTGATTATAATCAATCAGAAAATGCATGAATGGTTATTAAAATAAAACATGATGGACAGAAAATTAGATGAAAGTGAAAAATACAGAGGAAAAATGATATGTAAAAAGTGATTTAAAAGTACTAACTATAATGACTAAGAGAAAGGATATTACAAGCTTACAAGACACAGATGTCCCCCTTCTTCAGGCAGATGGTTAGTCAGTCTGGATAAGGGACATCTATGCCCTTGGAGATTGCAACAGCCACTGTTATTACCAAGGCACTAAATAGGAAATAGATACCAACTTTGAAATAACTTTTGCTTGTTTTAGGGAAAAAAAAAATAGCACATATGGTACAACAATGATCAGATTATGTATCAATCACACCAATACACAGATCGTACTCAGAGTCCATCTGTTCGCCTTGTACATAGTCTATCAATCATCATCTCTCACTTCTCCTTGTGATTTCTTGCACTTTTACATGTTTCAGGCTGAGCAAATGCAGTTTCTAATTTGTAGTTCTGTTTTACTAGACAGCACTCCATTTCATATGAAGGGTGCGCAGAGAGGACCATGGTCTGAATTCGGAGCGCCCTGCTCCGTATCAGCCGTGTCATGGACAGTCTACTGCACATGACTGCACCGTGACCGGCTGCCACTGTTGCTCGTTCTTCAACTAGTATTTTATAAATGTCCTAGACTGTTAATATAATACTAGCAGTTATAATTTACACAAACAAAGCAGGGGGCGGACAAGCTGTGGCTGTCGAACTATTGTATTCTTTGCGCTTGTCAATTCTATGGCCAATGTGATATCATCCTTCCACAGGCATTTATGCTGTCTATAAGGGATTACTAAAAATATGGATAGTTAAATAAAATTAATCTTGTTAGAATTTAAAGGAAAAAGCACAACAACCTGAAATGCCCTGTTTCCAATGTACATTATGTGTCTTTGTTTAGTTGCTCTGAATATTAATACTATTATTAAAAAGAAAAGCTGCTTGAGGTACATAAAAGGGAAGTTTGGCATTAAGCAAATGCTGGTCATAGTCTCGATAGACAGTGCTCTCTCTCACGTCTTATTGAGCTTACATAGATCCCAAGCTTCATAGGACACTAGGCTCCTTGGACAACTTTTACCACTATTACTTGGCTCACCCCCACATCCATTTTTTTTTTTTATTTAATTTAAAACATTTACTTAGGTTTTTCCCCCAATAAAACCATTCACCCTCTGTTTTTTTCTATAAATTCTATAGACTAGTTCTCTTTAAATGGAAAATATATCCTCAGATTATAAAATGGTTATTTACCTGTCAATATCATGTAGCATTTTGAAACAGCGATAATATCCATTACAAATTAAAGAACAGTTTTGAAGAAACAATCCATGCAGAATTTAGTTACAACAGCCATTAGGATTTTCTTCCCAGATTAAGGTAAGTGTGAGGTTATTATTAGGAGCTGTTAGTGTTCCTTTAAAACACATTATAGATTTCTTGGTTTTTATCTATATACCTGTATGTTGCCTTCAAACGTTTGTGTTTTCCAAAACAGTCCTACTTGTCCAACAAGAGGGGCATGTTCTTTGTTGTTCTTCATGCCAATAACACTGAGTCTAAGAAATCCATCTTTGATATAATCTGCAAAATGAAAGTAATGCATGGTTACAGGATATATTTTGTAAAGTAAATCAATCTTCTATCTACATGAAAAATATTTAATACATCTATGTATCCAGTCATTTGAGATTATATATATATATATATATATATATATATTTTAACATCTTTTATTTATAAAGCACCAACTTACTCTTCAGTGCCGTGAAATAAGGAACAGACATACTAAGACTTATGACCATACAATTATAACAAAACAAACAAAAAAAAAGCTTTGTGCAAAAACGTATTGCTATATACTGCACTCAATGTCTGAGCCAAAATCAGAGCTGTATATATATTAATCTCTTTAATAATGAGACCATTTATTTCAAACTGTAGTTTAATCTATCCCTAAAAAACAATGTCCATGGGTCTATTTTATATTTAATTAGGTCATTTTATTTACTTTATGGCATCCAGCCAAATTACTACAGTTATATCAAAACTCTGACCATCTGGTATTAAGAGTTAATTAACATCAAGTACTTCATAATATTCCCTATATAATGAAATTTAAACACATTACTCTGCTTCACTTAATGTTTAAGTGAAACGTACTTTAAAATTTTGTCCAATAATATTTAACTCACTCAGGATCAGAGGGCTGTGCAATGAAATATGAAGGGTTAATTGGTTAGAGAAGAAAAAAAAATAATATATATATATATATTTTTTTTTTATAAGTACTTTATTATTTCACTATAGAGCCAACATAGGATGGGCTTTACCAAGTAATTGCTTAACCCCTTAAGGACCAGGAAAATTTGAGTTAGATTTGACTCAAGGACTGGAGCAATTTTGACTTTTTTGACTATGTCTTTGTTCAAACATATTTTCTCTTTAATTCCCTTTGTACACCCACACAAATAATATACTGTTTTTTAAGCACAAGTAGGGCTTTCTTTTGATACCACAATTATATGAATACCTCATCATTTAATTTGATTAAAATAGAAAAAAATAGCAAAATAATAATAATAATAATAAAAAAAAAAAAACACAACATTTTGCTTACCATAAAATCTCGGGTATAATACGCACAATTTTACCCCACTTCACCTTATGTGAAGTGTGGGGGGGGGGGTGTATTATCCCCGAGAGTTCTATTATAAAAAAAAAAAAAAATTAAGCCTGCCAGATCCCTTCCCTTCCTCTCCCAGCGCTATCTGCTGCTAAAATACCATTTACTTACTTCAAAGTTCAAGTCCCCACATTTTCCCCATTAGCAGACAACATATTACCCATGTCAATATTCCCTGCAGGCGGCATGCTTCCATTCGCAGCCCGCTTCCTTCAGGACCTATCGGCTCCAGCTAATGGTAATGCCCTGTGAGGATCTGAAGGTCCTCACAGGGCAATACCATAGCTGGAAGGAAGCGGGCGGCGAATGGAAGCATGCCGCCCGCAGGGAATATTGACATGGGTAATATGTTGTCTGCTAATGGGGAAAATGCGGGGACTTGAATTTTGATGTAAGTAAATGGTATTTTAGCAGCGGATAGCTCCAGGGGAAGGAGGGAATGGATCTGGAAGCCTTAATTATACAAAGGCACTCTTGTTTTCCCCTAAAATCTTGGGCATAATATACACATGTGTATTATACATGGGTGCATATTATACCTGAGATTTTATGGTATATTTTCCTGTCAAGATTTGCATACAATTAGATCATGACAAAAAATACCCATAAATATATTCATTTGCTTCTCCTGAATATAAGAGTACCCAATATGCCTAGTATTTCAATCCCTTCCTCACATTTACAATGTAAATATTACAAGATGGCTGCCATTATTTCCAACTTGTAACTTTTCAACAATTGGCATGTGAGCATCTTAGCTTAGTTGACGGTGCCAGAACCAAAAATGTCCCACAAAGGTATATGTTTCTGAAAACTTGACAACATAAGGTAAATAATCAGGAGAATTTTTTATGCAGCTATTTTCCAAGAAATATTTTTCAAAATTGTGGTAATATTTTTTTTTTTGCAGTTTTCACACTTTTCAATATTACTGTTGATATCAAGTACGGGATAGTTGAAAATTTAAAAAATATCCATTGTTTAGTGTTCAGCTCATTCTTCTGAGTACGGCAATACCCCATTATGCATAGGTTTCTCAAGGTTTGGGGGAGCTACGGGGCCCAAATTGGAACAAATATTGAATTTTCACATCTTGCTTATCTGGTGCCATTTCTCATTTTGGGCTATGTTCCAGTGCTCCACTTTAAGATTTCCCCCCCAAAAGTGTATATTTTTGAAAAGTAGACACCCCCAGCTTTCATTTTATGTATGAGTTTAAATTTTTTACACAGCAGTTTTACCACCAATCCTGTGAAAACTTGACGTAAGTAAAAAAAAATTCAGCATTTTTCACGCTTTGTCTTCAATGCTGATATGAATTTCAAGCACAGAATAGGTGAAGATTTTATAAATTGCATTGATTAGTGTTCGGCTCCTTCTTCTGAGTACGGCAATACCCCATATGCATAGCTTTCTCATGGTTTGTGGGAGCTACGGGGCCCAAATTGGAACATGTGCGTTTCCAGGTTCACACTTTGAATTTTCACAGCTTGCATCACTGGTGCCATGTCTCATTTGGGGCTGTGTAAAAGTGCTCCACTTTAAGTTTTCCCCCCAAAAGTGTATATCTTTGGAAAGCAGACACCCCAGGTTTTCGTTTTAGGTGTGTTTTCAAGTTTTGGAAACAGCCATTTTACCACCAATCTCTTGTAAACCTTGACGTAAGTAAAAAAAAAAAAAAAAAAACAAAAACCAGCATTTTTCACACTTAGACTTCAGTGTTGATGTGAATTTCAGCACAAAATAGGTGAAGATTTTATAAACTGTATTGATTAGTCTTCGGCTCCTTCTTCTAATTATGGCAATCCCCCACATGCATAGGTTTGTCAGGGTTTGGGGGAGCTACTGGGCCCAGTTGAGACATGTTAGTTTCCTTTTACAGAAATGCCATTTTAACAGCTGGTGCCTTGTCTCATTTTGGACTGTTTGGCAATGCTGCAATTAATTTTACCCCCAAAAGTATATGTTGTAGAAGAGTAGACACCCCTGGCTTTCATTCTATTTGCATCTTATCAATTTTTTCACTGCCAATCTATCACCAATCCCTACCAAAATCTGCAGTAAGGCAGAGAAACACCATTTTTTCACACTTATATTTTAGTGTTGCTCTGGATTTCAATTAGATGATATTTGCAGATTTTTTTTAAGTGCTTTGCATTAGTGGTGAGTTACATCGTCTGAGTATGGCAATGCCCCATATGCGTAGGTTTGTCAGGGTTTGGGGGAGGTACTAGGCCCACTAGGGAACATGTGTGTTTCCATTATCAGAGATAAATTTTGATAGTATTAGAACTAAGGAGGGATGTGTTTTGAAAAATAAAAAACAGGATATTTCAGGGGGAAAAAGTGGCCAAATAATAAAAGAAGCTTTACAGAACTACTGCATTGTGCCTGAATGGTATTCCTTGAAGCAGTCACCAAGGCAGAGGCCAGGTTTAGAAGGGCAATCAGGACAGTAAGTGGTGGTGTCTGTCCGTATTCCCTTTCTTTAGTAAACCCTGAAGCGCTTCTGTGGTTTGTTCTTTTGGCGAGTTGGGAGGATTTTATAAATAAAGTGTGCTTCCCTGGGTCTTGATGGAATGATTTCTGGCACACCGTGAAACAAAAATAGGGAAATGAATTGTAGCTGATATTGTAAACAGCTACATTTTTGATTGGGGTTTGCCAGTTTGAAAAGTAAAAATGAATTGTGTACTGCAGTCTGCATCATATAGATGGCAACTTTTTTGTACCATGCCCTACACTTTCTCATTGTGAGGTATGGCTGCATTAGTTGATCACACAGATCAACTCCCCCAATGTTTTTATTATAGTCCCTGATGCAGACTGACTTTCTCAGTATCCCTGTCCTGCCACAAACAGTGACTGCCACAGATCTGTCCTCATGCATGGTGGTCAGCATGTAGACATCTTTTGTGTCCTTAAGCTTAACTGCCAACAGCTCCGGCTGGCACAAAGATAAGGAGGTCTCAGTTTTTAGTTTGGTATTTACGAGTATTTTGGGCAACTCCCTGAAGTTGCGCCTCACAGTGCCACAGGCCACGGTGTCAAAACAAAAAAGAGACTTAAATAAAAGGGGGCTGATGTAATAATTATCAACAAATAACGGATAGCCTTTATTTAATAAGGGGCAAATTAAATCCCAAACAATTGTCCCACTTGTTCCCATAAATTCGGGGCAACCCGGAGGATCAAGTTGGCTGTCCTTGCCCTCATAAATTCTAAAAGCCTGGGTGTAGCCTGTGGTACTTTCGCACAATTTATAAAATTTAACACCAAACTTGGAACGCTTGGAGGGGATGTATTGCTTGAACCCTAACCTGCCTTTATATTTCATTTCATCAAAGGGTTAATTTTCTCTTTTTTTCCCCACATATTTTAACTCAGGAATGCTGGAGCACGATCTGACAAGATGTCTCTCTGTCTCTCTCCATCTCAGCAGTGTGCAAGATGGAGGGAGGCAGAGACATATGACAAGGACAGTATTTACAAATGCTGTCCCTGTCATTCAGCTTTTGCAACATGTGATTCGCTCATCAAGCGAATTGCATGTTGCAACAAAGTTTCTAGTGGCTGTTACTAAATGTCCCGATACCGGGGCACTTAGTAACAACCAGCCCGTGCTCTCCCAGAGTTTAACCCTTGACGTACCGGGACCGCCGGCTGTCCTTGGAGCAAATTTACTCATGACGGTCCTGGTACGTCAAGGGTCGCTAAGGGGTTAAGAAAGCGTAACAAACAAAAAAAACAAATCTTTGAAAATATACAGGGATTTTTTTTATAAATCCTTTTCTCTTAATTGATTAATGGCTGCATGAACCATGGGGTACACAGCGCCTCCTCCAGGAGGCAGGGCACTCTGAATTGAGAACCCTTTTTTGAGACCACTGCAGTCTATTCCCCTCCACCCACAAGACAGACATCAGTTTACATCTAGCAAAGCAGGGAAAGAAAAAGACATAAAGATAGCAAATCCAACCGATAGTAGAGCTTCCCGACCCATAACAGTGAAGTTTTCTCATAGTGGGATGCCCTGCGCACTTCAATCAACTAAGAGAAAAGTATTTATCTTGCTTCATTTGTGGGCTGCAGGCAACATTGAGATATTGCAAAGCAGTACCAAAAACACAGGGAGGCTGAGAAAAACCAGCACAGTGGCCTATAAAACTGTGGCCAAAACTTGCATCTTGAGATGCAAAAACATTGACTTTGCGAAAGTGTGAACAGCTGACCAAGTTGCCGCCTTCCTGAGTTTATCCACAGATGCTTGGTTCTTCAAAGTCCACTAAGTATTCAGGAAGTATGTTGAATGAGGAATAATCCAGAATGGAGCCAGACAAGACAAGAGAATATAAGTTTATCTGACAGTCTATTTAAGCCATGGAGAAACTGTGGCTTTAGAAGAGAGTCTGCCCTTTCAAAGACCTTCAGGTATGACAAGTCATCCATCTACCTGAATTATTCTGTAGTTCATACAGTTCTGAAGACATCTAACCACATTCAGAGAATTAAACACTTTCGCTTGTTGATTATGGGTAGGGCATAAAAAGGGGAGAACCAACCCCTGATTGATGTGGGAAGAAGAAACAACTTTAGGTTGAAACTCAAGAACAGTCCTGGAGGAGGAGGTAAGGAGATAAGCAGGATAATCTACAGAGTGCTGAATCTGTCCTCATTAAGGATATTGCACAGAGTCTTACATGTCATATGACTGAGGGAAGCAGAAGACAGAGGTTCAAAATGAGATGAGTTAAGTACTTCCAAGATCAGATTCAAGTCCCAGGGTAATCTCAGCAACCCTCTTCTTGAACAGAACAGAAAGCGGAATCTTGAACTTCCTAATCCTTTTTCTAGGCCAGCTTGTAAAAAAAAAAATCCAGAACATAGGAAGGTTGAAACAGAGAGGATCAAGTTCATGCTCATCACAAAATGCAAAGTAAATGCAAAAAATCCAAAGGCAGATTTTAGCACAGACAGGCTTCTGAGTTTACAGTATAGTTTGAATTTACGAAACCACTCAAAACTTTACACTTCAAAATGTTGTCCTCAAGTTCCATACCATTAAGGTGAGGTTGGGCAAGTTGATATGATGAACAGGACCCTTGACAGTGAAGGTCCTGCACCAGTGGAAAATGCAATGAATCCCCTATTGACATGTCAAGCATGTGATGAAACCAAGCTGTTCTTGGCCACAATGGAATGATGAAGCAGTGCCTGAACCCTATTGTCTTTTGATTCTGGTGATCATCCTGGAGATCATGGCAATTGGAGGAAAGATGTACACCAGATTATACCACTGGTGAACTGTCAAGGCTTCCAATGTCATAGCCTTTGGGTACCTTATCCTCGGGCAAAATACTGGCAGTTTTGCATTGAAAAGGGAGAACATCAGCTCCATCTTTGGCATTCCCCAACAAGCTAGAATTTGAAAGATTTCCATTTCAGCTCCAATTCTTCCATATCTATGGTCTGTCTGCTTAGAAACTCTGCCTCCCAGTTGTTCTGGAATGTAAACGGCTGAGAGCTGGAACATGAGCCTCTGCCCAATGAAGAATTATATTTCTGCACAGAGTGTCCTCCAGGCATAAAAAAAATTGAAGGTTTGCAATTCCAAAATGTTGATTGGTAGGAGAACCTTTTTGGTGGACAAGCAGCCCTGAAGCAAGGGAGAGGGGCACACACTGCTCCCCAACTGAACAGACTGCCATAACAGTCACCAATTTCCATTCTGATTTATGGAACACTATGGAAAAACTGGTAGGTGGACTGTAACAGGTCATTTTGTGCTGAAAATGAGGGGGATTTTAGCTCCAGGATTGAAGCACATTCAGTGGCAGTAGTTGTAGGTGGAATTGTGCAAATAGTATTGTCTCTTTAATGGAGACCATGTTCCCCACCAGACATATGCAGTCTCTGACTCATCAAAGTGTCTGGTCCAGGATGTGTTGGACCTTTGCTTGTAATCTTGATTTCTTGTCTGAGAGCAAGAAAACCCACTGAAGTTATGAAGTGCTGTGTTGAAGGAATGAGCAAGGAACATCAATCGTTGTGTATGGAAAAGCAAAGACTTGTGAAGAATGACAATCAAGCTGTGCTGTTGAAGAGTCGTTATGGTGAGTTGCAACTGCTACTGTAGTTAGGGAGGTGAAGGAGTCTTCAAGAAGATGCTGTCAAAGTAAGAGTTTTACTGAATCCCAGAGACTGAAGGGGCTATTAACTTCATGAAGACCCTCAGAGCTGTAGCTAGGCCAAAAGGGAGGGCTACAAACTGGTAATAGTGATTTTGAAATGCAGACAGGAAGAACATATAATAGTCTGGCCAAATAGCAATATGTAAATAAGAGTCTGTGATATAGAGTGAAGCCATGAATTCTGCTGGTTCCATGGAAGCTATCACAGATATGACTGACTCCATCTTTGTATACACAAAGATACTTGTTAAGAACCTTTATATCAAGGAGAGGATGAAAACTTATACAGAATGAAAAGATCAGAATATAAGCCCTTAAAGCATTTGCTCCCATAGTACCGGGGCTATTACATCTGCCTCTTTCATGGACTGAAGTGCCTGATGGAAGCCTGTTGGAATTTTGAGCATGAAGAAGCAAGGTAGAGGCAGTGTAATGCAGGACATCCTATAGTGCCTGGAGATGATCAGAAGTACCCAATCATCAAAAATGGAGCCCTTCCAATGAAGTAAGTGGTATCAGAATCTTCCCCCAATGGAAGACTGTTGGGGGTTTACAATTTCCCACCATCAGACTGTGGATGATTTACTGTCCAGGAGGTTGGGAGAAGATTTATTCTTTGGCCACCTGGGCCGGGACATTCCAGAGTAATGAAAGGATGACCTAGAATTGCTAGTCCTTGTCCAACAAGGGTAAACCACTTTTCTTTACAACATGGTTTCATACACAGCTCTCTTAAGGTCCCGACACAGCATTTCAATCGGGTTGAGGTCTGGACTTTGACTGGGTCATTGCAACACCTTGATTCTTTTCTTTTTCAGCCATTCTGCTGTAGATTTGCTGGTGTGTTTGGGATCATAGTCCTGACTCAATTTTGGCCAAGCTTTAGCTGTCCAACAGATGGTTTCACATTTGACTGTAGAATACTTTGATATACAGAGGAGTTCATGGTCAGCTCAATAACTGCAAGGTTCCCAGGTCCTGTTGCTGCAAAACAAGCCCAAATCACCACCCCTCCATCACCGTGCTTGACAGCTGGTGTGAAGTGTTTGTGCTGATATGCTGTGTTTGGTTTTCACCAAACATGGAGCTGTGCATTATAGCCAAACATCTCCACTTTGGTCTCCTCTGTCTAAACGACATTGTTTCAGAAATCTTGTGGTTTGTTCAGATGCAACTTTGCAAACCTAAACCATGCTGCCATGTTCTTTTTAGAGAGAAGAGGCTTTTTCCTGGCAACCCTTCCAAACAAACCATACTTGTTCAGTCTTTTTCTAATTGTACTGTCATGAACTTTAACATCCTGAGTCCTGATGTAACTCTTGGGTTTTTTGCAATTTCTCGGTGTGTTGCACGGTCTGACCTTGGGGTGAATCTGCTGGGATGTCCACTCCTGGGAAGACTGGCAACTGTCTTGAATGTTTTCCACTTTTGAATAATCTTTCTCATTGTAGAATGATGGACTTTAAATTGTTTGGAACCCTTCCCAGATTGATGGGCAGCAATAATTGGTTCTCTAAGATCAATGCTGATGTCTTTCCTCCTTGGCATTGTGTTAACACACACCTGAAGGCTCCAGACCAGCAAACTGCTACAACTTTGGCTTTTATAGAGGTGGTCACACTTGCTGATGATCAATTAATCAAGGTCATTTGATTAGCAGCACCTGTCTGCTACTTAGCATCTTAATTCCTTTGGCAGTAGTAAGGGTGTACTTAGGTTTTTACACATGGCTTCTCCATTTTGGCTTTATTTTTGTTACATAAATTATGACGCTGTGTAATTTGTCATATGTTGTTGTTCATCTGAGGTTGTATTTACCTAAGTTTTAGACTTGCAAAGGAACAGATGATTGTTATTATGTCTTGATATGTAAAACCATAGAATTCAAATAGGGTGTACTTTATTTTTCACACACTGTATTAAGGCAATAACATCCTCTTGTGAATATACTCCTGAACAGCTTTTAGGAGCTTATACTGCATGTGCGTGTGTATAAAAAGCATGCAACCAAATAAATCCCTCAAAGGGAGACAACTATATTCACAGTGCCAGTGAGACATCCTCTCCCTGGTCTCAAGGAGTAGGGAGCTAGATCACAATGCCAGGCCTCCTTAAGGGACTGAGTGAAAAAAGGACAGGATTCTTTGGTCCTAGACAGCACTCGAGACGAAGCCAGGTCTCCCTCAGATAAAATGTAGTAAAAAATAAATAAAATAAATTAAAAATGAGTAGCATTTCCCCTCAGGTAAATGCCCCACTGTCTCCTGGAGGAAGAGCTCTATACCCCATGGTCCCAGCATCCCTCAATTATATATCTATGGTACTTATATATACACCTTAATAGACCTTTTTTAAGGCACAGTACAGACTGCCCATGTCCTCTCTGCGCACCTTCCTAGGACCGCTTCTGACAAACTTCCTTAGAAAATTACAATATAGGATGGGAAATGAGAAAAAAAAATGGCTCAGCTACCCATTTTAAAAGTAAAGGGACAATACTTAATAAATGTATATGATAATCTGTGACATAGTATGGTTTCAAAGCAGAAAATGCCAAAAGGCTGTTTTTTTTAAGAAAAAAAACATATTGTAGAGTACACTCACTTTTGACAATTGTAAAGCTTACCTTGTTGACCATGATTTACAAATACAGCTATGGTATGTCATTAGGTGAAAAAACCAAGACACTTCTGAATACACAAAGTATTTTACAAATAAATACTGAACAAAGCAGTCAGCACATTTTTAAAAGAATAGTAAAGCAGGAATACAATATGCACATTGGTACATGTATAGGGTAACTTAAGGTGGTTGGGGTATGCAAAGGTCAGTGCTTCCTTGCAAATTTCCATTTACAAGCAACAAAAATTATTCCAGTCATTCCATGGTCAGGATAAATCTATGTGGGCTTACTGTTAAAGGGATAGTAATACTTCATTTTATCTTTATTTTATTTTGTAGGCATTAAAAAAACATGAAGAATGATATAAGTCTTATCTCTCAAACCTTTATGGTTTAAGAGATATTAACAATCAAAGTATTCCCCCCCATTCAGCCAGATCAGAAGGGAGGTGCCCAGGTAGACTGCAAAAAGGGACAATCTTCAATTAAGATAAGGGAAAAAGTTGAAAAACTTCTCAAGGGGGGAAGGGCTTTCATTCTTTTCATACAAAGAAGATTGTCCCCTGCTGTTATCTGTGTGGTCTAACAACCAGATTCACATCTGAGAAGAGATAGCTTACACTAGGAAAAAGGGACGGGAGGGGGGAAACTTTGCTTGTGAATATCTCTTAAGCCATAAAGGTTTGAGAGATAAGACTTATATCATTCTTCATGTTTTTTTAATGCCTACAAAATAAAATAAAGTTAAAACAAAGTATTACTATCCCTTTAAGATCACTGTAGCAGTGATCAGATAGCATGACAAGAAACTGTGAAATCTCCTATGGTACAGGAGGGGAGTAGAGTAATCTGGTAGAGGTGTGTTAAGCATAGCAAGCATCTCAGCACACTATTCCTTTTCACCCATCTACTGGAAAGATGATGTGCTGCAACAAAAACTAGCAAGGGGATGGGTATACAGAAAAGTAAACTACTTTTATTTGTAATTTTGCAATTAGTCATTGTTCCAACAACCTGGCAAAGGTGTAGCACTTTAACCCTAATAAATACATACACAATTTGAAATAAACATGGTGGTGGTAGATTAAAGCTCCTCAACCCACTGAGGATTAAAGAGTTATGTAACAATTCTTTTCAATGGATTACACACACCTCTCATCTTCAAGGGTTTAATGTGAGTAAAATAATACTCAACATAGGAATTTTATACCCTTTTTAACTTATTACACGCTGACTACCACCTGGGTACAATACACAGTTGCCAGAGACTCAACTCAACATCTATATCATATTTCTCACTGACACATTTGTATTGGACTATCCATAGTCTTATCTTATATATATAAAATTCTAAGTGGTTTCTGGGTCACTGTCATCCCCACACAGGGCAGTATGGGGACGGAGACTCGCCCCATGCAGCATATCAGGTGCGGAGATTTTCAAAGAAGTGGGCCAGGATAAAAATCGCTGCAGCAAGTCTGCCTGCTGCAGCTGTCCACCGAGATCCTGACATGCACGTTGTGCCCAATCGCACAGGTCATGCCGTGTACCAATCGCTAGTACTACTATAATGATACACTGCTCCTAACCTCTTAATTATGTTTAATTTTATTCTATCTCAGAAACATCTAGAGGACTATTTGAATCCAACTATTTTCCCTTCACCATAATACTCATGTTCATTAATAAAGCACTATCTAATTTGGATTCATTCTATTTGAGGTTTGAGTACACTTTCATCCTATATAATAATTCGCTAAAGCATGTGTAATGACAAAGTCATGCGCAAAAGAGACTTCTGCGTGTGCTGCAGTCATGCGGAGTAGAGACTGCCCGCACCACGGCTGATACAGAGCTCACTCTGTATCAGCTGCGGCGCAGGCAGTCTCTACTGCACATGACTGCCCCACAACCGGCTGGTGGTGGCACTGTTGCCCGTGTAATGGGCTCTTCAACTAGTAAACATATATTTGCATAGAACATGGAAAATGTAATTCATCTATCCCTATCAATTTAATTTCCATATGATTGGGTATTCATTAAGGATTTCAATATGTCTGATTCACCAATGCAACTAATTGTTTTAAAAAAATGGTTGATACCAAAAACTCTTTTTTTTTTTTTTTTAATTTACTTTATATAGGAATTAGATTTTTAAATGTTTACGTCTGGCAAGGCATTATACAAAGTGCAGGGCTCTATTACTTTTTACTGTTTTAGGCCTTTTTTCCCCTATAGAGAGGAACTATCATTATGCACTTTAGGAGAGATGCTGTTAAAGATGATGCCTTCTGAAATCTGTGTGGTGGCTTCCCAGCCATTCTGCAGATAAGCCATATGTCCACAAGCACCATTTGGAAGGGACCAGGACCCTAGAAAAGGTACATTGAAATGAACACAGTGAATAAAATGCTTGATCAGATGTGCTGCCTAAGTATCTTCCCACGGAACAGACTTCAGATAGCAGCCAAACGGACAGACAGAAACACAGAGACGGAGAACAATACTAAAGATCCCTCAACTCCTGTCTCCATTACTGCAGTACTAGTTAGAGGCACCTTCCCTCAGGGCAGGCCTCAAACCATTATGCAGTTAGTGTCCTCTTCAGCTGTGCAGGCAAAATGAATTAACATAGTAGGGCCAATCTATATGGGAAAAAACTTTCCCCATAAAACAAGAAAATAAAATAAAAAGAAATGAAATACTAAAAAAGTCCCTATACCTCTAAGGCAGGAACACTTTAAAACTGAGGCTGCTACTACCAGGTGGGGGTTAAGCAGGGCAAAGAGTCTTTTCCTCCTTCAGAAAGCTGTGTCTGCAAATGCCCTGCCCCTATCAGTAACAACTTAAACCATGTGGTTCCTATGTTCCCAATATAAGGTAAATAATATTAAAAATAATGAACACAGTTTACATATTTTTTTGTTGAACTAAGAACATTTTCTAGGCTGCAGATATATTTTTCTGGTAACTTGTACATTTTTGTTTTAAACAATACATTTTTAGTAAATGTTCAAATACATTCTTCTCTCACACGTTAGGTAATGTCAGCTGCATTAATGGCACAAATTATAATGCTAAGAATCTCATAACATTGTCACACTAGAAGAAACCGCTATTCATGTCATCAATATTAGGAACTAATGAAAAATGAAACAGTCCAATATCTATAATGTGATCACATGTATGCAAACCTGAGTTGTCTTATTCAATTAAATAAATTGTCACTCACAGTTAAGTAATCACATCTGAGCACACAATATATTAAAAAATAACCTACTTCCAGGTAACCCAAAATGAAACATCTGTTTCCACACTATAGAAAGAACTAACAAGAGGTGGCAGGAGCCACTAACCTCATCTCTCAGAACTTTATTAGAATGCAATTTTGAGTCAGTGGGCTGCGTAACAAAAAAAAAAAAAATCTGATTGTCTATAAAAGTTATGAAGAAAATATGAATATTTTAAAGGTGACATGCTAACCCCTTGGATGCTAGAGTTTCACAATGCATTCAAGAAATTTCTAGTATCCCAGGTGATAAAGATTCATCTATGGACATGGAAAGATTCTTATATAAAAAACAAGAATTATCCAGCACTAATAGGTGTAGATAGAGGCAAAAAGCTCAGTAAATTTCAGCTACTGTTTCACTGAGGTAATTAGAGAAGTATACGACAATACCTACATTATTCCTGGGTAAATTAAATGGTAAGAGACAAGGGGGTAGATTCACTAAGATGTGATAAAGAGATAATCAAGTGGAGATGACATCTCCAGTGATATCATTTATCCAATTCCTGTGTAATTCTATGGAGCCTATGCACTAAGATTTCTCCAATTTTAAGAACTGAAGAAGTGATATCACTGGAGAAGTCATCTCCACTTTATTACCTCATTATCAGGAATTAGTGAATAACCCCCACTGTTTGGACAGAAATAGAAAGTTCTAATCGGAGGTATCATACTAACACAGACCAGGCCGCAAAGTGATACCATTTCATACTAGACTGCAGAATACAATTCCAGGAGATGATATAGTACTTTTCTTTATATTAGACAATACTTGTATAATATTTATTTTTGTTCACCATTCAGTTAACTGTATTTAACTGAATGGTTAACTGTATTTCTTAAATCAAGATAGTAAACATTTTTCAAATGTAAATTACATAGTTCACAATATTACGGTAAATGAAAACTATCTAAGATTTACAATAGATTCAATGACTCAGAAATCTGTACCGTGGCTGCACTGTTTTTAGTTACTTGTGTAAAGATTACTCCTGCCTAAATATCCTATTTATTCAAAAAAGCACCAACAGATTCTGCAGTACTGTACAACTGATTGACAAGACAACAGAGCCCTGTGCAAACATATTGGTGGACTACAGGATAAAAGGACCCTGCTAGAGCTTAAAATCTGATGTGATTGATACAAAAAGTCTAAGTGCTTTGAACTGCAGAATGGTCCAGCCAGAAAGCCTGACTCATCTTCCTTTTGTGAGCAGCAAATACTTTAAATTAATGTAGGGTGGAACATTCAGCTGATGGCAACTTGGTGGAATTATGAAGAGTGACATTGGAGGAGTGTGATGGACTCACAATACAGAGATTTAAAAGAGCTTGTCCCAGTGTAGGTGTAAAGAAAGGGGGCAATGATATCCAACCACAAAGCAGTATGTAGTGAGAGAGGAGTAGATGTGGTCATTCTTAGCTGTGTAGGAGGTTATAATCTGATCAGCCTCCCTGAAAAGGTGTATTTTCAGGAAGGGTAAGGGAGAGTCTGACAGACAGTAGGAGAGGGAGCTTCATGACATATTTCACTATGCAAACATTTATGTTTTCACACCAGGCACAATCTTAATCTAAACATTGATATATGGGTCCACTTATCAACCTGCAGATAGCATAAATGCAAGGAGTATCACCTTGCGAATAGTAAATATCTTGCAAAGTAGATATGCAGTTATGTCTAATCCATACAATATAATCCTATATTGTAAAAAACAAAATATCAAGTTGCGCACAGATATAGACTGGAAATCACTCCGCCATTCAGTGCTAGAATTAGGGATCCCTGCTCATAGATATCCCAATAACTTTCCAAACTTTACAAAATATGTATTCAGCACTTCGAATAGGCAGACTGAGCTTGTGGGAAAGGATAGTCACTCTCCACACAATAACAGCCTATAATAATATGTAAAATAATATAATATGTTATACCTTTATTACCATTATTTGCACACACTGACGCTTCTAATGTACAGCATAAGAAAAAAATAGTTAAAATTCCTCAATACACACATAACCATAAAAATTATGGGAAAATATCTACACACATACATCCTGAATCCACCAATCAGGTTTACGGATCAAAGAAATTCCCAAATCTTAATCTAGAAATACTCTGGTGATATCTGCAGCCACAAGATGCAACCTGCAGAGATTTCTGTTAAATTCTGTTAAGTTAGCACATTGCAATGATGGGAAAATATCTACACACATAGATCCTAAATCCACCAATCAGGTTTAAGGATCAAAGAAATTTCCAAATCTTAATCTAGAAATACTCTGATGATATCCACATCTACAAGATGCAAACAGCAGAGATTTCTGTTAAATTAGCACATTGCTCTCCCGTGATGGCCAGCTACAGTACAGGTTAAGACATAGATACAAATTGAAACCGATCGTTGATGGTCACAACGAGAGAGCAAAGTTAATACGCAAATAACTCAAACTAGGAAATACACTATCACAAATAAACTAAGGCTAATACAAATGCAAATTAAACCCACTCATCTCTCATCACAGCGAGAGTGCAGAAGAGATAAATGTCCAACACAGATAAAATAATATTCTAATCATTAACCCTGTCTCAACTAAAAAACATAAAAATTATTAAAAAAAAAATCAAAAATCATAAAAAAATACAGAAATATAGTTAAATGCTCATAATGATAGAATGTGGCCAGCATTCTATAAAGTTCAACAAATCATCAATCTGTATATAGGTCAGCAGTATATCTGATATTTTATTCTTTTTGCAAGATATATATAACTGTAGAGTCTTATGTAGCTTGTCTGCATAAGATATTAGCTTGCAGATTATAATGCTTGATGGAATACATCTGTCAAAGTGGTCGGCACAATATATACATGTGAGGGTAAACAAAAGGAACTTTCTCACCGGATAGATCTTCTATATATTTGCCTCTTAATGCGCAATGTCTCCGGTATTGTATCACCTTTCATAGAACCCTTTGTTCCATTCCTCCAAAATTGAAGCAGTGTTAAGTGCCACCGACTAGTACTGGTCAGAACCCTCTTCTGTGGTACTTTTGTTTGAAGTATCACAACCTCTCAACCGGTCAGTACCGACATTCAGCATCCACTGTTTCCACTTTGCGCCAAACACACACTGCACTATCCGATAACGGAAGTGGATATTGATGTTAATAAATTTGATATTTCTTCATAAATGTATCAAGAAAAAAAATAGCTTGATATACTGCAATCACCGTTCATAACCTAAATATCTTAATACCTAGCCGAGCTGTAAAAGGAAAATAAACAATTTTTAAGTGTGCTATGGAGAGCCACAGAACAAAAGGAAATATCGGTACACAAATTTCTTCTGTGACCTTCACGGTAATTACACTAAAGGGAGATAACAAAGCAATTTCTTAGGGTGGAAAAGACCAAACTCCCAGAAAATTTTTACTTTATGCATAAATGAGAATAGTGCAATATAACTTAAAAAAATAAAAAACTTTGGACACCACTTTGTGATATGATAGAAAAGAAGAAGGGACAAAGTATTTCTAACCCTGTTAAGGTGGAATCACAGCTTGCAGTACCCTTTTTCCAAAGCTTGTTTCCGCCAAAGCCCGGACATTCCGTCTATAATATGTGATAAATGTTGAGACTGAGACCCATGTTACTGCTATAAATATCTCTTCAGGAGGTGCCATAGCTTTAAGGGCCCAAGATGTTGATATATGTTGAATTTGATTTTCAAACCTCTTTGGTTCTGTTATATAGAAGTACATCTTACTAAACCTAATGAATATAGCCTCTTCTCTTTTTCTCACTTAGAGTTAGGACAGAATGAAGGTAGATTGATTTTCTAATTCAATTGGAACTCTGATATGACAATCTAATGCTAGGTTTTATGAGAAGAACTACCTTATCCTGGTGAAAAATTAGGTATGGAGTCAACAGGCCATTAGGTCCACCACTGGTAGACCCCACTGTCGAACTATCGATTCAGATACACTATGACTGAGCTCCTAATTGCCAGGATCCAGGTACTGGCAACTGAGAAAATCTGCCACAACATTGTACCCCTGCAATGTGAATGGAAGAGAAAAAGAATAAAGGGTCAGTCAAAGATTACCTCTTCCTTTGCCAAAATGCCTGGGAAGAACGAGCTGATGGGAACTGTGGATTACCAGATTTTAAAGTTACATGGTGACTATCCATTCATTGCTAAAAGGATCCTCCTGACATTGAGAAGGGGTCCATGGGGCTCTGGTAATCAGTGTGTAAAGTTAGAACCACTTTCAGCTCCATTGTAGCCACCAAAAGACATCCAATATGGCCACCATGCATGCCGTTTCTAAAGGCTCCGCAACACAAAAATTGAAAAGCTTATAAAAACTAATAAAAGTTAGCAAAAAGTAAAGAAAAACAGTATGTAAAGACCTCTGCAAAGTAAAGGCTGTTCCCAAATAAAAAGAAAGGTCCCACCCAGGCAAGGAATGCCCCCAGACTGGCAGTGCAGGTGTTAAAATCCCAATGGTGCAAAGAATGGGAAAACATAAGTTAAGTAACCTTTCATAGATGTGCTGCTCAAGCAAGCCATTAATAAAGTGCAAGTCAGGCTTCTAAACTACAGAGAAATGTGGCTGACAGACAGAGAAGTATGGGCATACACTCACAGGACTTATGCACTCAGGGGAGAGATTCTAGTCTCTTCAGTCTTTAGGCTTCTACACAAATGGCTAAGCTTCAGAGAAAGCTATGAGGAAGAAGGCTGATAAAGCAAGCTATCCTCCAAAGATGCAAGTCCTGAAAGCCTGTGTGATCAATCCTTCCAAAGGAGCCCAGGGATAGAAGACCATCTAATGGGGATTACACAGCCTCATAAACTAACACCATAAATAAAAAGACTAACTAAGAGAGAAGCTTTGCCCTTCTATAAGGTCAGTTTTAAAACTGAGAATTCTCATGTGGGAGTAAAGGAGGCAGTTTCCACCTCAGAGTTTTTCCTGTTTACGTGCCCTTTCTCCCTGGATGTGGGAACTTTACTCCATGGACGGAAGATAAATTGCTATCGAAATCCTTCCAGCTTGCAATGGAATGTAAGTTAAGGGGAACAGTTGTAGTCCAGAAAAAAAATCAGGAAGACCAAATAAAATATCAGACTAGGCGATTTAATCACAAAAATCAACGTCTAAAGTAGACAACACAACTCTTCGATAAGCCAGAGGCATTTTGCTACCAAGTGCTGTGGTCTGATAAAGCTAAAACTGAACTATTTGGCTAAAATCGCCAAAGGTATGTTTGGGAAAAAAAAAGAAGCATTTGAAGAAAACAACACCTTGCCAACTGTTAAGCTTGGGGTGGATCCATTCTGTTTTGTTTTTTTCAGTTTGTTACAATCAGCAATACATAGTAACTATGCAATATAATTTGAAGGAATATATCAAGTTTAAGTTTGTGCGCTGTAGAGGTTGTGTTAACTTCTCTTCTCTTAGAAAATCAACAAAACGTGCGATTTGGCCAGAGTGAACAAAACTGTATATTACAAATATATTGCTAGTATAGTACAGAAGTTTTTCATTATCTTTAAAATTAACATAACAGACCAACTTTAAATATGCTTACTTTCATTAAGTTTCAAATTTTATATTTTAGTATTAGCCATGAGTGTTGATAATTAACAAACTGGAATGTGCTGTGTACATTTGTGGCATTATATTATACTCCTTCGCTCTATAGTGGCTACGTTTCTTGATTTGATCACATCACTAGGTTTCACTGTTTTCCTTATAGGATGTCCAAGTAGCTTCCTGTAGCTTTTCAGTACAAAATTTTAACCCTTGTCTTATGTAATGTTAGTGAGATGCACTCTACAAGAACAACTGTATGTTTAAGAACACTGACCCTAAATCAAGTTTAAAAAAATTAAATGTTCATTCCTGGAAAGGCTGAGTCAGAAAACACACAAAACTAAAGGTAGAGAACAACAATGCAGAACTCAAGGTTAACCAAAAAAGCAGACACTAGTAATACAGAAATAAAAAGCAGAACCTCTCCTGATACAAAAGTGAAAACCATTCTGACCATTAGCCACAAAAATGTAGCTTAATTCTTGAAATTGTTATCAAGGTAAAATTTATGTGGAGCTTTCAAAAAGTGCAAAGAAGAAAATATTAGATTTATTAAAAAGACATCAAGCTGCATAATTAGCTTTATTGAAAACTAGTGTGAAAGCCCGTGTACACAGGCCAAGGTCCTGGTAATGTCAGCCGTTTGAGTGCCAGAGAGGTACACAACACATTGCTTTGCAATGCATTGCTTAACCCTCTGGCACTCATACGGTTAAGAGGCCGCTACCTCACTGCTCCTCAAGATGCAGTCTTGTGTCACCTCACTCACACGATGCAATCATGCGCAGTAGAGACTGCCTGAATGCGGGTAGTCTCTACTGCGCATGACCGCATCGTGACAAACATCCTAGTGAATAAGTAATACATCATTTTATAAAAAAAAGTACAAAAAAAAACAAAACTCACCACTACTGAAATAAGATGATGTTGGCCATTAAGAACAGAGAGAGTTCTGCCATGTTGATGACGAGATGTTTGATTGGCAGTGTTGCCCTTCCCGGGAGATGTTACTCTCCATTGGAAAGACTGCCCCAATCCATGTAGTGTACACTGTCTGACCTGCACACCGGGTCAGTGATAGACTGATGAAATGTTGAGGGAGGCATTGCCTAACAAGAGGGGAAGGAACTTACAAACCGTGCGCTACAGCTTGTACCACACTGAGGTACTTTTTAGAAGCAGGATATCTTGGGGAGTTTAACCATTTAAATAAATAAATAAATAAATAAAAAAAAATCAACATTTACACATATTGCCAATATAAGAATATATTTACATTATCTTTGAAGGAGGCGAAAGTTCTACTTTCAATGTGACTTAATTCCTTCCATTCTACTGAGGGCTACAAGACATTGCTTTAAGTCCCATTAAAAGTGACGTACACCCTTTATTTTTTTTTTGTTTATTTTACATGTTCTGCAAGGACATAATATGTAATGTAAAAACACCCTTTTTTCTGTGCATCTGTTACCACAGAGCCTTCTGTATGCAGGTTTAGGGGGACAATGTAACAATCCCTGCAGAATAACAGCCTAACTAAAACATACAGAGCACTAACTGCTGCAGAGATAGTTTGAACTGTATCACTATCCATGCTTTCAGAGAACCTGACATTAACGTAAAAGTGAAATAAATAAAGGAGAGAAAAAGTAATGCAAAGTACAGGCAATTTCACTTGTTTTACAATGGCACAATATATAAACTTTAAATCAATGGGACATTTTACTTCTTCCCTAAGTACACTTGGTTTGTCTCACATTTAGTCCAGGTGTTAATATATAATAGTTATTAATATATCAGAATCAAAGATGAAATAACCAGAGAGCAAACGGACGTAAGAGACATAATTCTTGGAGGTCGTTATTTAGCTATCAATTCAAGCAACGTGAAAAATGTATAGTTTTTCTTTGGTGAATTATTACGAGACATTATGTTATATATCCACAATATGAGAGGTGTCAAACATTCTGTCTTGAGCAGTTGTTTCAAAACCTGTATATGGGTGTCAACAATACAGTAAAACTTTAGGGTTACCCTACTTGAACAATGTAGTAAACCAAAAGGTCAGAGCCTTATATTAAGTGGAAGTACCACAAATTACTCTAAAATATATATGTTAAAAGTAGGATTTTAGGGTTCTTATCTATTAAATCCTTTTCTCTATAGTCCATATGGAACACAGGTATCATGAATTTGAGTCCCTCCTTCTGAAGGGCAGGCCACACCTCAAAAGACAGTCTTGTAGGTGGATACTCACAACCATTCCTCCACCTCAACCCTCACCCCGCCTACTATACAGTATGAATGTGACAGAAGCCACATTAACTAGGCGAGCAAGATAAAAAGAAGGAAATCTCATGTCAGAAAAAAGACCCTAAGCAGATTCCGCATTTCAGATAGGCAAGGTCAAAAGGAGGTCCATTTCGCTGGTTGAGAAAAGGATTTAACAGATAAGAAAACTAAAATCATATTTTCTCTTGCCTCCAATATGGAACAAGAGTACCATGGGGATTTACAAACACTAAGCTCCCAGGGTAGGAAAAAAGGAGAAAGGACCTCACACCTGTCCCCGATTCCCTAGAGCCCATGCCAAAATAGAACAGCCCAAGCCGAAAGTGTCAACGGACATTGAACGTACATAGCACACAATAACAAGAGCCACCACATCCAACAAATGGAGATCCTCCTCCTCGTCAGACTTCAGGTCAGTTTAACATGAAGGTGCCACAGTCTCTTGACTGATGTGGAGCTTGGAAACTAGCTTATGAAGAAATTCCTGAGGGGTCTTAAGCACTGCCTTATCCTTGTGAAAAAATAGGAAGGGTGGCTTGCTCTCCGGACTGAGACAACTGCCAGGAGAAAAGCCATCTAAAGCATCAGTTGATGCAGAGGAATGGAAGCAAGGGACTCAAAAGGAGGCCTCTGCAACACTCCCAAAACCAGATTAAGGTCCCACAGAAGAGTAGGAGCCTTAAAGGCAGGGAAGGTATGAGCTACCCCCTGAAGAAACACCATGACATCTGGAATGGTGGCAATACTTCTCTGTAAAAACACAAAGTGTTGAAATTTGAACCTCTAAGGGACTCAGACTGAGCCCCTTGTTTACTCCATCCTGGAGAAAGGATAACACCAAAAGGAGGTAAAACTCCTGAGAGGAAACAATCCTGTCCATGCACCATGAATGAAACAATTAACATACACTATGGTAGGTCATGGAAGAGACGGGCTTGCAGGCCTGAATCATAGTGGAAATGACCTCCGTGGAGAACCCTTTTCTCCTCAAAATGTGGGCTTCAACAGCCATGCCGGTAAGGCCATTTTTTCCACATCCTCTTTCCACAGGTAACCCTGGAGAAAAAGGTCCGGACTGGGAGGGAGGTGAAGCAGGTCCTGCATGGAAAGACAGACCAGGTCTGCAAACCACGCCCTCCTGGTCCACTGTGGAGCGACCAGAACCACAGTTGTGCCATCCATCCTGATGTTCCAGAGTACCCTGAATATGAAAGGAATTGGAAGACAGACATAAGCTAGATGGAAGTTCTCTCGAACGAGGTGGCGACACTTTGAGTGCCCCCTTGATGGTTGATGTATGCCACTTTTGTGGTATTGTCCGACTGAACCCTCAACGGCTGATAAAATTAGTATGGCCCCCATATCTATCAGAAAAACCAATAAAAAAAGCTAAAAACTATGTGTCTCGGCTCCATCCATACTCTTCAGAGGACATATTCATACTGAGTAGTAGGAGGGACTCGACCCCATGGTACCTGTGTTCCATATTCGATGTAAGAGAAAGACAAAGTGCAGCAGTCCTTCGGCAAATGAAGAGCACCGCAGGAAACAAATACAGATTAAAACAGATTTAAAAGAGATGTACCACTTCAATACTGGAGAAGTCTTCAGTACCCTGAGAAGCACGACTTAGCAACTTATCTGGGGCTGCATTTGCTGCAAGAGAACTCTGGTTGGCAGGTGGGCTGGTGATCACAAGTAAAGTTTGTGGCTTAAGCCACAGACAAAGCTTACTGCCATTCTCATAGACAGCAAGTGCCGGGCACTTAACACATACGCATTTATGTCTATGGGGGTGGTTAGCATATGCTTTGGATACAGAATAGTAACATAGTAAAGGCCTGAAATTGGTGTCATAATAGGGAGAATCGAGAAATTATGACACCAAAGCTGCACACAGAAAAAATCCAGAGTGCCATGGGCACAATCATTGAGAGGTGGCAAGCCCTTTTCAGCCTCGCGGCTGTTTAGTGTAAGACAAGGCTCACTCTTCATTGCTGTGAATGGCAGAGATGGATTTCCCAACAGCCTTAATAGGCAACTGCCAAGAGCTCCAAATTTTGGGGTGAGCCTCAGCTGTGCTTGCTACACCCACATTATCTGCTGTGAGAGTGAACAGTCCCTGCAATAGTTTTATACTCCATTACAGACTATTGTTTAACCCTTTTGGTGCTCGAGAGATCTGCAATGCATTGTGGAGAAATGTGTTGAGGATGTCTCCAGCAACCAAGGGGTTAAAGCTTTTTCTTGGTTCTTGATTACTATAGGCCTAGGGTATTTTCTGTGCCAGGAAATAGCAGATGGGGTGGAGGCAGGATCATGTGAGGAGTAGAAAATATGGCCATGCATGGAGCTAAGGGTGCCTAGGGGAGCATTGTCTTGCCTAGGGGAGCTAGGGATGTAAATCCAGTCCTAGTGATTGGCATTCTCTCCCTATCAAAGCCAGTAATATAAAATGAAAGCACCCAATGCCATGCTGTCTGTTTACAGTGTACAAGCTTTGCCATTGGCTTACATAGTTATTCGTGGTTGGACACATGAAGTAAGGTTCTCTCTGAAAGAAAGAAGAACTACTTTGAGAGCAGATGATCACATGAGAATCTTCACCAATACTGACCAAAGAGCATTCACACAGTTATATGTTTGCCCATAGCATACCATTGTTGCCTCCTTTGTATATGCAGAAGAAAAGAATGTGTTTAAGGTGTCAGCCTTACCCTTATGCTCTCTAATTAATGTACCTTTCTCAGTTTCAAGAGGATCAAGATCAACCATAGTCTTTCTTGCCATTTGTATACTTGTCGAATTGTGAATACCTTGCAGTCTTTTGAAATATTTTCCCATCTTCAGTTTGTTTTGCCTAATTGCTTATTTGCAGACTCTATAACATTCATTATATTTTTATATGATATATTTGACCCTTTTAGTTAATCTGCATTGATCTTATTTTGCTCCTCTTGTGCTTATTCCCCAGTGATATATATTGACGCATTTATTTATCTAAGAGCATTTTAAATAAACTCCATGCTTCTTGTGCATTTTTATGAAGATTACATCCCATTGAATGGTCATTTTATACTGCTTTTAGTATTATGGAATTAGATTAGCCTTTTCAAAGTTGAAAATTTTGTTTAAACCCTTGTTAATGGGGTTCTCATAACACATTTCAAAAGATACCACATTGTGGTCACTACTGCCTAAATGTTCAATTACCTTTATACTGTTATACAATCTCCGAACAGTTTGAGACCAGTAGGTCTCCCTTTGTTGTGCTTGAAGTCATATTTTTCCAGTCAGCTTCAAGGTAGTTGAAATCTCACCGTATGATTGCATTTCCTGACTTAGAAGGCTTTTCCATTTACAGCAACTGTTGGGCTTCTTCAAATTCCCCAGTATTAGGTGGTTTGTAGCAAATTCCCATTAATATATTCTTACTAAGTATACCTCCAGTGTGTATTTCAACCCACAGAGCTTCTACATTTTCACTGGACCCTTCTCTAATATCTTCCCTCCTACTAGGTTTTAAGGCATGCTTTATATATATGCATGCATATATACACCCACCTATTTTATTACATTATAGCTCCTAAAAAGTGACTAGATGATAAACGACCACCAATAAATGAAAACAGATATCCCTGCTATTGTAGCACTCATGTCTCAATGATTATAATCTCTCAGAACATCAGTGGGTTGTTGCCGGGGAATCTACTGGCTTGCAACCACCTACTGTATATAGAAGCTACAGATCTAAAGAGTATATATATATATATATATATATATATATATATATATATATATATATATATATGAGTATTTAACAGCAGGAGTTAAATTCACACACTGATCAGATGTTGTTTAAATCAATTATTGTTTAAAGCTGTTACAGCTAGCATTTCAACTCAAAGAGTAGAATGAAATAGTTGTCCACTATTATATTTACGGCTATTATACATACTTCTTTTAAAGATATGTGGCCAAGATCGAAGAATGAAAGACTATTTTAATAGGGATTTTACCAAAGAGCAGTGTTCCCCATTATATAAGTAAAAATCCTAAAATCTATCTGCAAGTTGTTTTGATCATGGACAGCTCACTAAGCGTATGCTACATTAAAGGAGTCTTTATAACACAAATTATTTTCTGAAAGCTGAGTGCGATATCATCAGCTTAAGACATTGCAGACATGAAATTAAACGGAGAATGCATTCTCAGTCACCAATTGTCTGACACATAAAAATCCGGTGAGGTTGTGTGCCACTATTTGAATCCTTGAAAAGCCATCCTCTTTCTACATCATCATGATATTGAACCAATCATAGTACATACCAAAAAGATCCGTCAATCATGTGTCAATGTGAAACTGCTTTTGTTACAAGTCCCATAAGGAAACAATGTTACAATATGTAATATTAGAAAATTGTATGCCTTCCAAAAAAGTGTCATTTAACAAACATTTGTTTGTGAAAGTAAATCATCTCCAAACATCAAAAGTAAAAATGTTTGAAATAATAAATCAAATAATAAAATAGATTGTATCTTCAATATAAAATCAAATGAAAAGATGCACACATTATCATGTATATGGATAACTTCATCTCTTGTGGATGCATGGAACCAAGTAAAAATGGATTTATTTTCTCTACTTAGGAGTGTTTTCTCCACATCACCTCCTCTAATTCCTAAATGGACATTTTCCAAACCCCATGCCTTCAATTCCCCAGGATTAGAATTATGAACATCCAGAAAATATTGGCCACTAATAGTCAATTTCTTTTCAGAGTTTTTTGCATCTTTTGATGCTTTATCAATATTTCTTACGTGTTCTCTAATTCTTAATTTCAATGTCCTGCTTGTTTTTCCTGTACAATTCATTCCACAAGGGCACTGGAGACTGTATATAACTCCACTTGTCTGACAGGTTGTCAGTTCTCTTATGTAACATGTTTTACCAAATATATCTTTAACCTCTTTCATGATTGTATTTGTACAACCTACACAGTGCCCACATGGAAGGGAACCTTGTGCTGATAAGTTGCCAGGTCGTCTCCTTACAAAATGACTAGGTATTAAAAGGTATAAAAAGATTTGGCGCCCTCCTATCGGTTATGTCAGGAGCTTTGCCCACTCTCGTCCTTAGGTCTTCATCAGCTAACAAAATATGCCGATTATTCATCAACAATTTTTGAATGGATCTCCAATGGCAATTATATATGGTGATAAATCTAATTTTGCTCTCAGTAGAATCTGTTTTCTGTTTGATATAAAGCATAAATGGTCCAGCTGTGCAGATAGCTCGTTTAACCCCACCACACACACACACACCACCACCACCACCACCACCACCACCACCACACTGTTTGGGATTTAGAGGAGGTGATTTGGCAGTAGTAGTGGTACATATACACTTTTCATGTTTTCAAATTTACTATATTTTTGATGGAGATTCAGCTTGCCAGTTGGAGATTCATATGTTTTTGGAAACAAAAAGAGATATTGGATTCACACAAGTCCGAGCAGTGACAGTAGGCATTTCTCTGCATGCCTATATAGCTGCATGTAACCGTAGGTATACTACAAAGCAACTTGTCAATGTGAATGTTCCTATTATAGATTTTTTTTTTTTTTGTGTATGTGTGATAAGGCACTCTTTCTGCCCCCTGTTTTCTTCTTTTGTTCTAAGTAGAGAAAATATATATTTTTTTTGTTTTACTTGGTTCCATGCATCCATCAGGAGATTATATTACCCATACACTTATGATTATTTGTGCATTCTTCAAATTGATTCTATATTCAAGATACATTCTATTTCATTTTTATTATTTTTTTAATTATAGCCAGATCTATATATTTCAAAAATGTTCAATTTTGATATCTGTGAGATGATTATTTACTTTCAGATACAAATATTTGTTGAATGCCACTTTTTTGGAAGGCAAACAATTTTTCTAATAGTGCATATGTAACATTGTTTCCTTACGGGACAAAATCAGTTTTACATTGACACATGATTGACAGATCTTTTTGATATGTACTGTGATTGGTTCAATATCATGATGATGTAGAAAGAGAAGGGATTTTCAAAGATATAGTGGCACACAACGTGTTACGGTTTTCTGACACTCAGACACTGGTATAGTAAAAAAACACAGTTTTATTGAAAATAAAATGAATGAACAGCGCCACTGGGGGCCAAGAATGGTAACTGTGAGATACAGGTCCAAATGTGTCTAACAGACTAATCAGCACAGATAAGCAATTACACAGGGTTAAATGTGGAGAATAGATATCAGTCTCTTGATGGTGAAGAGAAGGGTGTATTGTGTGACTGAACTAATCACTCTCAGATACCTTTGCAAATAAATGCCCAGATAGACCAGCAAATGCCCAGGACCGAGCCTATACCACCTTAGTGGAATAATCTGGAGTAGAGCCACTGTGAGAGTAGATGGACCAGAATCGGAATCGCCCTTAACCTTGTCACGGATATAACCCTGCGTATGCCAATGGGAGAAGAGCCGTACGCACCCCTTGGGTGCCAGAGCGGACGAATCACTGCACAAGCGATAATGAGCCAACGGAATAGTGATACGGTAGCAACACAATGAGCGCTTAAGTGACCTGGACCGGAACACCTCCCCGGTGTCCAGCGGAGCACATACAGCAAGAGCAAACGGAGGTACCAACGCCAGCCGGCGCGGTTGCGGTGCTAACGGCACCGCAGAGACTACAGCTCTGCTAGTGCTAATTGGTAGGCACGGTCAGGAAGTCACAGGCTCACTCAGTGTTAACAGGCTCAAATGGAATACGCTGGCTTGGCAAGTGAAAGAGAACAGGCTCAGATATCGGAGGCAACCGGCACAGCAAGGGTTAATACTGGTTATACAAGGGTACTATAGCTCAGCAGTGCTATGGAGCAGGCTCAGGCAACGGTCCAGTAACCAAGAGAGGATTAGTCAGAGCAACACAAACACAGTTCAGAATGTCGCCAGCTGGCGACCAGGAACACGCAGGAACACAGGAACAAACACAGCACTGGATCCCAACCGGAACCGGATCGGTACTCGGAGCTTGAACGTCAGCCAGAGCCGGGTCAATCACGAAGCAGGAACGTCAGCCAGAGGCGGGTCAATCACGGAGCAGGAATGTCAGCCAGAGCCGGGTCAATCACGGAGCAGGAACGTCAGCCAGAGCCGGGTCAATCACGGAGCAGGAACAATGGGATGGTCAGACTAGCCGAGTCGGTAAACCGGAGAGCAGAAACACAGCAACAAGGCGCAGACTCAGGAACACCACGAAAGGGCAACTGACAAGTGCCCAAAACCCAGTATATAAAGGAACATCCTGGGCGGGCCAATCAGCTTCCTCCAATGCACAGGTAACCCAGCAAAGATTGACAGGGAAGCACGGGAACCGTGATACAACGTCACCTGCTTTTTATGTCTGTGCTCAAGCTTAGAGTGCAAAACGTGCGTTAGAAAATTGATTACTAAGAATAAATTCTCAGTTTCATTTTATGCCTATGTTTTAGGCTGATGATATAACACTCAGCTTTCTGAAAATAATTTGTGCTTATAAAGCCTCCTTTAATGTAGCATATGCTGAGTGAGCTGTTCATGAGGCAAAACAACTTGCAGATAGATGATTTGGGCTTATATATTGGGAAACACTGGTCTTTGACAAAATCTCTGTTAAGGTAGTCTGAAATTTTCAGACTTTGATCTTAGCTACACATCTTTAAATCAAATATGTATAATAGCCGGCAATGTAATAGTGCACAACTATTTGATTCTACTGTGAGTTGAAATGCTAGCTTTAACAGTAACAGCTTTAAACACCTTAAGGACCCATAATGTGCCAGAACAATCATGGAAAACATCTGTTAAGGACCCATGACTGTTCTGTTCATTATAGAATTCTGGTGTCCACGAGCAGCTGCAAGCCGTTCAGGGACCCCTGAATCTATTAGAGAGAAAAAAAAAAAAAAAAACATGCTCCATGGTCCTTAACTGCTGGCCGCATGGTGGTTCGTTAATGGGATAAACAATAGTTGATTTAAACAACAACTGATCAATGTGTAAATTTAACTTCTGCTGTTCCAACATAGTTTTGTTAATTACTTTCGATAACCAGTAATTTATAGCGCAAAGTAAAACTGATCTTGTCTGTTGGCCAATACGTGATTTAACTCGTGTCACCATACAGCTATTCTATTTACAATTTGCATAAATAATAGTGTTTATTGATTTACACGTGCGCCCACTATTATATTTATAATCCATTTTGGCTTTGATCCGTGTTTGCAGGTATAATGGCAATTAGCATAGCAGACTCCTCATTTCTAATGCTGGCTGCAGTAGCCTGTATTACGTTTTCAGTGAATATTGGATAACCCTATATACTCTTAAAGTTTACAGTCTGTATAGAGAATAGGAGGTGGCAAGCCTGTATGTGCCCTGGCAAAATTTAGTTAGCGTACAGACTTGTAGGCATAGATATCATTTAAATGTGTCCGTCCTTTTCTTTCTATGTTTTTCTTAAATAAAGGTTGCATTTTAGCCATGTATTTTCCCTCAAAACCCAGTGATGTTTTGAGAGATTAAAATAATTGAGATATGAGTGCTACAACAGCAAGGATATCAGTTTTCCTTCTTTCTGAACACCAGTTAGATCATACTGCTCATTCATTGCAATAAGTTCCAGTTTCCCATCTTACCACCATACATTTTACATTACTGTCATTCTGAAGAATCACTTTCATTGAAATATTTATTTGCCTTTTATCAGGTGTTAACACAGGCACCTCACTAGTAGATGAACTAGACAATGTCCATTGTATAAATCCCATGTTCTTACTTACACTATCTACCTCATTATGTGCTGTATCAACCCCACCCCTTTCCTAGTTTCCTAGTCTCCTCCAACCCGCTAATCACCCTAACATGTAACACAGTAGCCCCCTTTCTACTATGTTGCAATCCATCTTTACTATAAAGGTTGCCCCAAGGGAAAAAACAGCCCAGTGCTCTAGTAACCCAAACCCCACCTGCTTAAGTCTTTAGCTACACATTTAACTCCCTAATATCCCATTGCCTTTCTGATGTAGTGTGTGTAGCACAGGTGGTATTTCAGAAAATACTACCTTAGAGGTACTTTTCTTATAACTGAAATCCTGAACTATGAGACTTCCAAGTCAGCTAGATGTTGTCAGGTCAGTTCTGCTTCATATGTGGCTATTTTGGTGCTTACAGCAACAAACTTTCCCAACAAAGCTGAATTTTGTGTAATTTTCCACATTGTTCAAGCAGGTGAATGTGGGAGTAAAAGGCTCTTTTGGACAAGTCGTAAGTAAAGTGTGCCAATATTTCACCAAGCTCATCTCACCAACATGATAATGTTTATGACATAATACATTATTGGGTGCACATAGAAGCACAGTGTCTTACATTACCAGACATGGGAAGAGTTGATTGCAATCTTAAATGAAGAATACATTTTTTAGAAGATTATATTGATGCCCAGTGTTGTATTTCCCCAAGGCAGTAGTAGGGAGCCTAGATATGACAGGCATCTCAGCATTTCTGGAAAATCTCATTATGTAAAGTTACAGCAATGACTAACACAAGGAAAACCACCTTGCACTAATCCACCCACTACATGTTTATGGTTCTTAGGTAATATATATTGCAATTTGTCTACTAAACTGTTTTTTTATATCCCCTGTGATTGTCAACTTATTTAAATAGATATTAAAAAGTTGTTGTATATTATTGTATAAGGGTATTGTCTGGACCAGGCAGCCATGGATAGGTATCTGGGTCATGTGAGGAGCGCATGGTGTGAGAGACAGAGAAAGAAACTCATATGCCTGATCTGCTTAATTTAGACCTTACACAAATACCATTTGACACATTAAAACCCTTTGAATGCCAGAGGGGTATGCAATTCATTGCTCTGCAATGCACTGTGTACCCCTCTGGCACTCAAAGGGCTAAGAATGATGGATGATTAATAACTGGAGTAATTCTGGAGCAAACCAACTGCACCAATGGGAAAAACAAACATTCCCAAAATCCCCACTGACATAAAATGGATGTTTAACCCCTTGAATGCACCGAGTTTGAGATCTCTCTAGAATTCAAGTGGTTAAAAGTCCCATTTAGATCAATGAGGATTTTCATTTGCTTCCTATAGTGCTGTTTGTTTGCTCCGGAATTGCTCAAATTCTCTTTGGTACATCAGCCTCACTGGCAGATAGTAGTTACTACACCTGAATGCTTTTCAGACAACTCACAAGGATTGTACACTAAACTGTATATTGATTTTTGTAAGGCACAAATCCATAGATGATAAATTGCATATAATCTTAAGGGATGCATAAGAATGAGTTATATAGCTATCATTAATTTGAAATGCCAAAAGCATAGTGAGATAAAGTAATATTACCAAGGTCAAAAGGAATGCACAACCAGAGAAAATAAAACCATATAAAAATAATGTTTGATAGTTGAACCAGAGAGTTAGACAGCAGAGAAAAGGTGCTGTACAAACAGCTAAAGACAACAGGCAAGTAAACAAGGAGGGAAGGAGTGTCTATAGGAAGGAAGAGATAAAAAGTGTTACAAACAGATGAATTTACCTTTCAAAAACAATCTTAATTAGACGTGACATTTCACTTGTTCACCAAGTTCCTGTTTCATCCCCGTTCTATCCTTGTGGCATGCATACCAAAATGAAATCGTAATACTATTTGTTTTTACCCTTCCACTTTTACCATATTTTTCCCTTTATCCTCACAATCATACGCCTCACTTGCCCCATAACATATTAATCTTCCATGGACTGCTGCATAAATGTGCACTACCCTCTAAACACTGGTGGCAAGTTCTAAAAACAAGCTTGCCTAGTCCCAGAATCAACACAAAGTCATGCTTTCACTGTAGGCCCAACACAAGCAGCTCACTAAATGTTTACACATTTTATTACTTGCCATGAAAAGTGTTATAGAAACTTACCTGGCTCTTAAAACATAATAAAAGACAACTTCATTTTGACTTTCTTTAGTTCATTGATACATACACAGTATACTAGCAAATGAATGAATTAAAAGCATGGTGTTATGCATACAAACCAAAAATACGATTTTGGTGCTCTTACCTGTTAAACCCTTTTCTCTTTAGCTTATATGGAAAATAGGAACCATGGGGGTTGAGTCCGTCCTCCAGGACACAACACAAAATATGTTGTTTTTTTTTTTGGGTGGAGACCCACTCCTCTTCCTCCAGCTCAACCCCCTGCCTGCTTCCAGATATCATGTCATAATAGCCACAGCTAAAGAACTAAGCAGGAAAGAAGAAAAGAAAGAACCTAAGGTGGGGATCCTGTGTTCCATATGGACTAAAGAGAAAATGTTTTAAAAGGAAAGAACACTAAAATCCTATTTTCTCTTAAGTCCAATTTGGAATACAGGAATCATGGGGATATACCAAAGCACCCCAAAGATTCTGGGGTAAGAAAAAAAAAAGAGGAAAAACTCACACTTCCCTCATGATACCAGTGTTCCCTAGGATCAAACTGGATCTGTATAACTATAGGTGTCACCGGACACCGAATTAGCACAGCAAACCAAACAAGAGCCATGGGGGCTCAATATACTGAACAGCAAACTGGCAGCAGAGAAAGAAAAAGAGTGGTCCTCAAACAGGCAAAACTGCCTGAAGGACTTTTCAGCCAAAGCTGGCATCAGCTAGGGCCAAACCACTCTAGTGTTTGATGAATGTGTGCAAAAGGACCAAGTTGCAGCCTTGCACAGCTGTTAAACCAAGGCCTGGTTCTTGTAGGCCAAGGAAAGAACCACAGCTCTGGGGAAATTTGCTTTGCTCTTAAAGGAACAATAGTAAAAAACAGAAAAATCTCACATCACTAAACTACCCACACTGAATACATATAGTGAATAAAACAAAAGGGATAAAGATTAATTGGCATGTGATTGGCAGCAATGTTAGGCTGAAACCCTAAGTGCAAGTGCAACGAAAAAGAACAATCCTGCGCTCTATACCAAAATGTGACTACGTGCCCTAAGCTTAAGCATATATAATAATCATTAATAAATATGAAAATAAATATGAGGATTTAGTCTCCATTTTGGCCAAAATTGTATAAGCTTGCCACGGCGCCATGGTACCTCATAGTTTGGCAAGTACCTACTCTAATATGTCTACACAAGTCTGTCTAAATTAAAAACCAATATCTTGAGCGCAGGATTGTTTTGCACTTGATCTTAAAGGAAACATGCTTCTTCCTGGATGAAGGATCAGGGCATAACAATCTCCTGATGGATGTGAAAATCAGAGACAACTTTAGGAAGAAACCCCTGAGAGGTACGAAGTACAGCCTTATCTTTGTGAAACACCAGGAAAGGAGGTTTGCAAGGCAGAGATTGCAACTCAGCCACTCTCTGAACAGAGAAGTGCCAGGAGACAAGCAATATTCAGCATCAGCTGACATAGTGAGATGGAGGCCAGAAGCTCAAACAGACACCTCTGAATGATGCCCAAGACCAACATGAGATCCCACAGAAGTGTGAGGTTCTTAAAGGATGGAAAGACATGAGCCACTCCCTGTAGAAATGTCATCATGTCTGGGATAATGGCACTCTGTCTATGAAAGAAAATAGAGAGCTGAGATCTGTACCTTGAGGGAACTCTTGTTAACACCATCCTACCGGAAAGACATGTGGAGATATATTTCTGACAAAATACTAAAGACAAAAAATGGACCAAACCCTATGGTATGCCTTAGAGGAGTCCAGATTCTGAGCCTGGATCACGGTGGAGATTAAATCATCAGAGAATCTTTCAACTTCAGACTGGTGGCCTCAAGGTCAGTCTAGCCATGTCCTTATACACAAGGGGGCCTGAAGCATCAGATACAGTCTGGGAGGCAGGCAGATCATCTCCTGAATGGACAGACTTATGAGGTCTGTGACCCATGCTCTCCTGGGCCAGAAGGTGACGATTAAGATGACAAGCGCCTTCTCCATCCTGATATTCCGGATCACCCTGGGGATGAGAGGAATTGGAAGAAACACATAGGATAGGTGAAAGTTCCATGGAATGGACATAGCATCCATTGTAGAGGTCAAAGGGTCCCTTCCCAAGGTGCAGAATACAAGCACCTTCCTGTTCTCCATGGATGCCATCAGGTCTATCTCAGGGACCCCCAGTGTTGAACTATGATGCAGAATGCTTCCAAATGAAGCTCCCAGTTTCCTGGATCCATGTCTTAACTATTGAGAAAATTTGCCAACACATTTTCCACTCCTGGAATGTGTAAGGGTGAGATGGCTGGAACATGTGATTCTGCCCATGTGTGGAGATCCTTCACTTCTCTCCGGGCTCCCCCTTGACGGTTGATGTATGCCACTGCCGTGGAGTTGTCCGTTTGAACCCTCACAATAAGTGTATGTGTTTCAACTGACATTCTTTGGGAAATGTGGAGCAATTCTGTTGCAAACCAATTGCATCTTTGGGAACAAAAACATTTTCATTCATTTAAATGGAGCATTTAACTCCATGAAAGCTACAAAAATCTCCAATTCATTCCAAAGCAATGCACTTGAGACCTCAAACATTCATGACATTGAAAGATCCATTTAAATCAATGGGAATTTGTATTTGCTGTGTACTGAGTAGTCTTTGTGCTCCACTTTTATATTTATACATATGTCCTTTAGAATGTCAGACCGTTCTATCACAATACACGAACAAGTGCATGTCCATTATTTGGCATCCTGTTTCTTTCCGATACATAACTAGATGTATCACCTCCTGGTGGGATTTTACTTTCTTCTCTGACCAAAATCTTGCCTCCTGCTGAATTCTACATATCTTTTATTTAGATTTTCTCCATTTTACAAGAAGATGCACCATATTTTTTGACAACGCATCAATTCATATGTATTCAATTTTCTGTACCAATGTTTATACCAGAAGAACAACTGGGTTTATCTACATGTAATTCTAGCTGGGGATGCTGTACATAGACAAGATTGGAGAAATTTGGTGGCAAATAACTGCGCAACAAGAAAATAAAAATTACTGTCTATTTAACTGTATATTATTTTCATAAAGTATTACATTTGGGACAAACAAACTGCACCATAGAGGAGTAATATATTATTCTAAAATTTCCATTGATTTAAATGGGTTTTTAACTTCTCGAATGCTAGAGAAGTCTCCATAGTTGAATACCGCTAGCATTCCAGAGTTTACATGTTCCATTTAGATCAGTGGGCACTTGTTCTTTGCTCCTATGGTGCAGAACTGTTCCAGTTTACTTTTATACATAAGGTCCGCAGACTCATCTTCTGATATACATTGGATTGTGCATAAACAAATATAGACCAGATGGCTATACAGAGATTCCTACCCATCCATAGAAAAGCACACAAAACATATTTTAGGGCTAATACAGATACAAAACACATTTTACAAATGCTGTCAAGGAATATATGATGTTTAACAGAGTAGCAACACCTCCTAATAATAACCCTCCACTTACCTTACTATGGTCACAAAATCTGAAGGTCTCTATGAATGTCGCCATTGTGCCAGATGACTAAAAGAATGTATTATGCAAGGGCTATTATAGGGGCGGGGCTTGTGAATAGTTAGTGTTTGGGTTACTGGAAGTGTTAGGGCACATTTAACACCTGCATTGCCATGTGGAATTTTATGTACACCTTTAATTTCCTTGTACCCTAGAAGGTTTTATTACTTTTGTATACATACTTATGTAAAACACATAATTATTATGTATACACTTAAGATTCTTTTATTATTACAGCAATAAAAACAGTAGCTAAACTAACTGATATAACGTGAAATGCTACTTAAAATCCTTAAGGATCAGAGGGCTGTGCAATGTGGTTAAACAAACCGAAGAATGCACACAAAACACCACATATTGTTTCTTATTTCTTGATAATGCTGCTAAATATTGTACATATGTTTTAGCATCTGAAGAGTTACCTAAATTACCCATATAAAATCATTCTGGAATATATTATTCTGAAAGCAACACTGTATCCGGCAAACAATAGTAAAGTGAAAACTAAAAAGATAAGTGACTACCCTGACAGTTTCATAGTTGAAATGGTTTTGAATGGGAAACAAACTGAAGTGAGTTGACACTGGAGCCCTCTAATGGTTAAGAATATATCAGTCCACTCAAAATGTCTTAATTCTGAAAGTGGTTCCCAAATAAATCACATTCCTATGAATATAGGCATAAAGTATTTATGGGGGAAAAACTATGAACACAAACAACAAATTGTCTGTGAAGTATAATTGTTTCTTTAAAGATATGTACTTATAGGGCTTCATAAACAAAAGGAAATTGGAGCAATTATGGCAAAGCAAGTGTGCTATTGAAATCAGATAAAATGTCCCTAACTCCCCATTAAATAAATTGGGACATATAATACTTTGAATTCTACAGTGGTCTCTAGTAAATTGTTTGCAATGCTTTTGTGACCTCTCAAACATTCAAGAAGTTTCATTTAAAACAAATTTGGGGAAATTTTATGATCCAAAAGTGCAGTTGTTTTGTCCCTTAATTCTCTTTTCTTGACTTTCCATAAGCAGAAATGTAAGTAAAAAAATGAAGATCAAACAATTTTGTGCTGTGATGACTTTTGAATAAAGCATCTGCAGGCACTGAATATGTGGTTTATTCAGAGAGAAAGGCACTAAAATATTTGTTGTTTTTTTTCCATAAAACAACTTTACTATCACTTTGTCATTTACATAAAATAAAGAGTTTCCTTTGCGAGACAGTCATTATCCCTTGTTCGTCATATACATAATTAGCAATACTGGCACAGCTTTGCCCATGCGGTTGACAAAATAAATACCCCCCCCCAATCAAACAAAAAATAAATAAATAATAAAAAAAAAGTCCCATGCAGTAGTATGCATGAGTAAATAAACACAGAATGTGATATGTGTCTAGTAGTAATAGGGTTAAAAAAGTAAGTGGATTTACACGTAGGACTATTTTGCCCTGGCATCCAGGTACAACCAAAAAGTAAACAATGTTCTTAATGACTGAAATGATGAATTTTCAGTGCTCAGCACTTTCAACTCCAAAACGGTGTGCAACTTGCAAAGCACTGCATTACATAACTCTCCATCAGTGAGTGACAGCATATTTGTGTGGGAACATGTGTAAGCATGTGTTTTTAGTATAGTTCGTGTTTTTCTTTTTGTGTATTGATTTTGCATATAACATTTTGAGCATAGTATTTTGTGTTTTTCACATAGTGTATAGTGTTTTGCGTATCGCATATATCATATTGAATTTTGTGTATATTGTATATAGCATTTTGCATATACCTTATTGTGTATATCTTTTTGTGTAGATCATTTTGCATATAGCATTTTGTGGACAGCACATGTCATTTTCAGTATAGCATATAGCATTTATTATTTTGCATGTAGCAGTTTGTGGATAGCATATAGCATTTTGTGTATAGTATATAGTGTCTTGCATATTCTGTAAAATGTTTTGGCATAGCATTTTCCATATAGTGTTTTCTGTATTGCGAACAACTTTTAGCATTTTGCGTATAGCATTTTGCGTATAGCAGTTTGCGTATAGCAGTTTGCGTATAGCAGTTTGCGTATGGCTATGTGCATATAAAGCTTTTTGTATAGAATTTTGTGTATAGTGTATTGTGCACAGCATTTTGCATACATATCGTTTTGCATATAACCGTTTGCGTATATTGTTTTGCGGATATCTTTTTGCACATGAAATTTTGTGTACAGCATTCTGCATATAGCATATTGTGTTTTGCTTATAGTGCAAAAATAGGATTTTAGTCTTACCTGTTAAATCCTTTTCTCTTAGTCCATACAGGTTACTGGTAACTTTGGGGTAGGTGACTGCCCCTTTAAGTAGACAGGAATCGTTTCTTGCATAAGAAATGCTGGGCGGAGCCTACCTCTCCTACTAGTTGCATCAGCCAATCCCTCTCCAATTAAATTGAAATGCTAACTATTGACTAGATAGCCAGAAGGAAAAATAAGACTCCTGTGAGCACGAACCCGAAAGGACCCCCACGTTCTGCCACAGGAGAGCCAAGCATGGTACCCTGACAGGATGGGAGACCAGTAACCTGTATAGACTAAGAGTAAAGAATTTAACGGGTAAGACTAAAATACTCTTTTCTCTGTTGTCCAATACAGGTTACTGGTAACTTTGGGATGTCCAGATATTAAGTTCCCTGAGGTGGGAATTGAGGCAAGGACCAGGCGCAGGGTCCCCCAAATCACCAGAGCATACAAGATCGAACAGATCATCAACAGTCCAAACATAACAAAATGTCAACGGACATAGACTGGAATGGAATGCTCCAGGAACCATACACAGCACACTGAACTAGAGCCAACAAGGCTAAACAGGTTAAGGAGTACTAAAGGTACCTAGAAAGACCCTAGACAGGTAATGCAGCCTCCAGGATCTTTCTGCCAAAACTGGCATCAGCTGATGCCAGAACATTAACAAGGTAGTGTTTGGAAAAGGTGTGCAGCCGCCTTGCACAACTGAACAGCCGAGGCCTGATTCTTGTGGGCCCAAGAGGCCCCAATAGATCTGGTAGAATGAGCCATAACCCAAAAGGGCACAGGCTTCTTCCTCAATTCGTAAGCCTTAGGAATGGTGGACTTTATCCAGGAAGCAATGGTAACCTTAGAAGCTGGCTTGCCAGCTTGAGGACCCTCAGGAATGACAAACAACGCGTCAGACTTGCAAAAGGACTCAGTACTATGCACATAAAACTTGAGGCAATGTACTACATCCAACAAGTGAAGATCCCTTTCCTTGTCAGATGTAGGGTCAGGACAAAAAGAAGGCACCACAATTTCCTGATTAATGTGGAAGCCAGAGACAACCTTCGGAAGAAATTCCTAAGAAGTGCGAAGAACCGCCTTGTCCTTATGAAACACCAAAAAGGGGGGTTTGCAGGACAAGGCATGCAACTCAGCAAAACGGCAAACAGACACAATCGCCAGGAGAAAAGACATCTTCCAAGTCAAGAGTAATGTAATGGAATAGTAGCCAAGGACTCAAAAGGTGGATGCTGAAGAACACCTAATACCAAACTGAGATCCCACTGAGGCGAGCATCAGCGACACCCTGGAAGAAAACCTTGACATCAGGCATAATGGCAAGACGTCTCAAAGAAAACAAAGAGCACAGAAGTCTGAACCTTCAGAGAACTCAAACTGAGACCCTTATCAACCCCGGCTTGTAAGAAGGACAAGATCGTAGGGAGATCAAAGTCAAGGGACAGATCCCGATCAGCACACCAAGAAAAAAAGGTAGACCAAACCCTATGATATGCCTTAGAAGAAACAGGCTTCCGAGCATGAAGCATAGTGGCAACAACCTCAGAGGAAAAGCCCTTCTTCTTCAGTATTGAGGATTCAACCTCCAAGCTGTCAAACCCAAACGTTCAACGTCCTCCTTCCACAGGTACCCCTGTAGAAGAAAATCCGGATGGTGGGGAAGCTGAAAGGGTTCCTCCACCAAGAGATCCAGGAGCTCCGGAAACCAAGACTGGCGAGGCCAATACGGAGAAATCAGAATGACCGGAGATCGCTCCAGACGAAGCTTCCTCAGTACCCTGTGTAACATGGCAAGAGGGAGAAATATGTATGCCAGAAGGAAGTTCCACGGGATGGACATGGCATCCACAGATAGAGCTTGAGGGTCGTTCCAACGGGAGCAGAACAGCAAACCTTCTGGTCATGTCTCGCCACCATCAAGTTGACCTGAGAAAGACCCAACTTCTGGATGATGAGATGGAACACCTCCTGATTCAGTGCCTATTCTCCGCTGTTGATGGTCTGCCAACTTAGGAAATCTGCCAGAACGTTGTCCACGCCTGGAATGTGAATGGCGGATATAGCAGGAACATGATCTTCTGCCCAGGTCAAAATAGCCTTGACCTCCAACCAAGCTGCAAAACTTCTTGTGCCTCCTTGCTTGTTAATGTAAGCCACTACCGTGGCGTTGTCTGATTGGACTCTCACTGGACAATTTTCCAACTTGACCGTCCAATACCGGACAGCATGGAAGATTGCTCGAAGCTCCAACACGTTGACGGGAAGGAGACTCTCCCCCAGTAGGGAAAGTGCCAGAAAACCCCCCAAAAACGTGCCAAACTAGCAGAGATAGGGTTAAATTACCACATAAACCTGCTACAAATAACCAACAGACATACAAATATACCCAATGAGTGCATGAGTGCACAATGAGAACTCCCAAACACAAGCCCAGCAAAGGGGCACTGTGGGACAAGTGGACCTGCAGCACTCAAAGGGTAGCTCACCTTTCCTGCAGATCTTCTGTCTTCAGATTACCATGCAGCAAGAATTACCTCAGTGGGTAATCCCTGGGGAAGCACTTGTACCCAAGATTTTCCCCCTCAGGGCTTAAGGTCCACCAAAAAGCACCGGGATACTGAGCTAGCCACATTAGAGGGCATTTGTCAGTCATGGTAATCTGCCTAATGGTGGTATTCCACATCTGACAGAAAATAAAAAAGAAACTAAAACTACAGAAGAATTTTCTCCACCTGGTGTTGTCGCACAGAGCAACAAATCATTCTGGAGCTGTTGGCTAAGCTGCAGCCTAGGAGGGAAGGGAGCTCCACCCCCTGCATACATTTAGAGAAATGTTCCTGCCTACTTAAAGGGGCAGATCACCTCCCAGAGTTACCAGTAACCTGTATTGAATGACAGAGAAATATTTTTTACCTCCAAACAAGCAGCTGCGCTTCTGGTGCCTCCTTGCTTGTTGATGTAGGCGTCAGCCGTTGCGTTGTCTGACTGGACACAGACTGGGCATCCTCTCAAATGGGAGGACCTATACCCCAGAGCATTGAGTATTGCCCTGAGCTCCAAGATGTTGATAGGATGGAGGGTTTCCTCCGATGACCAACGACCCTGAACTCCCAGGTGACCCAAACAGGCTGGCATCCGTCATTAGTATGGTCCAGTACGTAATCACAAAGGGTCTCCCCTTCATCAGTTTGAAGCTGTCGAACAACCAGTGGAGGTCCCCCTCTGTAGGAAGAGAGACAGAATCATCCAGAAGGGCTGGGTCCCCTGACAAACCCGGATTATGAACCTCTGAAGCTCCCTGGTGTGAGCCATAGAGTACAACACTGCCTCCATGGTAGATATCATCTTGATCACCAGCAAGGATAATTTTCCTACCAGAGCAGAAGTCCACTCCAGAGCACGAGCCACCCTGGATGTGATCTGCAGTACAGAGTCCTCTGTCAGAAAAAACATGCCCTGATGAGTGTCGAACCAGAGACTAAGGAAAACCAGATCCTGAGAAGGGACTAGACTTGTCCATATTCAGGATCCAACCATGTTGGAGGAGGATCTGCGCATAGTCTTGGACCTGACGGTCCAGTAGATCTTTGGAGGGAGCCTTCAGGAGAAAGTTGTCCATGTAAGGAGTTATTTGAATCATTTTGGTGTGCAGGAAGGCAAGACCCAGGCAAACACCTGAGGAGCCGTGGTGAGCCCAAAGAGTAGGGCAGTGAACTGGAAGTGCCCCAAGGCTCAAGCGAACCTGAGATACTTCTGACTGTCCGGATGAATTGGAATGTGCAGGTATACAGTGGATATAAAAAGTCTACACACCCCTGTTAAAATGCCAGGTTTTTGTGATTTTAAAGAATGAGACAAAGATAAATCACGTCAGAACTTTTTTTCCACCTTTAATGTGAACAATTCAATTGCAAAACTGAAATCTTTGAGGGGGAAAAATAAAAAATAAGAAACTCACAATAACCTGGTTGCATAGGTGTGCACACCCTCTTATAACTGGGGATGTGGCTGTGTTCAAAATTAACCAATCACATTCAATCTCATGTTAAATAGAAGTCATTACACAGCTGCCATCATATAAAGTGACTCCGATTAATCACAAATAAAGTTCAGCCATTCTAGTAGGATTTTCCTGACATTTGCTTAGTTGCATCTCAGAGCAAAAGCCATAGTCCGCAGAGAGCTTCCAAAGCATCAGAGGGATCTCATTGTTGAAAGATATCAGTCAGGAGAAGGGTACAAAAGAAATTCCAAAGCATTAGATATACAAAGGAACACAGTGAAGACAGTCATCCTCAAGTGGAGAAAATATGGCACAACAGAGACATTACCAAGAACTGGATGTCCCGCCAAAACGGATGAGAAGACTAGAAGAAAACTGGTCAGTGAGGCTTCCAAGAGGCCTTCTGCAATATTAAAGGAACTGCAGGAATTTCTGGCAAGTACTGGCTGTGTGCTACATGTGACAACAATGTCCAGTATTCTTCATATGAATGGGCTATGGGGTAGGGTGGCAAGACAGAAGCCTTTTCTTACAAAGAAAAACATCCAAGCCCGGCTGAAGTCTGCAATAACAAACATCATGTCCCCCAACAGCACGTGGGAAAATGTGTTATGGTCTGATGAAACCAAGATTGAACTTTTTGGACATAATTCCAAAAGGTATGTTTGGAGCAAAAACAACACGGCACATCACCCAAAGAACACCATACCCACAGTGAAGCATGGTGGTGGCAGCATCATGCTTTGGAGTTATTTTTCCTTAGTTGGAACCGGGGCCTTAGTCAGGGTGGAGGGAATTATGAACAGTTCCAAATACCAGGCAATTTTGGCACAAAACATTCAGGCGTCCGTTAGAAAGCTGAAGATAAAGAGGAAGTTCACCTTTCAACACAACAACGATCCAAAGAACACATCCAAATCCACAAGAGCATAGCTTCACCAGAAGAAGATTAATGTTTTGGAACGGCCCAGCCAGAGCCCAGACCTCTCTCTAATTGAACATCTGTGGGATGTTCTGAAGAGGGCTGTGCACAGGAGATATCCTCGCAATCTGACAGATCTGGAGCGCTTTTGCAAAGAAGAGTGGGCAAATATTGCCACGTCAAGATGTGCCATGCTAATAAACTCCTACGCAGAAAGACTGATTGCTGTAATAAAATCAAAAGGTGCTTCAACAAAGTATCAGTTTAAGGGTATGCACACCTATGCAACCAAGTTATTGTGAGTTTTTTATTTTTCCCCCTTAACGATTTCAGTTTGTTTTGCAATTGAATTGGTCACGTTATAGGTCACATTAAAGGTGGAAAAAGTTCTGACATGATTTATATTTGTCTCATTCTTTAACATCACAAGAACCTGGCATTTCAACAGGCTTTTTATATCCACTGTACATCCTTCAGATCCAGAAATCCCCCTGGACATATTGCTATAATGAATGAGCAAAAGGACTCCATTTTGTAGTGAGTACGGACCACAAATGAATTGAGATCCAGGAGCGGACAGCAGCCACCATCCTTCTTGGGAACTACAAAGAGGTTGGAATAAAAACCAAATCCTCTTTCAGACTGAGGTACCAGTGCTAGGACTCCCTTGTCCAAGAGAGCTTGAACTGCCCCGTTGAAAAGACGGATCTTTTCCTGTCCCTGAGGGAAGAGAGAAGGGAAGAATCTGAAGGGAGGTAGGGATGTGAAGGGAATCCTGAAACCTGAAATCACCTGTAATATTCACTGATCTGCAACAGAGCCTGTCCAAGTACTCAAAAAAATAATGCACGAAAGGACACCCTTTTCTTGCATGAGGATTTCGTTTAGGAACCGGAGGCAACAAAGTATTCTTACCCCCAGTGGCTTCACTAATAATGTTCTTCAGTTCAGGGCCAAAGAGAGATGTATCCTGAAAGGGAAAAGAGACCAGTGATTTGTTAGAGATCAGGTTAGTAGACCAAACCTTAAGCCACAGCCTGCATCTGGCAGCCACAGAGGAGGCGGAGGTCTTAGCCTCAACCCTATTGGCATCAAACAGGGCATCAGTAATATAGTGCTGAGCCTCAGATATATTCGCCAAAATGGGCAAAAGGTCCTCCTTAGGGGCACCTTTGTGGACAGCGCCAGTCAGCTGTTCAGATCAAACAGCAATGGCTCTGTTAACTCATGCAGAAGCCAAGGTAGACCTCAAGGATGCACCTATGAAAGCAAAGACAGCCTTAAGGATAGCCTCCAGCTTCCTATCTGTCAGATAGTGTCAGCAAAGGGTTACAGCTTTGAGAATCTCTTGGAACGAGCAAGATGCTTGTCAGGAGTCTTCCACTCATCCAGGATAATTTGATCCAGAGTGGGATTAGGGAGAAAAACAGTACAGGACTTCTTGCGCCTTGAAAAGACGTCAGAAGTAGACAGACTCTACAGGGTTAACAGGAATGTTAAGGATAGACAAAACATCCTTAATGAGACCCTAAGCAGAAGGTATGGGGTCAGCTTCAAAGGGGTCACCATGAAATTGGGAAGAAGCCCCTTCTGAACACAAGCGATCCTCAGACTCCTCCAATGACTCCTCCTCAGAGGAATCAGACAAATCAGGAATACCAGGGACCTTAAGGGCCACAAACCTGAAGGAAATGGGGGGGCTTCCAGGACTGGAGAACCCCCTGAAGAGAAAGAAGAAATTATGCCATAGAGGACTTTAAGTCCTTGACCCAATGTGGCTATTGTTCATGGCTGGAGGGCTCCGGCGGAGAAGCAGGGGCCACAGCACATGAGGGGCATAAGTGACCTGAGTACTCTCTGGGAAGCCCCACTTGGCATGAGGTACAATAAGCAAGGGGTCAGAGACGTCCCTGTGTCTTTAGGCCTAGAATCCGACATCCTAACAGGAGAATAATGTCTACAGAATAGGGAACCCAAATACTGTCACCCAGATGAAGGATTTAACCCCAGAAAGCCTAAACGAATAAATTAACTTACCGATATTTAGTTTTCTTCTGTGTACCTCCAAGGCATTAAAAGAATGGGAATGTCTCCTCCCTCCAGCTGGGTAGAAACAATCACAAGGTTTAAAAAGGTGGATCTGGAATGTACCCTCAGTTTTCTTTTGGCTCAGCTGTAAGATACTAGCAGATAGATATATTAGTAGGGTGGGAATGCCTTGGAGGTACAGAGAAGAAAACCAAGTATCGGTAAGTAAATTTATAAGTTTCTCCTGTGTATCTCCAAGGCATTAAATTGGACTTAAAAGCAGTTATCAATAATATAAAAGGGTGGGACAATCATTCTTACCCATTAATGGTGTACTGCAGCCTCCAAGACATACCTGCCAAAGCTGGCATCGAACGATGCCTGTACATTGAGGTGATAATGCTGCATAAAAGTGGAAATGGAGGACCATGGGGCCGCCTTACTTATGTCCAATGGGGAAGTTTGTGTCCATTTTGCTCAGGAGGCAGCCATAGCTCTTGTGGAATGTGCCTTAATGTTAGAGGGAGCTACTTGCCTTTATCCATCTGGGAATAGAGGTTTTAGATGCTGCTTTCCCTTTGAGTCTACCTTGGAAATATATGAACAGGGATTCAGATGATCGAAATTCTTTTCTTCTCTGAAGGTAAGTGGAAATACATCTGACTAAATCCAAGTTATGGAGGAGGGCTTCCTTGGGGTTAGCCGGATTCCTACAGAAGGAGGGTAAAACTATATCCTGGTTAACGTGGAATTCCAACACTATCTTAGGACGGAAGGATGGTTTAACCCTGAGCACAATTTTATCCGAATGAACGGATAAAAATGGGGTCTTGCATGACAGGGCCTGAAGTTCATTGACTCTCCTGGCGGATGTTACTGCAGTAAGAAAGACAGTTTTCAGCATCAGGAGATGGAGATATGTCGTTAAGGGGTTCGAAAGGTTGAGGTTGAGATAACAGCTTAAGGACTAGATTCAGATGCCATGGGGTTACTACCTCCCTGATAGTTGGCTTGTCTTTAACTATGGCCCTGGTGAATCTCCTTACCAGGTCATGCTCCGCAAGAAGCCTTGCCAGGATGGCTTACAGGGCTGAACGCTGGACCTTCAAGGAGGCCGGACGGAGGCCTGCCGGAAAGCTGTCTTGCAGGAAGTTCAGGACCACAGCAACATCAGTATCCTCCACAGATATATTTCTTTGATTACACCATCTTGAAAAGGTAGCCCTGACTCTGCAGTATACTTTAGATGTAGAGGGTTTCCTGCCCTGAATGATAGTTGCAACCACAGGGTCTGAAAGTCCATGTCTTCTTAACGAGTCCCGCTCAGGCTCCAGGTCATTAGACGCAACATCTTGATGTTGTCGTGACAGCTCAGACCCTGATGTAGAAGGTCCCTTCTCAAAGGCAATTCCCATGGGTCGTCCACCGACAGCTGGACCAGGTGTGAATACCATATCCGTCTGGGCCAATTGGGAGCAATCAGGATGGCTTCCACTTGGTCCTTCCATATCTTCTTCAACACTTGCATGAGAAAAGGGGAGAAGGAGGAAAGATGTAGACCAGGTTGAATTGCCAGGGTATTGTCATGGCATCCTGTCCCTAAGAATGTGTGTCCCACCACCTGGAGTAGAATAAATTCATCTTGGCATTTAGACTGCTTGCCCTCAGATCGATCTCTGGGTATCCCCACCTGACTGTGAGGTGTTTGAAGATTTCCTGGTTTAGAGCCCATTCTCCCTGGTCCAGACTGTTCCTGCTGAGGAAGTCTGCTTCTATGTTGCTTTTTCCTGAGATGTGTGATGCGTTTAATTGAAGGAGTTTTTCCGTCCAAAGAAGTAGAGGCCTTACTTCTTTGTTTAGAGCCCAGCTCCTGGTGCTGCCTGCATTAATGGGATTCTTTAGAATGGATTCCCAAGGTCGGGCTTCCAGTAATTCAAGAAGTTAGATTGGAGGATACGACAATGTAGTTCGCCCAGGGGAAGATCTGGGTGGCTGAAGACATTAGACCTAATATTTCCTGAAAGTCTCTTACCCACATGTTTTTTTTTTTTTTTTTTTCAGAAACGTCAAGGTCGTTGCTTGTAGTTTGGATATTCTGTCCCTTGATAGCTGGATCAGGGATAACTTGGTGTTTATGCATAGACCCAGAAAAACTATTTTCTGGGAGGGAGACAGGTGACTTTTGTCGAGGTTAATAATCCAACTGATCTCCCTCAGGAATTGAAGGACGAGTTGTGTGTGAGCTTGGGAGCTTTTGAATGACGAGGCCATGATCAACAGATCGTCCAGGTACGCTAAGATGTCGACTCCCTTCTTCCTGAGGCATGCCAGCGCCAGGGCTAGAATCTTTGTAAAGACCCTGGAAGATGACGACAGACCATAGGGAAGAACTGCAGATTGGTAGTGGTCTTGATTGACCGCAAAGAGCAGGAATCTCCTGTGTGCCGGTGAATAGGGACATGAATAGGGACATATGTCCTGAGGCTTCCTAGAATAGGTGCGTCTGAAGCCTCCTCTATTGAAAATCTTCCTCTTTGTTCCTCCTGGCGACTGGAGTTGCGTCTCCTTTGGCCACGAAATGCATGGTTCTCATATCTGGAAGGTTGAAATGGAGGGGAGGACTATGTGCGTCCTTTCCTGAGGTAGGAATGGGCCTTTGCCACCAGAAGCCTTTTTAATGATCTCCTTTAGGTGTTCGCTAAAAAGGGAGTATCCTGTAAATGTCAGAGAAATAAGCTTGTTTTTAGAGGTAGTATCTGCTTTCCACAGTTTCAACCAGAGGGACCTGCATACTGAGATAGACAGGGCTCAGGATCTGGCCAGTATACGGATGATATCCACAGAGGCATCACAAGAATAATTTGTGGCTTCTTTGATAGTAGCTACCTCTTTTAATAATTTTGATCTGGAGACATTCGAATCAATTTTGTCATCCAACTCTGTCAGCTAAATGTGCATGAATCGTGAGACACAAGCCATCGCTGTGGCTGCCTTCAGGTTCTCGCCAATCACCGAGGATTGTTTCTTAAGTGCTCCCTCTAATTTTCTCTCCCTTGGTATCTCAATGAATTACCATCTTCCATAGGAAGGGTAGTATGCTTAGCCAAGGTGACAGGGCCATCAACTTTAACTTGCGGCCCAAGATTGGACATCTTTGTCACTGAAGGGGAACATTCTTTTAAATTTTCTGGGGACCTCTGATCTTCTATCCCCCAGTTTCCACTCAGAGAACCAGGTCTGAAATGGATTGATGGACAGGAGTATATTTCTTCTTCCCTAGAAATGCTGTGTCCATTATGCCCATATCTTGTTGGGTTTGCGATAAACCCAGCAACTTCCTAATAAGCATAACAAAGGGATTAATTTGGTCAAGATTAAAAACTCCTGAATCTTCAACCAGTTCACCTTCTTTCGATCCTAATTCCAAACCTTGGTCATTAAGGGAGATTCCAGGTCATATTCCTCACTTGGCAACATAGAGGAGGTGCCTTCACACAACTCCTTACGCTGCCTCTTTTGAGCCGGTTCTCCCTGTTGAATGGGTCTAAAGGTTTCCTGCATAGATGACTTCATCCAAGACAAAAGAAGAAAAAGAAGCGCGCTTCCTAGTGCAATACTGTATACAAAGATCAGGACCTCCACCAATACACCACGGTACTCACAATGTGAAAAATCACTAAAAGTGATTAGTTGAACAAATGGGGGACTCGGACTGCCCCCCACTCAGTCTTCCCAAAACCTTGGCCCCAATATGGCTACTGATCTTACAGGATAAAAAACTCCAAGTCCATGGTAAAAAGTATATAATATTTATTGATAAAATAATTATCTCTATTCTTTGCCAAAAAAACGTCAGTACAAACAATATGATATATAAACCTGTATGACGCGTTTTGGAACAGCAAGGTTCCTTTTTCAAATATCAGGCAACAGAATATATATTAGAAATCACGTATTGGCAAAAAAAAAAAAAAAATTATATATACATATATATCCACATATATATATATATACATATATATCCACATATATATATATATACATATATATCCCAATATATATATATACCTATATCATATAATGTATATATAATATCCATACTATATATATATAATATCCATATATATATATATATATACATATATATCCCATATATATATACATATATATCCACATATATATATATATATATAAAATATATATCCATATATATATAGCATATATATCCACATATATATATCATATATATACATATATATCCACTATATATAAATATATATATACATATATATCCACATATAATATATATCATATATATCCACATATATATATATATACATATATATCCACATATATATACATATATTATACATATATATCCACATATATATATATATATATACATATATATCCACATATATAGTATATATACATATATATCCACATATATATATATATACATATATATCCACATATCATATATATATATATATAACATATATATCCACATTAGTATATATATATATATACATATATATCCACATATATATATATATACTATCATATATATCCACATATATATATATAGATACATATATATCCACATATATATATATATATATATATACATATATATCCACATATATATATATATATATACATATATATACATCATATATATCCACATATATATATACATATATATCACATATATATACATATATATCCACATATATATATACATATATATCTACATATATAATACTACATATATATCCACATATAATATACATATATATCCACATATATATACATATATATCCACATATATATATACATATATATCCACATATATATATACATATATATCCACATATATATATACATAATATATATCCACATATATAATATACATATATATCCACATATAATATATACATATATATCCAACATATATATATACATATATATCCACATATATATATACATATATATCCACATATTATATATACATATATATCCACATATATATAATATACATATATATCCACTATATATATATATATACATATATATCCACATATATATATATATACATATATATCCACATATATATACATATATATCCACATATATATATATATACATATATATAATCCACTATATATATATAATATACATATATAATCCACATATATATCTATATACAATATATTATCCACATATATATATATATATACATATATATCCACATATATATATATATATACATATAATCCACATATATATATATATATATTATATCCACATATATATATATACATATATATCCACATATATATATAATATAATCATATATATATATACATATATATCCACATATATATATATATATATATCATATATATCCACATATATATAATATACTTATATATCCACATATATATATATACATATATACTCCACATATATATATATACACATATATATCCACATATAATATATATAGATATCAAAGTATATCACTATAATATATATACTACATATATATCCACATATAAATAAAGTATAATCCACATAATATATATACATATATATTCCATATATATATATATATATATCCATATATATATATATAATTAAATCACATATACATATATCCACATAGAATCATATATACTTATATATATATCCATATATATAATATATCATATATATCCACATATAATATATAATATACATATATATCCACTATATACACATATATATCACATATATACA